>WBNP01001588.1:25802-59612 GCA_013401095.1 Passerina amoena | reverse complement strand
CCCCCCTCTCCTGCTCACCCTGTAATTCCTGAACCACATTTGCTGAACTGTTCACTTACTAACTGGCTAGAAAGGAAGCATTTAAACAAAATGGGCAGGATGGGGAAGGATAAGGAGAAAAGATGATTTGTAAAGCTGACTTCCATGATTGGATTGAGGATCTCTGTGTAATACCATTCTGTGTAACACCAGTCCAGTGGAGCTGGAGCATCAGCATCATTTATACTGAATTGTACACAGGGATTAAAAATGCACATTTTTTTGCAGAGCTGGTATGTAATAAATCCAAGGCCAGGCTCAAGGTCATTGAAATATTGCTAACCTTGAGAATAATGGGGTTTGGGGTCATTAAGTTTTTTTATATTCCTGTTACCTTTGACAAATAGTCTATTTCTGTTAATATGCAAATTGCAGCTTTTCATTAGAATGTGTCAATTTTTTAATTTCTTGGTAGGTTAGAACTTTCATTTCACTACTTGTCCCCATTGCCTTTGATTTTGCTCTCCCTGGCAACACATTAGAGTTTAAAATGCAATAGAGTTTCTGAAAAAATAATTTTACTTGGGCAATGTTTTTGTTTTATACTGTTCAATATTACCAAAGTGCTTTTTAGTTTTATACTTTACAAAGTCTGGCAGGTCTTTTTGTCTTGTTCGGGGTTTTTTTGAGAAGCCTAGAATATGACGGCTTAAAAATCTTGCCCGTTTTAGAAAAGGTAGATCAAACATTTGATCTTGTCAGTGGGAATAGAAAAAATTCGGAGGTAAATTTTAAACCATCAGCCATGCCTGAATATATGTAGGGGTTTTTTCCCTTTTAGGTTTTAGTATCATTTGTAGAAAATATGAACATGATCTGAAAATAATTTTGAAAATTCCACAATCAGATGCTCAAACATGGGTTTAGGAGATGAGCTGTAGGCTGTAATTTGTGGGACAATGTGCACCCTCATTATGACTGGTGTCCCTGGGGCCAGAAAGGAACAGCCTGGAAGGTGTAGTGATTAAGTGTTTTTATAGATTTGCTGTTAAGCTCTGAGAACACCTAGAAAGCACAGTTCCTATTGATCACAGCGATTCAGAGAATACCCGCAAGGCTGTAAGAATATTAATGAAAAATCATCCGTGCTAGAGAGGAGACTTTTCTGTCAAACGGGGCTGCCCAGCATGCGGCCACCCAGAAGCGGGTGTGCTGCTCCTGCCCCTGGCTGTACCCTTCCCGAGGGCCCTGTGCTTGTGGGCAGGGACAGCTGAGAGCTTCCCCACTTCCTTGGCAGCCTGCTGCCTCCCTTGGCTGCGTTTGGGCAGTGGGATGGATGCACTTGCAGTCACAGGGCATCGCTGGCTGGGGGTACCTGCCAGGATGTGGGGCTCAGCAGCCTCTTGGCAGCTGCTCTGCCCAGTGCTCCGTGCCTGCCTCTGCTCATGTGACAGACACCTGACAGAGAGTGGAACTGAGGGGATTTGGCTGGTGCTTCTCAGGACTTGCCAGTGAGTTGCTGTTCTTAGAATGCAGCTGGGTTAACTGAAAAGCAGTTGGGTTGGTGATGTCAATACAAAGAAATGTCTGAATGGCAGGAGTGGTTCTTTTACGCACCTGAGAAAAACAATATTAATTATTATTTAAAAGCACGTGAGTTTTTTAAAATACATTGCATATTACCTAGGTTAATCTTCTCTTGCACACTTCTCTGACAGGTGGAAAGCTGAATTGGATGTGAACTGTGCCAAAATTAAAAAAAAAAAATTAAAAGTATCTTTGATTTCGATGCTAGTAAAAAGCTGGGCTTTTTTAATATAGTCATGACTGCAGGCTGATAAAATCTCTGAAATGGCATTCCAAGTACTGATAACCTGCCATACCTAGAGAGGCTTTAAATATAAATTACTGAATATATAATCTGGGTTTTCCAAATATTAAGAAATAAGTAGTGCTGAAAACCAGGTGCTAATCTTATGTGCTTATATGTTAATATTTTTGTGGTTTTTTTTTTTTTTACTGTTATCACTTGAACTAAAAGAGTTTTTATTCCATATATCAATAGTTAAAAGGTTAGTTCAAGTTGATTTTTTTGTTATTGACCAGAGCTGCAGAAACTTGTCATTTAGGCGTACATAGCATATAGAAAAGTATTACTTTTATTTTTCAAAATATTGGTTTTGAACTGTAAAGTTGAGTAAGCTCTTTTTAATAGTTCGCTTAGGTAAGCCCTTCTTTTGCCATCTCTGTTTTCCAGAAAACAGGAGTGAACCTTACAGATAGGATCACAACTATAAATTGAGTCATTTGCAAATTGAGTTAAATGTTAACAACTGATATTAGTATCCCCAGGATTGGGTCTTCTTCCATAATATAGTTTAAATGGGCAAGGATTGAAAAACTTTTCTGCAAAAGGCCTGATGGGGAGGATCCCATTTGATCTGGAATCAGCTTATCTTGCCCAAGTGTTTCATTTTCCACCAGGTCAGTCATGTGCTCTGCCTTGCTGCAGGAGTGAATGCTGGAGTCAGCCTGAGGAAGTGGTTGGAAGCAGAGAGTGAAGCAGGATCATTGCTTGTGACAGTAGTGCAGACACAGCAGATCCCAATGGCCCTGGTGCCACACAACATCTTGAAGCTGCTAAGACTTGACTGTTGCAAAGAAATGTGATGGTGGTTTGCGTTTTTAAAATAATTGCCACCGCTTCAAAATTAGATCACAATCTAGAAATACGAAAATCTAGCAAAGTTAATTAGATTCTTGTCTTGGTTTGGAAAGACAGGTGCCTGCTAAGGAAGGCAGGAGGCTCCCCTGAAATGGAAAATGTAAACCTCCCCCTCTGCTCCAAATTGCTATAAATTTTAAATTAAGGGGCTCTCAGGCAAAAAAAAATATGGACGCAGGAAATAACAGTTTTTTAGTAGGGAAGAAAATAAAAGGATAAAATAAACAATGCTGCAAACTAAAACAACACTGACAGTCAGAACACAACGTGACACCCTGTGGGGTGTTGGTAGCAGTTGAATTGGAATTGTGGCTGCAGTCCTCCTGAAGTGTCAGGTGTGGTTCTCTTGGAGCAGGGATCCTGTAGAAAGGTGTAGTCTTCCTCTGAAGATCCAGTGGAAGAAGAGGCAGCTGCTGTTCCTCTGGGAAATCCAGTGGAGAAGCCGTGCTGGTGTTCCAGAATCTCCAGATTTTATCTGGGTAGCAATGCTTGGCTCCTTCTGGGCGGAGCATCTCACAATGGGATGCCATAGTTCTTATCAGTCATGCAGTGACATTCAGTAGCCTGTTACCAGCAGATGTACCCCCAGCAGGGAGGAGTGGTTGTGGAAGAGATAAGGAAAACTGCTCACTTAACAGAAGATAACTGCCATACAGATGGCAAATAGAATACATCTTGCCTTGCAATCTGGGACAGTTCTCTTTAAAAACAGGTGAATTTGTGCATGCTTCTGAGACTGTGGTCATGAAAAGGTTCTCCCAAGCATCTTTACAAATACTGTGCAATGTGACTAGCAGAAAAATCTCCAGAGCCTTTAGACAGAAGCTGTATGTATGAAGTGCCAGTCAGCGCCTCCTTTTGCTTCACCTGCTAGCTTTTTGAGCTGCTGTGTTTGAAGTCTTCAACTCAGTTCTTCAGCTGTTACTAGCAAACACACTTTTCTTGTTGTAGATCATCTTCTTCTGCCTTTGAAGCTTATACGACCCTTTTTGCATCTGTTCACATCCTAACTGGTTTTTCTGGGTTATGCTTCAGTTATCCTCAGTAGTGGTTAGTAATGTGTGACTTTTCTGTCCTCATTGTTTGGAAGGAAGTGAAGTGACATTCCTGTGCTTATTTTATTCACCCTGTGTTTGGTGGCACACTTTATATGGTAACAGAAGTGTAATCTAGACCTTGTAACCTATTTTTTAATTTTTTTGTTTTAGTATGGGATTATTGAAGAATTTCTGTGTACTTAACAATGGATGGATGGTTTATGTTGGTATTTACAGGGTTAGGTAGATTTTGGTTTCCACTTTACTTCATGCTTGGAGGTAGAAGGTGGTATGTGTGTTTAAACTTTGGTAGATCCTTGTTGAGGATTTTGTAGCCATTTTGGGTAGCTCCAGGCTGAGAGCCAGGCTAGGGAGCCAAGAGCCTCTTCCAAGAGCTCTGCTTTCAAATACAAAGCAGCAGCAAAGGCAGAGAAAAATATCTCTCATACAGGAATTTCTGCAAAACCTCCCCAAAATGTTGAACTGAAATCAGCTCAGAAATCTGAAAGTAGTCAGAACACATGAACTTCATGAAGAGGTGCTTTATTTGTGTCCAGGACAATTTGTCAGTCAGGAGCGATCAGGTTTTAAGAGCAATGACTGTGTAACAGTGAAGAATTTGAGGAATTATTCTCTGCTTGGGATGCTGTCTAACATGCCATTTATGAAGAAGCAAATGGGCATATTCATACCTCAAGGAAAAACATTCCTGTATCTGTTTGACTTGTAATGCATTGGCTACTAGATGGTCTCATTATAGTCTGCATTCATTAGTGTTGCTTTAGTCATGGTGTAAAACAGAAGCAGTCCTGGTTAGAAATATGTATTATTCTAAAAGTGTTAGGATCAGGACATGAGCAGTGTTTAGTGAGAAGGGGATCAGAATTAGCTGTGCAGCGGGAAACAGGATCTTCTGTGCCTGCATAAGCCTCAGTTAAATAATGGTGTTGGATAGTGGTTAGACAGAGTTTGCTTTGCGGGTGGAATCTGATACACAGTTTTTAAACACATACTCCACCCTGTTAGTAGCTCTTGAATAAAGCTTTCAGAGTCCTTTGCCAACATGTTGGGATTCATGCTTCAAAAATTTGAGTGGAAAGTTAACCAATTTTTGTTGCTGTATCTTAATTCAGGAAGTCAGCAACATGAAAATGAAAATTCACTTTGTTTCCTTTGCATGGATTGCACTACTGGTTTACAATTAGAGGCTGCAGTTGGATTGTAAAGGGTTATTCTCACCAGTGCTTTGGGATTGTTGACAGTAGTGTATTAGGGTACATCAGAATAGTAAGAGATGCTGAATGAAAGAAGTCATTGTTATGAGTGTGTTACTATGCTAAGCATTGTTGATACATTAGTGCTCATTCTGCTGGTTTGTGATTAAAATATACTGAACAGGAATGACATTGTGGTGGCCTGCTAATAGATTAGACTTGGGAGTTCAAAGTGAATTGTGTAGTACAAATGCACATTGTAAGCTTAACCTCTGGATTTTTCTTAATCAGCAGTATGCACTGGTCTTAAATATTGGTGTTAATTTTGTAGTCAGTATGTTTTATACAAAATAGAAAACTTCCTTCAGAAATTTTACATTACTGCGATAATCTCTTGAATATTTGTATATCTTGTATGCAGTTTCCTTATGCTTGTAAAGCATATGAAATGGACAAGTATAGAAGTTTCCTTGGTGTTTTGCTTTTTTTCTTTTCAGTTCTGTTTCAAAGTTCTCTGTTTACTGGGAAAGTAGTCTCTTAGAGAAATGTGGTTTGGGACAGGTACTTTCAGTAAAATTAAAGCTGATGCTTCTTGAGGAAAATTCAATTTATCTTTTCTCCAAATAAATTTTATCAACCATACGATTTTTCTTTTAGTGGAAAAAATCTAATTGGAAACACAGGGATGGCTTACAGTAATAGATGTTGACTCCTGTAATGCCCTGGTAAATTACTTTCATTTCTGTAATGAGCATAAGTCTTAAAGATCAAGTAGTTGAATATTGTGCTATTCTTCAGAGGCAGGGTTAAATAAACTGCTATTCTGAGCTGATTTAATTATTTACCTATTAAAATAGAATTTGTAATAAGGTCTGAAATATCAGTGATCGTGTCCTCTTTATAGATGTTCAAGAATCCTTCTAAAACTTAGGTGACTGCAGCCATTTGGTGCCTGGGTGTATTACTTTCTTATTACAGAATATATAAAAATATATTTAAAAATAAATCTTGATACTCATTATTTAGATTTAGTATTCACTTGTTTGACCATACAAAGAAGGTATCAACTTCCCTACAGTTTGACAAGCAGAAGTAGCAGCTTGGTTACCTGCTGTACTGCAGAAGTCCTTGTCTTAAGAACACATCTGTTTGTGTTGTTTTAGTTCTTAGAAGGCATCTGCATAAATCTCATTTGCTTTTGTAGGCAGAATGTGAGGTGCATAGTGGATCCACAGATGTTATTCTTCCTTCCCCCCCTCAGCAACCTGTGTAGATCCTAGGCCATCACCCTCTCAGGATGATTCGTCTGTAGGTCAGCAGCAGAATAAATCTTCTGTCTTTGCCAAGAGGTGTGCACTATTTAGGAATGTTGAAGCTCACAAAATTCATGAAGGAATAAAAACATTTTCTTCTGGGGCTATCAGACTTGCAGATGAGCTGCCAGAGGGACACAACAGTCAGTCACTATTAGAATGTGATATATGACACCTTTTTTTAAAATAAACTTTTCCTTCTGAAACACCATATATTAAAAAGAAATGCAAATGTATAAAATTGCTTTTTGTAGAAAAGAAAACGTAAATACCCCAATCATATTTGTAAGGGAACTTTTCTAGAAGTTTTTTAAATGCTTAAATAAAGGCACAGTGGAGAAAGAATAAAAGTTTAAAATACAAATGCAAATGTGTAAAGTATTCTTGAGGCTGTTGTTGATCAGTTTCGGCCACTTTTTTTTTTCCCCTATGCTGTTTTCCTCTGGTTGGTAATTGTGATTATCATTCTAGCCACTTTGATGAAAAAGGACTGTATTTCAGCTGTGGTATCAGTACCTAGTTGTGATAGAGGTGTGAAAAAAGGTGCTTGGAGGTAATGTCTGTGAAAATACTATTTGCCAACATGACTTACGGAACATGAGTCTTTCAGCAATTTTCTGGTCTTGGTAACTCCTTGACTCCTATGGCTATGAGGCCATCAGCTTTGGGGGTTTTTTTAAATACTTTATTTTGTTGATGTGTCTTTATATAGAAGAATCTTTACAGTCAACATGTATTTCTAGATGCTGTTTTAAAATTGCTGGCAGAGTCTATTTTTCTATACAAACTGAACAATCTGGCCCCTTGTTTTATTTATAAAGGTTCAATGTATCTTTGCCTGCCTACATCAATCTGCAAGGGAGTGTCAGAAAGGCCCCGCATTCGCCGAGCCGTGAGTTATCAATAACTTTTCAGATGTGTTAATGAATGTGGAACAAACGCAGTTATGTGTTTAAAAAAATAAAGATCCACCTCCTAAAAAGAAGAAAAGAAAAAAAAAAAAGAGCAAAACTCTTTACTGCAGTAGTAGGCATGATTATAAAGGGATTACTCTGAATTTTTGGTACTGTAAGTATAACCAAGCAGTATGGTTGCCCTCTAGAAAACCTATTGTTGAACTGCTTTGAAGCTCTTTGGTGTGTGGGTTACAGGTTTTACCTGTTGTATCCTGCAGGCAAATTAAGCATGTGTTGTTTATGAAAGCTTTTGTTTACTTAATAATCTGAAACATGGCCCATCTGAAAATGTTATATATTAGCATCCTATACATAGAACAAATATTTTTAAATCTGATTACATAATAATAAGAAAGGTTTGACTAAAATGATACAGGTTTTTTATTCCTCTCTTGTAGTTAACCTCAGTAGTGAATATGGCTTCTTGAATTGTTTAAGAGATTCAAATCTAAAAGTTGAGAGTTTCAAATCATGAAGCCATTAAAAAAAACTTGAATAACTGCAAAATGTATCTACACTCTCTAAAATATTTGAAGAAATGGAAGAGGCTGCTATCTGACCTCACTGTATGTCACTTTTTCTCCCAGCAGCTCTTTCTGCTTCAGTAATTCACCAGTAGGTTTTCAATTATAAAGATGATCTCAAATTATGTAAAAAAAAAAAAAAAGGCTGCATCCTTAGAGGGATTGAGGTGTTTTATCATGCCTGTGTCTTAACAAGAAGAGAGCCATTGCAGTGATCTCTCTTCTGAATTTCAAACAGTGACAATTATTTTACTCAAAGGGAGACATGTTCAGCCCTCATCCCCAGAATACCAGCTGGTCACTTTGTTCTGAAGACTTCAGGTCTTGCTCCGGGAAGGGATTATTTAACCTTGCAATTGGGACTTCAGTGTCTGGGCAGGTTGATGCTTCTGCTGATGCAGGAGCTGCAACCTGCCACAATGAAGATATAATTAAGATGTTCCAGCCCAACAAACGGCACATAGAAGAAAAAAGGAAAAAGGTTTATCATATGGAGATCTGCAAACACCTCTAAAATATTTTGCATATAGGCTATGCCTGTATGTTTGATTTTTTTTTTTCAGGTTTGTAAGCATTTAAAATCATTCTTCTGCCAACTCTTTATGCTACTCCCATCAGATGTTAAAGGGTGCATTGCATCCAAGAGCAAAATCATAAAATGAGTATCAGGTGGGATTTGGTGAAGATTCTATGTGTTTCATTTTGTGTTTCTGAGGCTGCTTTGATATGCTAATTCTTGCATAGAAATACATCACTATTTCATGCAAAGTCTGAACAGAGCATTATATAGCTCATTTAACAAATGCTATTGTATCAAAGTGTTTTTAAGCTAATACTGACTTTCTGGTTTCAAGCACTTTTCCTGCTGCATTTTTGAAGGGGAAGTGTGAGAGGATTTTTAAATAGCGTTATAGAGCATTAAAACACACATTTGTGGTTTTGGTGTTGTTTGCCGAAGAAGCATAGAGTGTTTTGAGTTCTAGTTTCCATAGACCTTCAGTATGTGACAGGGCACTGTTAAAGCTTTGCATGTAACCTGCAGGACACGTCTGACAGCCACAGGTTTCTGACCTGGAACGTGCTGATTTCTCTATTGCAGGTGACACCACCCGTCAGCGAATCAAATTCAGTGATGACCGAGTGTGCAAGAGCCACCTTCTCAACTGCTGTCCTCACGATGTGCTCTCTGGAACTGTACGTAGCTAAATTTCATGTTTTATTTAGATAAGTGCAGAAATTGAATTATATTTGTTCTTTGTAGTATTTCCTTAAATTTCATGGGTTTCAGCGACTATCTAGAACTCTCTGGTAGTTCAGAGGAACTTTCAGAAACAATTAATTTATGGGTTTTGAAGTTAATTTTTAGAATTCTTCTGTTCTATATGCTAATTATTACCTAAATTTCATCGTTTACATGAAAAGCCACATAAGGTTACGGATGTGAGTTGTGCTATAGCGTGAGTGGCCTTACAGTGGTACAGTTGCAAGTAATAGAAAGAAATAAAATATATTGTATGTATAAATGATGAAGTTACTTTCTTAAAAATGTATGTTATAGTGGGAGAGTATTCCACAGATGCATTTGTATAGAGAAGTACAGAGATTTTTCTCTCTTCAGAAATATTTTAATGAAAATAATTGACAGTTCAAATCATTAAATTTCTAAACGTTTAGATATGTTTAATATGATAGTGACACTTGGTGTACAATATACAGTTACTGTGCCATTGCCATAAATTCTAAAGCAATTTTTAAAACTCAATTTATGGCATATTAATAACTTGTTTGACTTGGACATTTGTGCACTCTGTAGTAGAAGTTCCACTACAAGGATAGGAAACAAGGGGCTCTGACACAGGCCAGTAGCTTTGCTTTGTCAGTGTGCTTGTGCTTTACCTTGTGATCCGTATTTAAGGTAGCTTACTATTTTGTGAAAGGCAGGGGAGTAATATTTCATTGATTATTTGATCTAGTGTTTGATGATTAGAATAATTAATAGTAGAGAGATACAGTATGATGATACAGAGTCCTGCATGCCTACTGTTCTTAATGCTGCTAGGGTAGCTTTTTTCACTCATGTTGGCACATATTGTTATCCTTTGGCACCAGGGAAAATAAGTACTGAAAAATCTCTCTGAGGGATTATTTGAAGTAGTATTGTGTATCAATGTATATATAGTTTTATTTTGAACTGTTTTGTGCATTACTGTCCAAACAAAATGGGGGGGGGGGGAAGGGAGAACAGTGTGTTTCTTTTCACCCATCTGTTAGGTTGGATGGTGCTTTGGTTATGTGGTGAGCAAAATAACTCCTCTTGGGACATACTGGTATGCTATCAAAACATACAAAGGCATTGGTCATAATCCACAGGAAGAAACTTGTCAAAGATTTGTTTGACAGCTTTTCATTGTGGTCCAATTTCTGTAAACAAAGATTTCTATAACAGCTGTAAGAAACGTTTATCTTCACAACTATAAAAGTCATAGATACCATGCAGTAGCACCTCTTACACTGCAGGTTAGTCATGTTGGCTGGGGCAGCTGACACAGTTTCAGTCCTCAATGGAGGTTTTCTTCAGCCTCATACCAGATTTTGCTGCAGCTCTTGGAATACTAAATGAAACTGCTTCTTTAGAGAATATCACTTTTCCTTCCTCATGCAATTAGTCATCATACCAGAAAATGTGCTCTACAATGTAAATCTGGGTGCAGAAAAGCACTGACTAGTTTAATCCTTTTAGTGGGAGTAGTAGAAAGGGGACTCAAAAGAGACAGGCTTTACCTGGGCTGTGTCATGTTCTGCTGTTTACCTGGTCATAGATCTACAGGAATGGACCTTCTCTCTTAACAGCAGTTTTTAAAAGGGCAGGAAGCATGGAGTCTTACTGAACAGTTTGTCACTGATTTAGAAAATGACTGTGAAGTTTTCTCCAGAGTTTTGTTAGGAAGATCTTGATGCATCTTCACGTTCAAGACCTATAGTAGCAAAAGTTGAGTGACTTCTTTTTTTTAATTCAAGTCTCTGAATGCTCCTGAAAGAATAAGTTCTCTAGGGACATTTTATGAGGTTAAGTCTCTATATTGACTAGATTATCAGTAAAATACTGGATATGAATTGCCTTTTTTGTGTATGTGTGTCACAAGACGATCTACAATTCCTAGGTAGTTTATTACTGTTCCTGTCTGCAAAATGCCGACTTCTATACATCTCTAGGCCACCCACTCTTTCAAACCACTCAAGGAGGACTTTCACAGATAACACAAGACAAACAAAGTGACTCATATGAGTAGGCCCTGTTATTTTGGTGTGTTCTTTGCCTTCATGGCCAAGTTCCCAAAACTCTGCAGAGACATTGATTTCCCTTGACAGTAAAAACCCGTGTTCCTCAGGTTGCAGTTTGTGTTGGTAAATGTGTAGTGTGTTTATACATTTTTTTAGGGATTTTATTTAGGGATATGTTTTTGTGCTACTAAGTTGCTGGGTTTTAGACTGGGAAATTTCAAGTCAAGCAGTCAGAAGTATCTCTGCCTGGAGAAGGTGTTTTTGTTTTAATGATCACTTGGACACCAGTCATATATAAGTCAGTGGTTTAAGAGCTTGCTCATTCATTTTGAGCTGAAAATTTTACAATAAGAAATTAGTAAGACTTTGTAAACCCTGGCTGATGAAACAGTGAATAATTGTGCTACTTAGAGCTAGCGATTTTTTTTTTTTTTGCCTTACAGGGTTAACACTGTTACTTTTACCCTTAATGATTGTGGTTTTTTGGTTTTGATTTGGTGTGGGTTTTTGTTTGTGGATGTTTGGGCTTTTTCTTTACAAAAAAAGTTTGCTAATCCATTTTCTGACATTGGGGACTGAAGCTGCATGTGTAGGAGTCAGATGGCTCCCCCATAATGGTATGAACCTGTTAAGCAGTGTTTTCTCTATCTTTGTATGTTTCTGAATGAATAGCAGAGTACTAATGAAAATGACAAGGTGGGAAGATTAAAAACTAATACCTTTAATAAGGCTATTATTAAGTAGCAGTGTCATGAATAGTTGTAACCCAGTAGCTGTCTTTGAAAATCCCAACACTTCATTAATCTGGCTTTCTTACCAACTTGATGGTGCTTCCCTGATGAAAAAAGTTTCACAAATACTATACATGGTCTTGCAAACAATGGTTCAGAAACTCTTACCTGCTCAATGAATTAACTTTGTATTTATGTGTATTTATTGAGGGGAAAAAATATTTCTTGCATTTTATTTATTACAGACCTGAAAATAGGCTCTGTTGGCTCATCCTGCAGTTAAGCATATCTTTAGATGCTCCTAAATTTATTGCATGGAGCTCTTTGGGGCTCTTACTGACTAAACACCACATTAATCAAGACCCTGGTTTAGCAATACACCTGAATACATTGCTGACTTTAATCTTATTAGGAGTGGAATTCAGCTCCAGATTAAGACATCTAAATTTAGATTTCAGCTGAGGAGCTGGGTATTGAAGCTTGCTCTGAAGCTAGAAGGTTTCTAGGCAGTGGAGCCTAGAAAAAGATGGAGTTCACCTGCCCATGGGTATCCCTCTCACGGTGGGCTGAATCCATTTAGGCTTACTGAATGTGCTGTCTGTATCTCCTGTTACTGTATAAGAGAAGTTTGGATAGTTCACACACGCGCAGATAGATGTTAGTAAGGAGTTTTAATCTGCAGTTGATTTATTTGCCAGTAGTCCCACTGGCTCTGGAGCTACTTGTATGCTTAAAACTTGTGGTTTGGGGTGTGACTGTGATTTTATGCTGTACTTCTAGAAAAAGCATTAGATGCTGTTAAAAGGCATTGTGTCTGAGGGTATCAGCTTTTCAGTTCAGGACTGATTTGATCATGTGAACTGTTTCAGTTTAGCAAATCAAATTAAAATAGGCTTGCATAAGCTACCTCAGTTTGAAGCCTTCAACCCAGCGGCAATGAATTGTGAAGTGCACTGCTGTCCTCTCAAGTGATCATGTCAGTCTCCTGAAATGTATTCTAAGTTTCTTTGGTCAGCACTAGGAAGGTGAACTGATTGTGCCACATTCCATTTTAATGGGTTTAATTTATTGAGAAGGAGGGGAGGGTTGTTACTTTCTGCATGGTTATCATTAATGTGTTAATATATTTTATAGTTAGGCTAGAAGAGCAAATACTACTATGTAAACAGTGAAGTATCTCATTTAATAAGAAGAATAAATCATCACTACCAAAACTAGCAGCAGTCTGATTTGAAGTCATTAGAAATGAGAGTATGGTTACATGGAGCAATGTCTTTTAAAAAGTATTGTACTTCAGAAGATACCTGGAATTCAGTGGTTACTAAGGACCTCAACTTAATAATTTCTGCATCTTTTTTACTCAGCATTTCTTTCCTGCTAGTGAAGTCCTACAAAAGTTAAAACTGTTAGTGGAGTCAGAGAACTTAAATCTCCTTCTAAATATGTGTTGCCTGCAAGAAAGGATGGGTTTTATCGCAAGTCTAGAAATCTGTTCAAAATAAAATTGGTAGTGCAGCTGGAGAATGCATTCCATAATAAGGAAGATTTCAGCAAAGAGTCTGTCTTCAGCTTCTTTTTATCAGTAGTAAGTATTTTCATACAGACCCTGGTAGTGCCTTGACACTTTGATAATGGAAGAGATCTGGTTCCTCCAATATCAATTTTTCAGCAATGTCAGATCTTTCTAAGCAAACAAACAAACAAAAAATTCTCTTGGCTGAATGTGAACTGCTTTGGTATCTTTATATCTAAAAAGAAATATCTACATAAACACTGCCCAGAGTATTTTCTTTCAAAAACCTGTCAAAGATACCTGCTGGTTTTAAAAGTATTTGATAGTTTGTGCTCCTGTGTCACTTGGCTCAACATCAGCCCTTTGTGTTTTAAGTACCTTCAGCTTTTCTGTGCTCTTTCTGCAGTCTGTATAGAGTATATTCAGTAATCAAATTTCTGCTGTCAAAGGAACTTGTAGCAGTTGTAGAAGTGCTAAAATGAGAATTTTGCTGTAGGTAGGTAGCTCAAGAGCTGAAAAGGGGCAGAAAAACCCCACCTTAATTTCCTGTTCCAGAAACAGCATCACATGAGAGTTTAGTTTCCTATTCAGTTATTTGTCAGCTCCTCAGAGTGCATATTTATTGTGCAGATAAACTCTACAGATGCTCTACTGCCAGATTCTTGGCCAGCTCTTCCTTGTTAACTTGTAATTAATTCATGTGGTAATTTTTTTACCTGATTTGATTGAAGCAGCACTATGCAAACAAAATGTAATCCATATTTCTTTATTATTCCAAAGAGATTCTATTTTGTGAATGGGATGAGAAAAATTATTACTAAATCATTTCAATACAAAGTTTTTTTTATGAAAGACCAGTTTTTTAAACCTCAGCTCTGGGAAGTCAATCATCTTTAATTGCCCATCTAACACTAAGAAATAAAAAAAAATATTGTAGAAAATGGCCAGCAAGTACTACAACGCACTAGTTTCTTAAGTAGAACTCAGCAATAACAAAAGGATTCCTGATACCCTGCTTTATATGTGGTTATCTAGACTAATCTTTATCAATAACTTTCATGTGAAATAAAGAGTCCCCAGATATATCGGCTTTTCTTCAGATTTTAATCTCAGTGCAGAAAGACCTGAAGCATGGCTTAGCTCACTCAATGAACTTCAGTTGTGTCTAGCCTGGGGACTTGGATGATTTCACCTTTCTTTATTTGTGTTGTTCATCTGAACTGCTCTGTAAATCACTTTTAGGTAGTGTAATTCTGTCTGAAAGTCAGTGTATTGACAATGAAAAACAGTGTGTGTTCTTTTTAAGCCTTCCATTAACTCAGTGTCTGAGCATGAGTCTCCCTCTTACCCATCTTCTTTTTCAAATGTGATTGATCTTTAAATGGTAGACTACCAATGCTTATTCTTTGTCTCTGGGGGAAGAGCATGTCTTGGCACTAAATTGCAAGGTGGACTTGTGAAAAAGGAAAATAATGTGTCTTACTGTATCTTCTGTCCATTTTCATCTGCTGTCCATCTACTTTGCAGCTACCCATATGAGCCAGATTATACTGCAAGCTGCTCTGTGCTTGTTAAGGTTCTTGGCAGTCATGACCCAGCATAGACTTTTGACAGTATTGAATCATCCCCAAGATGAGTTGTCTTTGCCTGATGTTGCATAACTTGCACCAGCAGAAGTGTTTTTAAGCCCGTTTTTGCATTTAATGTGCAAATTTATTTAAGAGTTTTAAATGTGGTGGGTTTTTTAGATCTCTTTACATTGGGATTTGCTAAAGGAACTTCTATGAAAGAAGTTTTGTAGTAATATTTCTGTGAAGACTTATAAAGGATTACCCAGGACTAGTATAGGCTGTGTTGAGGAGCAGTTCCAGCAATGATATAATTTCTTCAGCAGCAAAACTAGTGATAAAGAATCTTTTTCTCTAATAGCTGCTTCTTCTTGCTCCTTGTTAGGCCACCCTGTTGGGTCAAAAGGGGGAAGGGGAGCCAAAATTTCTTCTGTTGTGATTGAGGCATCCAACAAAAAGGAATCATAACATACTCCTTGTCTCCCAAAATTTCCACTAACATTACTGAAGGTTTTCAACAGTTTTTGAATTTGCCATCTTAATACTGTAAGAGACCCCAGCTTCTGAAGTTCATTCACTACTGTGTTGTCCCCTACATACCCTCAGCACATTGTTTGTATGGCTGCCCAACAAGTTGGACAAAGATATGCTGATGAAAATTTTGCCTCTCTCTTTGGTTTGCTAAGATGTCTTTTACCCTGTCACTACCCAGATTGTGTTCAACAGCACAGGCAGATGTGCCAGCATGGTGTGGCACAGCACAGGGAGAAGAGGAGAACAGAACGTTTCTCTGTAGTAATGCTGGCTCAGACTAATTAGCATCCTTTCAGGCTTTGGATTTACAATTCCCAGTAAGAGGCAAAGAAAGCAGAAAATGTACTGTTTTGTGGAGGTTGAATCCAACCTAAATTAAGAGAAAGAAGCATAAAACACATGTAAAGTGAAACAGCATGTTGTGGTAGTTACCTGAATTATGACGGTTTTTAGTGTGTGATGGAATTTTATTTTATGCATTTATTCAAAGTGTATGCAAGTTGCATGTTAGAATAGCAACTTGCTATTCTAACATGCAAGTTAGAAGCAAGGGGAGGGTTGTGTGTGGTGGATGTGTTTCAGGCTTTTTGTCACTATATTCAAACCTATTGAAGTGTGTCTCTAACCTTATCTATGCATTTATAACTTTAGAATTGTCCTTGAGTTTTACAGTTTTAGCCTTAAAAGACCTTACTCAGTACAAGAGATGAATTGGCATAAAGTCACTCTTCTCACAATTTTAGGATAATTTTCAAGTGTCTAATTTTCAGATAATTTTTTAAAGTTCTTTCACATTGCTCTCCTAGTATTGAAGTACTTTCCTGAAAAAATGCTTCAGTTTAAATAGTGTTAGCATGGCTTGGAAAGAGACCTCTATAATACATTGCTCAGCTTTTAATACATTGCTCAGCTTCAAGGTCTTTGTGGATTTGCATCAGTTAACAAAATTGCTGAGGTCCTGTGTAGTTGCAAAAGGAAAAACTAATCTTTTCCTTTATCATTGCAGTCAGATGTTCCCTATTGCAATCAAATGTTTTCCGGAAAACAGATTTATGGTAGCTGAAGGGAATTTAAATAACTGCAGTTTATAAAAAAACCTTTTCAACTTCAAAATTCTTTATTTTACCAATGTACGCTTTTTTTCTCCATCTGAAACTTCTGTATGAAATAAACCAACAGCTTCCATAAAAATTACTTTAATAGTTGCACTGGAAATCTAAGTAAAAATTTGAAAGACTAAAATTATTGGGAGTTGTTTATTTTACTGTACTTAGGAGGCTTTGATTGTTTACTTAAATCCAAGTATTTTATTAAAAACAAGCAAACAAAAACTCAACAAAACCCTCACTCATTTGGCTTGCCGCATATTCTGAGTTGACATTCATCTTCTATTTACAAAACTCACAATGCAAGTTATTAATTATTTTAGGTTTGGATTTAAAATTGTTATTTAACTACAACAGTAACAGCTTTTTCCATCAGAGTTCAATTTTCGTCATGTGCTTTCAATGTTAAGAAAGGATTAATTCTTCTTAATATTAAGTGAGCGCTGCCTTAAGAGCAGACTTAACTGAAACTGCTGGTTTTAAGTGCTGTAAATAACAATCACTTCCAATGATTCTACATCAGCTTATGCTGTTGCAGAGAGGCTGCTTTGGGTTCATTCAGTTTTGTTTCCATTACAGATTGTTTGGGGGTGGTGGTTTGGGGTTTTTTCGTGGTTGTTTGTGGGTGGAGTTTTTCAGTTTGTTTTTTGTCAAGTGCACATTGCTCCGTCACCAGACCTGTCGTGACCAGACAGAATTAGAATTTTTTATGCTGTCTCCTATGCAAAATTCAATTTAAAAACAGTAGTTGTTACCCAGTAAGATTCTGGGCACTCTCCTCAGTGGCATTGTATGCAAGATAAGTGGTACAGCCTACTTACTTTTTACATCCATGCTTCCTTCCTGCCCCTTCTAGAATGGTTTTAGATTACAAGTGAAGTTTTTTCTTCCGTGGTACTTGAACATAGTCCAACATTTAGCTCATCCTCCCTCATTTGCAAAATGTTTTGCAGGGATTTGATTTTTTGTTGTGCTACTTGAAATGCTTCAAGAATGCTTCACTAAATGCTTCACTTAAAATGGTGCTGTGGTTGTAGTTCTTTGAGGTGATGAATATAATGGAAACACATCATGGAGTGTGCAGACAGGTTCAGGTCAAGAATTTGACCATTTAATTGCCAGTTATTTTCATGGAACTTGGCTCTGCTAAACTGTTTAAGTTCAATACATGATGTTCTACTTCAGTCACTTTTTTGAACTTCTAGTAAAAACCAGCATTTTTGCAGGACATCAATGATACTTTGTAATGCAAACAGCCATCATAAGATAAGCTGTTCATTCGCTCTGCTGTTATTATTTCTTGATTCATGCATGTCTATCAAAGACCTGGTATAATCTTATAGCTTTGTTAAACTCTCATTACCACAGGGGAGATGACTTGCTTCAGAATATTTCAGAGAGTTAAAGAAAATCATGCTACCCTTATTCCTTGTAACACGTCTGAAAAGTTAAATCACATTGCCTTTGTCTTTTCAGAGAATGGACCTTGGAGAATGCCTGAAAGTGCATGACCTGGCATTAAGGGCAGACTATGAAATAGCATCCAAAGATCAAGATTTCTTCTTTGAGCTTGATGTATGTATTTTGTCTTAATAATGGTGGAGAGAAAGCTTTAGTTTGTGTACTTGGGTGGATAAATTGAGCAACAGATTTTGTGTTACAGACTGAAGGAAGACTTTTGAAAAGCAATTTTATAAAAAGGCGGAGAAACTCTTGTCACAGTGACATGAAAGATACTTGCCTCTTCATGATTATATGCTAATTTGGTAGTCATCTCTAGGAGAACTGTTAACAGCCTCTCAGAGTATGATAAACCTGAGTGCTATCTTAGTGTTGTCAAATAGCAAGCCTATGCTAAAGCTGTGTATGCATGCTTTGAAGAGAGTTTTAAATTCTACACTTAACAAAGAAAGTAATTTGATATTGCAGATAACAAATTATACTGTGTCTCCATACACTGTAGTTAGTTTTGAGCTCCCAGCTGGGAAGTTAGTCTTTGCTAGGACAAAAGGGTTTGGGTTTTTTAATTGTTATTTGGAGGGATGGCTAATATACCTACTTAAACCCTAGTGGAAAAAGTTTCAGTATTGCATGTCACAGCTGGATGAAGTAATCCTGAATAGCCTTCCAAGAATTTTAATGCCACTACAAATACTCCCTACTACTTCTTCTGTCTTAAGACAGATCCACTTCCAAAATTCTGCAAATACTTAGAAACTATGGCAATGTGTGTAGATTATAATTTTTTAACCATCTGTATGAATATGTGTGATTAGTCAGCACAAACCAGTAGATTGTTTCACTAATCACTAATAAAAACTTGTGAAAGTGAAGCCTTAATAAACTGAAGAAGCCTTACAGCTAATTTATTTATATTCTTGACAGCATTGATCCTTGTTCTTACTGATGTTTTAGGCAATGGACCACCTGCAGTCATTTATTGCAGACTGCGACCGGCGGACAGAAGTGGCTAAGAAAAGACTAGCAGAAACCCAGGAAGAGATCAGTGCTGAAGTTGCAGCTAAAGTAAGCATGGCAGACAAGTTACTGCTTTTTTTTTTTTTTTTTTTTTTTTGAGACCAGTTTTTCTAAAGAGCCAGTTTCAAGTTTTGAAAATATATCAAATCTGAGAATTCCTACTGAAGAGGGGGAAAAAGTAATACATTTTCTCTGTCCTTCCTAAAATTGCCTTTTAAGGCACAGAAGAGAACAGAGGGAAGAGACTCCTCTGATATTTTTGACCTCAGGAAACTTGGCTCTGAATCCATGCTGTAGAAATATTAGTAATTCTTACACTTTTTGATCCAACCTTCATCTATAAAGTAAACAAAATCAATGTCCTTTTCTCTATATCTTTTTTGAATTAAAAACCTATAATGTTTCTGCACATATATGCAAATGCTAGGAGAAATGGTTGTACAAATAATAATTTTTCAAGACTGTTATGGATAAGTGTGAATTATTTGCAGTTTGCTGAACAAAATCCTTTTTCTGGAATTTTACACAGACTTGGTAACTTAGCCTTTTTCTGTGTTCTTTGCAGAGAGGCATTTTCTGTTTTAGTTCTAACTGTAGAAGTTCTCTCTGTGTGTTTCTTTTAATTCTGTCCTTCTAATTTTGCATATCATAACTCAGTAGTAGTTCAGATTGTTCTCCATAATTATAAGTATTTCCTGTGTTAAGCCTTTTCTTGTCTTTCAAGGCTGAAAGAGTTCATGAATTGAATGAAGAAATTGGGAAACTGTTGGCCAAAGTAGAACAGCTCGGAGCTGATGGGAATGTGGAAGAATCTCAAAAAGTAATGGATGAAGTGGAGAAGGCTCGGGTAAAGAAGAGAGAAGCAGAAGTAAGTTGATTGTGTAAGGATTAGGGGATGGAGAGGGCAGGGTCAAATATTAAATTGCTTGGCTTCTGTGTGGTGCAAGACATCTTATCTCTGTCAATTCCTTAGCTACATATAAAACTAAAGAAATTGCTTTGTGGCATCCAGTTAAAGTTTCTACCCTTCAATATACACCTATACCATTAAAATTGTACTTCCTTCCACAAATAATGCATTTATCTTAGTTGGGCTGTGTTGTATCTGTGTACATTAGCTTTGTGGCTGTGATGGTTGCACCTGATTTGGTCTCATGGCTCTTGCTATGGCAACCCTGTTGTAACCTCATGCTGGAAAGCTTCAGTGGAGTGATCCATTGTCTTCATTAAAAGAGAGTTCATGTCTTGTGTATCAGGAAAGTCAGAATGATCCTGGTAATGTTCAGGTGACAGAATTCACCAAGAGCTTTTCCATATCATATTGCACAAAGATACTGAAATTTCTAGAAACCAGTATCTGCAGCTGTTTTGAAAGTACTAGAAGGATTGCTGGCAGTCTTGCTGGTCTATCATCTGAATGTCTTTAGGTAAATTTTGCTTAGATAATGTGTTTAATTAGGGTCTAAAAAGCAGGTACATTTCTCAGGAAACTGATGCTGTTTTAAATGGGATTCAGAATTTAAACTGGTGTCATATTTTCATCATAATACATCAACATAGTAATTGTAGTGTTAATGTCTATTCATTGTTGTACATGAAAAAGTACATCATCCTTCTATATAATATAATCTTAAGGTAGTAATTACCCAACTTTTTTTTTTTTTTAATTTGCAAAAATAGTTGCTGATGTCCTGCTTTTAAATGTGTTCAGTTTTCAAAATAAGGAAATGTGCCCTCTATCTTAGTGATACAGTTGAAGTATGACTAGTGTGAATTAACTAAAGGGTGTTCTGGTGTACATTGAATTTGGTTATTTGTAGTGTATCTTCAGTAAAGTGTCATCCTTGTGTTTATGTGCATTTTGAAGTAACAGCAAATGTTTCTCTTTTCTAGGAAGTATACAGGAATTCTATGCCTGCCTCCAGCTTTCAGCAGCAGAAGCTACGGGTTTGTGAAGTGTGCTCAGCTTATCTTGGTCTTCATGATAATGACCGACGACTTGCTGATCATTTTGGAGGAAAACTACATTTGGGATTTATTGAAATAAGAGAGAAGCTTGAGGAACTCAGGGTAAATCATTCTTACATTTTTTGTGTGTGCTCCTATTTAATTATTTGCCAGGCAGCCTTAATGGAATATTTCTTTCTCTCTGTGTGATTTTTTTTTTTCATATCACTTTAAACTTTGGGAGTTCATTAGCCTAAAAACACTAAACATTCTAATTTAGCATCAATTATCTGGATAGCTTTGTAAGATGACCTCTTTTGCGCTGAGGTAGATTAAAACACACATTCAAAGTAATGCATCTTGGGAGCTAAGAACTTGAATCTCCTTTTAAAATGGAGAACTGTATTTTGAGTGAACAACAGCAATGTTGAAACATATTTAGCAGTTACAGGAGATAGCCAGATGAACTTTGCTTTTAGCCAGATGATTGACTGAAAGTAATAAGGAGACTCTTGACCAGAGTATGTAGTAAGGAGGATCATAACACTTGGAAAAGTTTTCAAAAAAATGTAAAGAAATGCTTGGAACTCAAACAACCTGCTATATGATGAATGACTAAAACTCAAATTGTTTATTTTACCTGGACAAAGATTAGGAAATGATTTTGAATAGAATCCAACAACTCAAGGCTGTAGCTATCCAAAATGGGAATACCAAATTATATATATCTTGAAGTCAGAAATAATTGCTATGGGGAGGTTGCATGTTCTCTGTAGCTTGACCATTTGAAATCCAGTTGGAATATTATAACCTATCTTGACCAGAAATCATATGCTGGAAGAAAGACTTACTGGAATGATATTCTGGACCTCTGGTTTTCAAGAGGATGGATTTGAACACTGATGCCATTTATGACAAATTATGGAGTTCACAGTTCAGTTAAGCAATTTAACTGTAGAAATCACCAAAGACAGTAGCTAAATTGGTTGAATTCCTAAGAGCAGAAATTGCTGCTACTGCATTTGAATAAATGGACTGGTTTATGTTCTGTAATATTCCAGCTGTCTTGCATGGATACTGTGACTTGCCCTTCAGAGAGCCAACTCTTCCTGTTGATGTTGCCAATTCAGGCTCCTGACTATAGCTGCGTAACTTAAATCTTAGATGCCTAGAACAGGTCATGTGTACTTCCTCTCATCCCTCCATGAAATTATGCAAAGAGTCACTTGAACAAGAAACCTTGCTTGTAGTTAAATTGCTGATGTTGTACAAGGACATATAGATATAATTTGACAAAAAGGGTTGAAATAACTAATTATTTACATCATTTGGAACAAAATATGCATGGATAACTATTTCACATTCCCAAAGCATCAATAAATTAATCTTTCAAAGTGCTTTGCTGATAAAGAAAGAAAACAATAACTATCCCCTCCTTCCTCAGAGCTCTCCTCAGAGATCTAATCAAGATGCTGCTGGGGCAATTCCACCTCTCAGAAGAAGGTCTTTACAAAGAGTTGAATTTCTTGCATCATGTCCAGAAGGTGGCAAGACTTGGGTTTGGCCAGATCTCCAGTTGTGAGTTGCACACCTGAGGGCCCTCTACTGAGCGTGCCTTGTCCCCAGTAGCAGTGAGTTCACCCTGGGGGCTATCAGCTGAAGCATCTGCTCTAACTTGATCCCACACTCATAATACAGAAACAAGTAGCCTCAAAACTTAGGTGTTGGCCCAACCAAGTCCTTTAAGAAACAATTAACTCTCCCAGTTCTGATTGCTTTCTGCCTTTCCCCAGTGCCCAAAATATGATAGGATTGGCATGGAAACTCTCACGTTAAAGGCATGATTTACTGTTCTGAATCCCCGTTTATTAAAAACTTAATATTTAACTGCATATTTCAGGTCTTCATGTAACACCCATGTGCAGCTCTTCTGCAATAACTTCTGTTTCTTCAAGAAAAAAAATAAAATATATGTATATATCCTGAGGAAGAGAGTGGGAATAATATACACAAGGGAAAAGGGATATGCCTGAGGGAAAGAACTGAATGTTAACTGTCTAGATTATTTTTATAGCACCTTCATGTGAAAAAATTTTTAATATAACTTAATATATTCTTTTACTTTCAGAGGATTGTGGCCGATAAACAGGAGAAACGAAATCAGGAACGTCTGAAACGTAGAGAGGAGAGGGAAAGAGAAGAAAGGGAGAAACTAAGGAGGTAGGGATCTGTTTTAATTGCATGTATATTATGACCTATTTATGTTTAATAAGAAACTGATACAGTTCATACACATTTCTAAATATGCAGAATTACAATAGTTTGCATTTCTTGGAAACTTAGAAGGATTGAGATGGAATTTCATTCTAAATCTTAAAACATGGAATTGTTCTCATAAAAAGCATTATTAAAAACTCATGATAGTATTGTCTCTAGATATTTGAACAAAGGGCCTTTGGGATAATTTTCAGGCGTGTACCTTGTTTTGAGACCTGACAGATGTGAGCTTACATGCATATGAGCTCCATACATCTCTTAACAATTTCCTTCAGAGATGTTAGAAATCTTTCTTACTGGAAAGCAGTTCAATGTATGATTATGGAAAGCAGTTCTCTCTTCTTCTATGGAATAGTAGCTTCCAGGCCTGGTGGGGCTGGAGTGGAATGGAACCTGAGTTGCAGTTCTTTTGACATGTTAAGTTTCAGAGGTTAACAGTGAATTTCTGTAATCTGTTGCAGTTTGGTACTATTTGCCTATAAGGAAATCTGGGAATACTGACTTCCCCTGGAAACTTTTTCTGTGGGAGGGATGTAAGTTAAAAAGCAGGTTAGATAATCTCCTGGGCTTCTAGTAGATTTGTCTCAAAAATAAATTTTAAAAGACCCAACCAACACAAAACAGGGATGTGTTTCCTGATAAACGTGTTACAAAGATGTTGACATCAAATAAAAGGCCTTTAAATACTTGCTGCTAAAGCAAGATGTACAATAACAGGTCAGCTAGTCTGGTTTATTATTACTAAAATGCACTTTATTTGATAGTGAGATTCTCTTAAGAAAAATTACTATTTTCCATTTATTTCAGGTCCAGATCCCACAGCAAGCATGCCAAAAGGTATATAAATCTGCAGACAAGGAATACCAGCGGTGAAGTTAGCCTTTCACAAGCTGGAACATTTTAAGACTGTCTAGCACTGTTAGTTTAAGATGTCCATCTTTACAAACAAAGCTTTCTGTTACATAGTCATCTCTCTGTGTGTTTGTACACTATTTATCACCATGCTACTCAGTTTATACATCTACATCTATTTTGTGGCTACTACAATGCAGCTTCATGTCCCAAATAACACTTAAAACACAGAGAATTGCTTTTTCTTTACGAAAGCTTCTGGCTAATATCTTTTGGTGAAAGCCCATGTTTTCAATATCCCTAAGCACCAGGTTAACTCATTAGGATCACCCATGAATAGTATGAGTGTAGTTTCAAATCTACACAGTTGAAGGTCACCAGTGAGATATGATTGCAACGTGATTTGGAGGGGGGAAAAAGTAAGAAAATGCCAGATTTTTGTAGTGTTTAGAGCCTTCCAGATTAGTTTTGTTGTTGTAGCTATGGTGAACAATATAGTCCAGTTTTTAAAGAACATCATAACACACAGATTCTGGCAGATGATCCCTGTCACTGCATCATTAAGTTCTTCTTTCCCTGATACAGATACTAGTTTAAAATGTAAAAAGTAGATTTTTTTCATATTTTTATTTGCTTTCAGGAGCCTGAATTTGCTATGCTGTAGCCATACAGTCATGAATTAACTATAAAATTGTCTGCATTAGTCAAAAAGGAGTTTGTAGGCTTTCTGATGTTGCTTTCCTATGTCTGTTTGCCTGTGAATCAGACACTGCAATGGCTCTGAACACTGCAGGCCATTCATTCTCTGTACAGATGTGCTCACACATAGAGTGTGTAATGTTCACAGCACTCTGGTGAGAGCAGTGTGTGCTATAAGCCCTCTCTGTTCCTAGGTCTAGGTCCCGGGAGCGCCGCAGACACCGCTCTCGCTCAGCCTCGCGGGAACGCAAGAGACGGACTCGATCCAAATCCCGTGAGAAACGGCACCGCCACAGGTCCCGCTCCACCAGCCGCAGCCGGAGCCGCAGCCACCATAGAAGCAGGCACAGCTCCAGGGAGAGGAGCCGAGAGCGCAGCTCCAAAAAGAGGTGAATGTTGCCCTAGAAATAAATGGCTTTTTCCAACATACAGTGAGAATTTTCACACTAAATTAAGTTTATGCTTACCACTTAGTAATTTCAACACATTTTGAGTCTGTCTCAGATTTCAGTTACAACTTCAGCATATTTATGATTTAACACACTAGAGTGCTTTATTCTCTATTTTTTTAATATATCAGTAACAGGGTTATATATTATTTTTGTTTTGGATGAGTGCTACAGAGTATTGGTGTCAAGTTGATACCAATTTCATGCAGCATAGAAAGTGAAACAGCTGATTTTCATTTGAACCCAGGGATATCAGCAGTCATCTTACTGTCAATACCTTCAGGTTTTCCCTTGGGCTCTTGTTCCCAACACCCATCTGTTGTGAACTGCACCAGATAAAAGCAGGTTTAGGTATGCCTGAAAGTAAACTTTTTGCACTGCATCTGGAGATTGTGCTTTGCAAAGATCTCTCATGGAAAGATTACAGCCGGGGGCAGGCTGGGGCTGTTGCTTTTGAATTATTCAGTTGCTGTCTGCTCCTGAGGATTGGCTAAGGAGAGCATAATTTAAAAGTCTTGGGATTGCACAGTTAGGCATTTGGTAGGGAGGTCTGTTCATAAACAGGATTCCTTTCTTGTATAAGTTACCCACTGTGGCATATTTCGAGAACAGTACAGCGAAAGGGTGCCCAGTCTTAAAACCCTGAGACTGTTCACCTACAAGAAGCTAAAAGGTCAGGTTTTGAAGTGGCCACACATGCAGGGCTTATAGTTCAAATTATTTCAGGAGTTAAGTCATAGTTATTTCTGCAGGGGACTTGGGCACAAGGTACTTGATGAACAGTTGTGCTAACTCCAGGATGAAGCTCTTGTTTGGCATGTAGCTTCTCCTGTGATGTGTAGTCTGTGGAATAGGGTAATGCCTGTGGATCCCAGTACTAAGTCTTGCAAAACACTACATTGTAGGGAAAGTAATCTTTTCAGGTGAGCAACTAATGTGAAAGGTCACTTCTTTATAAGCTTACAAAAGGAAATTAGTAGAGTATTTTGCACACCTTAATTTTGAAGCTTGGAGGTTAAGTGACAGTAACTTTCTGTAAATGGAGAGAGTACAGTCTCACAGTCCAGAGTACCAAGTTTTTCAATGAGGAAATTATTGGCTAGCTGTTAAAATTTTTTTTTTTTTTTTTTGTAAAAATCTGTATTAGAACATTTTGTGATTGCAGTACATGGTAAAATACAGATGGAATGTTTTTCAAAAACAGGCCTAAGTGCATCTGTAAGGGAATATAGAGGAGGATATCTAATCCATTTTTCTCCGATACAGGTAGCTAATTTAGTTTAAAACTACCTAGTTCATTTAACAAAACAGGTCTTTTCTGTCTCCATCATAAAGGTTTTGAAAATGCCTATTTATCAGAGTAAAATATCTAAAAAGAACACTACCCCAACCTTTCAAAGTCACATAAGGGCTAATTCTTATAACAAAATATGGTTGTAGAACAGATTCCAGATTTGGTTTGTATTTGTCATATAGAGCCTCCCTTCCAGAATTATGCAAGTTAATTTTCCACTACTTTTAAGCAAACTCCTGTTTTGAAATGTGTTTAAGATTGTAATTTATAGTCTAGAAAGGCTAGACACTGTTCTTAAACTAGAGACTGCAGATGAGAAATTTCCACTCAACTCCAGTTAATGTAAACTTGGAGGTGGAGGCTGAAAGTAAGAGAGGTAGTGAAGCACATTGAACTTAATCTGGGCTCTGTAATAAATGTAGATAAAAGACAAGTATTTTGAGGTAGGATTTAAAGTAGGAAAGGGAGAAGGGTAGAATGATTTGGTGTCTTCTCATACACTGCTGTTTATATAAATCTAAAGCTGGGCTGGAAAAATAAGAAAAATATAAAACCTAAGTTCTGATTGATAGCTACTAGTTCATGTCTAACTTGAATTCTCAAATGCACTGCACTTTTCAGATCCTCTAAAGAAAGATCTTCCAGAGACAAAGAGCGTTCAAGAGATCGCGATCGAACATCCCGTGACAAGGACAGAAGCTCGAGGGAGAGGTCGCCGCGGGATTTCAAAGACAAGAAACGTTCCTACGAAAGCGCTAACGGCCGATCGGAAGAGCCGAGGAGCTCAGAGGAGCGTGAAGCAGGGGAGATATAACTGGCTGTATATTCACCTGATCTCTAGCTTCCTATGGAGTTGCATACTTTGGTTTAGTTTACAGTTGTTCAAAGGGACACCAGTGAGCAGTTCCAACACTGATACAACTAGGGTAGATGTACAGTATATAAAAGTGGTTATAACAAAGTCAGAATTAAACCCCATGAATTAATGGTGCCTAAAGCTGGGTCCTGGACTTCCACCAAGTTGTAAAACTTTCCTGAAAGATTTCTCTCTATTCAGGACAACAGTTTTATGTACCAAGATGCAGATCTCAATGTTTTTAATCTCCTTTCCAGTACAAGTTAGTGAACAAATTATATTGTACTACTTGCCTTGGGTGCTTTTGAACCTTTATAAATTCTCCAATTCTGCTCCAGTCAAAACAGCAGCATTGAAAGGTTGTATTTGGGGGGATTTTTTTTTTTTTTGTTTGCTTTTTTGTAAGAGGGTGGGTGGATGGATATTAACTTTTACTCTAAGATTACGTTCCCAGTGTTGGGTTTTATTTTTGTTTGGGATCCTAGGAGTTGATTACAGTGGGAGCATTTAGACAGAAACATGTGCTGGAGAAAGCGGAAATGTCTTTTTACAGTGCCTACTTAGACTTGGAAATTGAACAGCTGTTGCATTACATATTTTTTATTTCTACTTAAATTTTGAAATCAAAGCCAGTCCCATATCTGTACCATTTGATTGGTATGTGTTCAATATATTTGTTTTTTTCCAGAAGGACTCTTTCTGCTTTTTCTTGTGGAGTACATCTTTAATTGTATTAAAACAAACAAAAGAACCAGCAACAACAAACAAAAATTAAGAACAAAAGAAATAAAAAAAAATTAAAAAGAAACCATATTGTCCAATAACTTAACAAGGATATACTGGTCTGTTAAGGTGGTTAACTAGCAGTTCAGTCGTTTTAAAAATATCTGATTATTAGAGTTTTTAACATACAGATGTGCTCTAGGAGAAGCAGTTATTCCTCTTACAATCCTGATTATTCTAAAATCTTCAAAAGCCAGAAACATGTGGAGACAGAATCATAGAGCAGTTTGGGTTGGAAGAGACCTTAAAGATCATCTAGTTCCAACCCCCTTGCTGTGGGCAGGGACACCTTTCTCTAGTCCAGGTTGCTCAGAGCCCCATCCAGCCTGGCTTTGAACAGTTCCAAGGATGGGGCATCCACAAGTTCTGTGGGCAGCCCCTCACTACCCTCACTGCAAAGAATTGATTCCTAATATCCAGTCTAAATCTACCCTCTTTCAATTTAAAGCCATTCCCCCTTGTCCTGACACTACATGCCCTTGTAAAAAGTCCCACTCCATTTCTAGGCTCCCTTTAGGTACTAGAACATTCTGCAAGATTTCTCCAGAGCCTTTTCTTCAGGCTGAACAACCTGAACTGTCAGGAGAGGTGCTTAATCCCTCTGATCATCTTTGTGGCCTGCTGTGGGCCCACTCCAGTAGGTCCATGTCCTTCCTGTGCTGAGGATCCCAGAGCTGGGTGCAGCATTGCAGGTCGGGTTGGTGGGGGTCCCACCAGGGCAAAGCAGAGGGGTGGAATCCCTTCTCTCACCCTGTTGCCCACACTGCTTTGGGTGCAGTCCAGGACACGTCTGGCTTTCTGGGCTGTGAGTGCACATTGCTGGGTTGTACCCAGCCCCACATTTGCCCCAAGTCCTTCTCAGCAGGGCTGCTCTCCATCTGTTCATCCTTCAGCTTGGATTTGTGCTTGAGATTGCCCTGGCCTAGGTGCCTCACCTTGCACTTGGCCTTGCTGAACTTGAGCTTTGCACACACACCCACCCCTCAAGCCTGTTGAGGTCCCTGTGGATGGTATCCCTTTCCTCCAGTATATTGACTGCACCAACTTGCTGAGGGTGCCCTTGATCCGAAGGGGTTGCTGTCCATTCTGTTGGATTTAAAGTGCTTTGGGGTATTTAAGCTATGCCCTACTCCCACACAGAAGAGTTTAGATGTTGCTAAGTTTTCCTCCTTGTGATCATACCACTGAGTTACCTAAAAGTGATGCTTAAGAGCAGTGTTTATAATGATCTATTGGCATTTCCAGCAGGTTCTGCAGCCTGTCTCTCCCTAGTGCAAGTGCCTATGACGGCCTGCTAACATCCTTGTGTAATACCATTCACTCTGTGCATCCCTCCTCAGTGTCATTTCTGTAGCATCTTCAGTATGGTTGGAGCACATGGGTGATAATTCTAACACTGAAGATAAGTTAGCAGTGTTTTGGCTGGCAGTGAAAGCTAGAACAGGACATTTACACCTCTGCAAGGACTTGGATCCAGCACTGCACATTCTACTTTGAATTCACATCATTTTAAGCTGCCAAAGTGATGATGACTAACTACTTAACCATTTATTTATTTATCCATTTGAATTCTGAGCATGAGTTTCCTTCCTGGGACTGTTTCTTGATTTCCTGGATGGCCCAGGTGGTTGATGAAGGGAAGTTACCGGTGTTTGTCCATCTGCTACAGCCAGAGTAAGTGCTTGAAAACATCTATCATCACACAGTTGTTAAGGGAATTCTAGTGGTGTGACAAAAGGTGACCGATCATTTCTAGATATATCTTACATAGCAGAAGTGCTAGTGATTCCTTCAGAATTCCTTTCTGGATTATATTCCAGAAATACTCAGGACCTGTCTCCCCCTGCAGCCAGCAACTAGAAATTTTGTATTGTAAAAAGGGGGAGGAAGGGAGGGTGGGTGAAACTTGCATACTGTGACTAAACAGTGCCTAGACTCCACACTAGTGAATTCTGGATAATATGCCATCCATTTTACAAATGGCTTTTAAATTTAAATTGCAGAAGGGAGATCGGGTTTGGGCCTTACCTTCTTGCTTAACATTTAGTGTGGTACTTCCTCTGCATAAGGGATCTCTGATTCCCTCATAAAATAATCTGCATTACTTGTGAAAATACAGGACTGAAGTGCAGTTGGGAAGAAAAAATTATGACTGATGAAACACAGGATGCAAAAGATTTGGAGCATCTATCAGAAGAGGAGAGTTGTGCCTAAATATGGATCTTCCACCCATCAGAACCCAATGACCTTAATTTCCAGGATTGAAAAACTCAGGTATTCATCACCTGTGAATTTCCTGCTGGACAGCTGAAGTGTGGTGTGGACTGACCTTAGTCTTCATGGTTAAATAGATTGTGAAATGGAGCTCTTAAGGGAACCTAGGGGTGCTGTAGATGAGCATGAGCTTTTGAGATCTTGGAAATTTTGTTAATGCAGTTTTAGCTCTATAGCAGTTTTTCTCAATCTGAAGATGTACAAAATGAGCAGAAAAAGTAAATAACTGATTTAAAGTGTTTGAACTGCAGTGAACCTGCAAGCATCATTCCCATATCTCATAATCAGTCTGGATTAGTCAGGGGAGTGCAAAACAAAAAGGTTAAGATGCTAAGGAGCTGGAGAATGGCATGTTACCAGAAATGAGATCCTCTTCTGAACATGGAATGGCAGAATTGGTTACTTTGAAAAAGCCCATCAAGAACATCCGATCCACCCATTAACCCAGCACTGCCCAGCCCACCACTAAACCATGTCCCCAAGTGCCACATCTTCCTGCCTTCTGAGTACCCCCATGGATGGCAACTCAGCCACCTCCCTGGGCAGCCTGGCTCAGTGCAACCACACATCCTCTGTGTTGCTTTTTCAACTGCAGCAGGGAGGAACCACACAGTAAAATGGTAACGTTTCCAAGGAAAAGCTAGGCCTAGTACCACTGTAACCCACTACCCAACATAAGACTTGCCAGTGGAGCTGCCACAGGAGGCTGTTCCTCTGTCCCCATGCCTTCCATCAGCTGTTGAATCTGGGAGTTACCATCCCATTACTTCAATGATAGCTCCTGCTGTGGAGCCCCTCTCTCTGTCCACCCTGTCTTGCACCGCCCATCCCCATGAGCAATGGGAGAAAATAGGTAAACCAGCTCTCTAAGCCAGTGCAAAGTGATGACTGAGCAAATGTTAAATAGCCTTCAAGCAGGGATTATCTATGTAGCTGAAGAGAGAATGGTAACAAGACGGCCCCTGGGGCCAGTGCAAGGCAGCCAAGGGCATAGGTGGCTACATCCAAGCAGACAGGTTAAGCTGTACGGACACAGAAGCTGGGGGTTGTAGTCAACATTAAACCAAGTATAAATGCAGACAGCGCCACGCTTCAGAGGCGTTGGCAGTGTGCAGAGTGTTGTGTGGGGGTGTGCAGCACCTGATAACCCCTCCAGTTTACTGTTCTCTGTCCCACATTTCACATCCCAACTTCCTCAGTATCATTTTCCTTTATTCCAAGGAAGTAGAGATTAGTTTCTTCTGATGTAGGGGCTTATAAAAAAGGTTAATGCACTCTTCATCCAGTCCTGCATGAAAGTTCTTTAGCTTTATGCTTTGATCAATTTTATCCACTTGCTTAATAAATTCATGCCCTGTTACTACTCATGTGATTATTTATTCCTTTCAGTAAGACCTGGAATCTGTCTTTCCCTGCAGTTTGCAAAACTGGGAAGCAGAGTCCTGCACAATGCGGAATTTCAGGAGCTAGCCGGCCACTTGGGACCACAGGCCCCCGAACACCAACGCCAGCCCCTTTTCCCTGGCAAAAAAAACTCACCAGTCCAGGTTCCTGATGGCAGATTGCAGGAGCCACTTGGCACTGTCAAACCAACCCCAGCTGACACTGGTGCCAAGTTGGCTCTGGGAGGCATCCTCCGCAATGAGGAATTTCAGGAGCCAGCTGGCCACTCGGGACCACAGGCCCCTGAACACTAACGCTGGCCCTTTTCCCTGGCAAACAAAATTCACCAGCCCAGGTTCCTGATGGCAGATTGCAGGAGCCACTTGGCACTGAAGAACCAGCCTGAGTTGGCACTGGTGCCAGCTTGGGTCTGGGTGGCATGCTGTGCATAGTGCAATTTAAGCCGGCAACCAGCCACTCTGGGCCACAGGCCCCCGAACACTAATGCCAGCCCTTTTCCTGGAAAACAAAACTCACCAGCCCAGGTTCCGGATGGCAGGTTGCAGGAGCCACTTGGCACTGTCAAACAAGCCCAAGCTGGCACTGGTGCCAGCTTGGGTCCTGGAGGCATCCTGCGCAATGAGGAATTTCAGCAGCCAGAGAGCCATGCTGGATAAGGCTGATTCCAATGAAATGGCTTTGGAGGAAGCCATGTTGTGGCAGTTTTGTGTTCCCCTTGGGATGCCTTTTGCAGCTGCAGTGTGCCTGGAGTTCTGGGCTCTGTGGTTTTAAAACCCTAACCCTAGCTGGAACCCTAACCCCAAGTAGTAAATGCAGGGTTAGGCTAAGGCTAAGCCTAAAATGTCCTAAGAAACCTTCAAGAATCCCCTATATATCCTTAGAAGGTGTGGAAAAGTCCTGAAAAAAACCTGCTCAACCTCCAAACCCCACCTGTTTCTCTAACCCTCAGATGTCTTCCGTACCTTTTTTGCAGTGGATCTTGTCCTCTGAGTGTTCTCTTGTTGTCCTGGTGTGAGGGTTGCTGTCCTGTCCCGTCAGGAGGGTTCCGCTCTGGTCTCACTCTTAGGGTTGCTGTGTTGTGCTGCTGTTGGGGGAAAAGGCTGTTGTTAGGGGGGCTGGTTAGGCCAAGGTTAGGGCTGGGCTGAGGGGTGGTGCACCTGTACCCTACCTTGCCTCCTAAGCTGCACACTGTAGCCCTGATCTCCACTGGACTGTCCAGCCCTTAAAGCCCTCTCCCTTTAACCCCTTAAGCCATCCCTCTGCCCCTCAGGTTCTGTCTGTCACCCTCAAGCCCCCTCTCAGCTGCCCCTCAGCTCCTGTGTGTCACCCTTAATCCCTCTCCTTTGCCCCTCAGCCCCCAGCTTCTCGGTGTCACCCTCCAGCTGCCCCTGCCACGCTCAGCATCTCTGTGTGTCACCCACTGTCCCCTCTCCCTGCTCCTCTCTCAGCTCCCAGCCTCTGCCACCCTCAAGCCCTCACAGTACCCCTCAAGCTGCCCCTCAGCCTCTGTCATGCCCTGACAGGACCCCAAAAAAACCCTATCAATTCCCTAAAAAAGCTATGGTTTTCAAAGCGTCCTAAACACCCCACAAAAACCTAAAAATACCCTACTTTTAAAAAGCCCCTAAAACACCCCTAAAAATCCCCAAAGAACCTTTAAAAAAATCTCTAAATACTCCTAAAAGAGCTCTAAGAATACACCTAAAATCTTTAAAATGCCCTGATAAGACCCTAAAAAAGTCTAAAAAATCCCTCAAAAACCCTAGAAACACCCTGGTACTAAAAAAGTTCTCCATATACCCTCAATACTCCTCAAAAAGCCCTAAAAAAATTTAAGCAGTCCTAAAAAGGCCCCAAGAATACCCAAAAACACCCCTAACAAATCCAATTAGTAGTAAGACAGCCCTTAAAACACCCTAAAAATCTTTTAAAAGCCCTCAAGGTATCCTAAACAATCCCAGAGAATTCAAAAAAAACTTCTGCAAAAGAAACCCCTAAAATATCCTTAAAAATCC
>WBNP01001588.1:0-20802 GCA_013401095.1 Passerina amoena | reverse complement strand
TTATAGCAATTCGGAGGGGTGGGGAGGGTTTACATTCTCCATTTCAGGGGAGGTTCCTGCCTTCCTTAGCAGACTCCTGTCTTTCCAAACCAAGACAATCTCTTTCCCAGGCTGAAACTATCTGACAAGTGCTGACTGTGGTAAAGTATTGATGGTGATGTTCATTTAAGTGCACAAGGGTTAGAAATCGTTCCAGGTGCTGGCTCAGAGGGGCTGCAAAGAAGGCACCTTTACAGCACTGGCCCTCAGGCACCTTCAGCCCGGCTGAAGCCTCTGTCTCCATCTCTGGAAGGTGGTAAGTGTGTGGGGACTTTCCATTGGGACCACTGTAACTTTTCTAACAGCTGCATTCAAATCTTCTGAAGCTCAAAGTGATTTGCAGCAGAGCAATGGGAGTAAAGAACTGCCACCACCTCTTTTCTGAGCTTTAACTACTTGTACTCCTTCAGAGGGATTTGAGACTATAAATAGTTTTTTACACATATTGTTCTTGTTTTACAGTTTTTGCCAATTCTGTGTGATATGCTTTCCCTTTCTCCCCGAGATGAACAGAAAACTGAAGCAAATAAAGCAGCCTGCCCCATCTTCCCCTCTGGCTGGAGTTCCTCTTCTGGACTTTGGGATGTAGCAGCCTTTGCCAAATGCAGTGGGTGATGAAAGCTACATGTTAAATGAAGGAAACCTCTGCATTTTTACTTGTTTACAAAACTGTTGCATCATGGTTAAGTGGAACTCATGAGAAGGCTGACTGCCACAAGTGTGATGAGTGCCTGGGTGGGAGCTTGAGGTGGTTTTGGAAATCCCCCAGTACCACCAGTAAATGTGCACTGAAACCAGCTGCCACTGCGGCACATCACCTTTTCATGAAACAATGAGAGGGCACATCTGCTCTCTCTCTGTTTATTGCATTACACTGAAGCAAACCAGCACGTGGTTATTTGCAGTTATTAGCTGATTATTTCACCAAGTCTAAGGAATACCAGGAAAAGCAATTAAATAGTTCAGGACCCAGTTAACACTGAAGGGAGGCTCAGGCTGTGTGAGTGGACAGAATGAGTCCCGTGCCAGGCTGAGGCCCCTGTGCTGCCCACACAGCAAGGCAGCAGTCTCCATCAGCTGGGTGCATTCTGAGTGCACAAGAGCCAGTGAGCTCTACTCTTGCTTCATGGGGGAACTCAACTCAAGTAATTTCCTGGGAGTAACACGGTGAAATCCACACCCTGGAGACGTTCATCCCTGCCCAGAGGGGTCCAGTGGTGACCACACTCAGTGTTGTCATCCCTTGTGCTGAAAGCTGCTCTGAGAAGCCAAGGCTGGGTGAATCTCCTGGCTCATGCAAGATGGGACTTTCCTCACGTCTCTCCCAGATGCTGGTCATTCCCATACACCACTTCCCCCTTGTTTAAGTTCAAACACAAAACAAAACTCAGGCCTCTTAAATAATGACCTCTACAAAGATTCTGGAGATGCTCCAAAATGTCCTGTCATTCATGAGGATAGAGAGGTGGTAGGTGAGCCAAAGAGCTGCTGGTCCTGCTGGCAGGAGCAAGTCTTTCTTTTAGGAATAGAAAGCTTAAAGTCACCATCTTAAAATGTAGTCTTCAAGGACAGTGACCAGAGGGACCCACCGGAAACAAACTGCAAAGCAAATCAGGATTTGTTGGTTGACTTTGATGTATCTGCAGGTTTTGTTTAGCTGTAGAAACTCAGTTTGCTAAGGAAATTATTGACATTTATATTCTATATTGTATAAGCCTTTTTTCTTGCTTTTTTTAATTTTTAAATTTTAATTTTTCCAGCTGTGGCTGGGGGCCCAAAAGCAGCAAATCAGTGCTGGCAGATTGTTTGAAGAGCCTGGAGGGTGCACAGCCTCACCAACCCTCCTCTTTGTAGATATTGTTCAGGTGGGTACAGATTTCATTGGTCACCTTCTCAAAGGAAGCTTTGCAGTCTCCACCAAATTTCTCCTCCATCAGTTGTAAGATAATGTCACAGATAATCTAAACAAGGAGAAGGGAAGAAACAACCAGTGTGAACTTTTCTCCATATTAGAGGCATAAGAACTTACATATCTTTAGCTGGGATTCTTGGAGGGCAGAAAGGTGTACAAGAACAATTCAGAGCACATGACCTGCAGAGCTTGTAACAGGGCATGGAAAATAAGCTGCATTATAGAATTCACAAAAAAACCTGCTGCTGGTGTTTTTAACTACCCCAGTTACTGCTGACTGCACCTGTCACTTAAGGATGGCTGTATAGGACTGATGTGCTTCATCCATCCACTGCAATCCTTCTCCAGGCAGGGGACTGTATTTAGAGGCCATGATGAGCCCTTTGTTGGACACCTATGGAATACATACATGGCTTGGGGGCTAAGTTTTTCCCTGACCTTTCCTTGCAGTAAGGTAGGTGGCATACTTTGAAATGCCAACTCCTTTCCTCTACAACATTTATTGGTTTGTGTGCAGTTTTACCCTGAAAAAGTATGTTCATCCAGAAATCATCCCTTATTTTCCCACTCATTGAAAATTGGGCCCACTGCTTTTGAAATCACCTTCATTGGGAAATAATCTTTGCCAAAGGGTGCCTCTTTTTGCTGTGTAAGGCAGACAAAATAGTTATAAATGCACTCTGCTAGTGACCTTAGGTGGATCTGGGCAAGTAACTTGATTCTGTATTTATTATTTGAGTTTGTTTACTTATGACAATGCTGTTGTCATTGTTACTCAATAACAGCTGGTTTAGTTGTCCTGGAACAGCTCAGCTCCTGTTACAAGATAAAAAATACTTCAGGGACTGAAGTCCAGTGCTTTTCTGTATCTTGTTATTAAATGGCAGGCGTGGGAATCATATTGCTCTGAGAAAACCCTCAACAACTCATGGGCAGCTGTGCGGCTCCCACCACATCACCTGCCTGCACCACAGCTGCTGTCCAGCCATCTTCCCCACCAATGCCACATCTCTCACTCCTGCCATCTTCCACCACCAACCTCCTCACCTTCCACCACCTCCACTCTCTGAGGCATATATATGTATTCCTACATACAAAGCCTGTGTTCCTCAGTTCTACCCCTCAAAGGGGAAAACATGCCCTCCTCACAATTACACCCTTTGGGAAGAGGGCTGCTCACTCACCCTAAAGTTTTTGGGGTCAATCTTCAGCTGGGTGGCATGTTTCTTGCCAAGTGGGGTCACTATCCCAAGAAAAGCCTCAGAGTTGTCCAGATGTTGCACCATGTCGTTGATGGCACTGAAAACCTTCTTGCCATGGCCCCTGACCTGATCTGACTGTTTCATCTCTTCAGCAGAGTCCATGCCTTTGAAATGTGTGAAGTAGGACTTGGTGTCTGGGTGCTCAGTAAACATCCTGTTGAGGAATGAGAGGCATCCTGACTTGTGAACCAAGGTATTAATGCAGATATAGCCACACATTCCAGGCCTTGCCTTCCACATTTATGTCTCTTTTCCCCTTCTCTTTATTAGGACACTTCTGCATTCCTTGTTTCTCCTTTGCCACTTGCACCTGTGCATAACCCCAGGCACACAGCAGCCAGTCCTCTCTCCCTTGCCTCCCCAGGGCATTTCCTTTGCTCATTCCACCTTAAAATCTATAATGAACTTATTCCACTCCTTCTAAAGATAATATATTCTCTGTGTTACTTTCACAAAGAAGTGGCAGCACGTTCACATGGGGTGACTGTGACAGTTTAATATTCCCAAAGATGTTCTGGACAACAGATATGACCACTGTGATACTGGTGGGTGTTTTCATAGAGAAACCCTACTATTGGTTTTGTTAATTAATCCCTTCCTAGAGTCCACTTCAAAACTTTCTTACTGCCTGTGATAGATTGTTGTTTGAGTATGGGGTACTGCTCATTCCATTTATTTAAAAGTAACACAATTCAGTGTGTTTGAAATTACCTTTGATCAATTACAGTCATCTTGGTCAAACTCTTTTAAAAAAAGCAGTTTACTCCTTTGGGTAAACTGGTTATCCACCTGAAATATCCACAGCAAATTCCACTTTGCATTTCACAAAAAATAGTCACAAAATGGTTGGGCTTGAAGGAACCTCTCGAGGTCATCTGGGTCAATACCACTGGTCAAGCCAGTTGCCCAGGACCATGGTCAGATGGCTTTTGAGTATCTCTATGTATGGAGACTCAGCAACTTCTTTGGGCAATTTGTGCCAGTGCTCAGTTGCACTCAGAAGTAAAAAAAAAAAAAAAAGTTTCCTGATGTTGAAAGGAACATCCTGTGTTTCAGTTTGGGCCCATTGACTCTGGTCCTGTCTCGTGGCTCCACTGAGACGAGCCTGGTTCTGCCTTCTTTGCACTCTCCCTTCAGGTTTTTATGTACACATTGACAAGATTCCCCTGAGTTCTCTCTTCTCCAGGCTGAGCAGTCCTAGCTTTCTCTGCCTTTCTTTATTGGAGAGATACTACAGTCCCCTCATCATCTTCCTGGTCCTTTGTTGGACTCTTTCCATTATGGCCACATCTCTCTTGTCCTGGGAAGCCCTGACCTTCTCTATAGGCAGGCCTGGGGCTGTAGGACACTAAAGCAAAACCTTCTAGAGTAAATTAGCCCAGGGAGGCAAGGTCCTGGATGCTACAAACATTTTATGGCTGCATTTCTGACCCTAACTGTGCTCAGATTGTGCCACCTGCAGAAGGAAAGAGCAGCGTGTTAGGCTTTGTGAGGGTAATCCAGGCACAAGGTGTGATACACAAGGAAGCTGGAGGGAGGGGTCAATGTCTGATAACTAGAAATAGTATTTGAACTGATCCATGCTTATGGAAGTGATGTAAGTCCCAGATGAGAGTGGAGTATGTGAAAGATGAACAGAAGAGAGGGAAACGGAAAGTCCACAGAATCAGAAGTGAAATACCAAGTTTTTAAAAAGCATTAAAAGAGTTTAGGGGTAAAGAGGAAGAGGGAAATAACGCCCATGTTTTGTTCCCATTCTCTTTCATACCACATTTTCTTTTCTTTACCTTACATGGGTGAAGATATTGTTCTTGTCTCTTCTTCTTTTCCCATCCCCTTACCCCTTTCTTTTTATTTTTCCTTGTGTGGATTGCTCCTCTTCCCAGCAAGGGCTGCATGAAAAACATCATGACATGCTCCATGGCAGTAACTCCATCCTTGCTGTTCCTCCTTCACCTCTCCAGGGCAGCAGTTGGATGGGCTCTTTCCTTACCTGACCAGCACAGCTGTCCCATTGTCCTCAGCATCCCCATATATCTTCTCCCAGGCACCACGAGCGCTTTGCACCTCTGCTTCAGAAAGTGACATGGTGGAGGAGATGTTGGCAACAGAGGGTGCAGCAGGAGGGAGAAGGACAGGGAGGTCCTGCAGGGTCCTTCTGCTCCAGTTCTCTCCTCAGGGCTCTCTAAATACTGCCCTGGGGATTTAAGAGATCTTGAAGGGTCTCTTTGTCTCTGTTACCCTCAGTAACATTTCTGCAGGTTTTAGAGCTACCTAATCACTTTTAATCAGGAAAGAAACCAACCACATGAGGAAGAGGACTAGCCCTGTAGTCATAGGTTAGGTGCCAAAGCAAAGGTCTCACTGTCTGAGGAGAGAAGGAAAAAAGGCAGTTTTCAGTGGGGAAAAAAAAAGATAAATTCTCTTCCCCTCTCTCCCCTGCCAAAGCCAGTGCTTGGCTCCTTTTCTTGAAGGTGATCCTTGCCTGAGCACTAATTTTCCTGGTTTTCTCCCAACAGTGCTGCCGTGCTGAGGGCACTGTGGTGCCCTGCCATCCCCTCTCCCTGGCACTCTTTGGCCTTTCAGTCAAAGATCCTGTTTCTAGTGCAGCAACTCTCTCCAGTCCTGCCTTCATGCCACAGTCTCTGCTTTCCCCACAGCTCTCTGGTTTTGCAGGGGCTCATCCCACAGCTGCTCCCAGCCTTGGTCCCATGAGGGTGGGAGGCTTCACCAGCCCCAAATGACAGCGTTGCAGGGATGGTGATGGCAGCGTGGCACAGCATCCATGGCCATAGTGCCCTGCAAAGCCATTTCCTTTTAGCACTGGAGGTAAATGTGCAGCACAGCCAGGCCAGGAGCAGAGGCATTTCACTTTCCTAACCCTCCTGGCTGGCAGCTGGGATGTCTGTCCTGTCCCTGAGCTCTGACTGCCTGGGAGCCAGAGAAGGGGTGGAAGAAGGGCAGAGTGGAGCTGGAGACAGCATCTCTGGACTTGTTACAGTCACGGTCACTTGGAACTGGAGGCAAAAAGTTTTCACGGATTATCCATGCAATGCCTGGGCTTAACCTCTGGCAGGAATGTTCTGGTTAAGTCCAGGGCACGCACGCAAAATAAGGGCTAAGGGGCTTGAGAAACTGCTGCTGGATGCTGAGGGCAGACAAAACCTCATTTTATTTGGGATGGTTTAGAGGAGGGAAGGAACAGGTGTGAGGGGAAAATATGCAGCATGTCAAGAAAAACCAGCCTGATACCCCAGGGCAGAAGGAAAGTGCTGGATGCAAACTCACAGAGACTGGCTGGTCTTGGTGAGTTTGTGTCCCACTGCTGCTGAGGGAGGCCTCAAATGACCTCACTGAAATCTGTCCCCTCTTGCCTCCCTCTCCCTTTTTACCATACAGCAAACAGAGAGCAGTCTGGTAGAAAGCTGCAAAGCATCTGTGGGTGCCCCATCCCTGGAAGAGTTCAAGGCCAGGCTAGAGGGGACTTTGAGCTACTTGGTCTAGTGGAAGGTGTCCCTGCCCATGGCATGGGGGTTGGAACTGGATGATCTTTAAAGTCCCTTCCAATCCAAAACATTCTATGATTCCCTAGTAGACTTCTCCTCTGCTCTCCCCCATTCTCCTCTGGGACACTGCAGTATGAACATGCTCCATCCCTTGATATATAGTCACACATCCTGTCATGGGCCAAAAAATACCTATTTTGAGTTGAGAAATTTCGCTCCAATTGCTTTATTGCCAAGTAACAAAAACTGCCAACCAACACTTAGATGCCTCACTTCCCCCTGTCCTGTTTCCCCACCCCATGCTGCAGGTTACAACCAGACCTTTTGGTGAGACCATGGGTGGTGCAGGAGCTGGGGTTGGTGTGTGGGAGTCCCTTGCTCTTGCTGCTCCTTGTGTCCTACTCAACTGCTCCAGCATGGGCTCTACCACTGGTCATCGTCCTGTTGGATACTGTACCTGTCCTGAACTTGTCTCTCCCTTTTCAGTGTTCCCTGCCCTTTCTTAAACACATTTCCATGGAGGCACTCTAATCTTACTTGGTGGGCCCAGTTCTGGGGCACAGTGTGACAGTTTTGTCTGTGACCAAGCCAGGTGTCAGCAGCACAGGGCAATCCCTGACCAGACAAAGCAATGACATCTTCCCTCAAGCACGTCACCATGCTCTCTCTGTGACCTGCTTTTCTATTCTTCCATCCTCTGGTGTTACTTTTACTGTTTTGGAAAATTATCTTCTATTTTCCCCTTGCATGATTTGCCAAGTCCTTGTAAGATGAACACAATAATCCCTCATACAGTTTTGACATCTCTAACAGGGCTATATACATTTATGGAACATCTCAGCCATCTCTAGCAACTGAAACAAAAAAGCTTCAGAAATCCATTTATTTTGGCCTGGAAATGGAAAAGCTATGGAAAATGTGCTGTTTAATCATGAAGTCATTGCTGATACCTCTCCACATGTGAGCAAAAGGATGAGTGCTTGGTTTATTTCTTTTTCCTCTCCTGTGGTTTGTTTTGTTTATTATTCCAAAGGAAGTGAATCCTCTCAAGTATAATTTCTAGTGCATGAAGAGACATATTTTCTAACAGGGGTGAAGGTCCTCTGGATGTTATCCCCAGAGAAAGGAATCCTTGTGTGCAAGAGCAAATCAACACATTGAGTTGAGACATGATTCTATTACAAATCTGAAGAACAGGGTGCCAGGCCAGGCCTTTTACAACCTTTTGGAAAACAAGCAGAGTCCTTTTTACAAAAAGGTAACCAAAACCAATCCATATAGAAACAGGAGATTGGTCACTCATGCTTGTGTAACAAAATTGTTGATGTGCATGTGCTGATCTCAGTCCAGTTCATTATCCTATCATTTCCACACACAAATTCCCCTGGAGATGTGTTCTTTAACATTATAATTATCTAAGGTAACTTGAGGTTGTCTTTACAGTCTATCACCTGTTGCTAAGTTATAATTTAATTTTATTTTGTTAAACCTCTGTTGCAGTTTCTGCTTGAATCTGTTTGGACCATTACTTGTCAAGGACATAAGGATTTATAGCATTCTGTTCCTAGGGTCTCTTCATGGTTCCATTGCTCCAGCACCCCACTGTCATGGTTTCAAGGTTAACTTACAGTTACTGTGAACTTTTTGTGAATCTTTAATTTCCTCTGACATCAAGCAAGCAGGGTGAGCCACATGGCGCTGGGAAATCTGGAGCAGAAAGCACAGCCATGGTGCTTGGGCTGTGACAGAGCTGTTCCTCTCTCTGTCCCCAGCAGGGGGAGAGGAGGATGTGCCTCTCACTCCGCTGCCAGAAGTGGTGTCAGTACTGCAGAGGGGGGGCTGCTTTCTCCCAGTTTCCAAGAAATCACGTGCTTTAGGCAGAAGGCAGCTGGCAAGATCCAGCCACGGAAATGGGTGGCACCTTCTACTCACCCAGCTATTTAGGATCCAGCAGCCATCACACCTCTAGAGCTCATTGATGTCCTGGTTAGAGGCACTGCAAACCTCAGTGTCTTTTCTTATCCTTGAAACTTGGGCATCTGTGATTCTGTGATTTTTAGCATCAACACCCTATTTGTTGTTCAGTGGGGTTGATGCCCGGCTCAGCAGACACTCCTGCTTCAGAGGATGGCTGCAGGGGCTCAGCAGCTGTAACTCGTATTTTCCCAACTCCCATGGTGGTGTCAGGCTGAGGGTGGAGCCCCCCACATTGCCAGGTTTCAGGGATGCTTAGCCCAAGACCCTAACACAGTGCTGCTTTCACAGAAAGGACAAACACCTGCATCTGCTCATGCTCAGTGTCTGAGGTTATCAACATAATCAGCTCATCAAAACAAGCAAAACTAGGAGCTGCAGTCACAACTGTTGGCGTCAATGTGTGAATCCCAAAGCCCACCTAGCACATGGGTGGGAAAGGCTTTCCCCCTGCCACTGTCCCAGACCGTATTTCTCTTCCCATTCCAGGGCCTTGGTGAGCTCGGGTGGAGCTCTGTTGGGCTTTCCACTGGAGAAAATACCAAATGCAAAGAGTAACAAAAAGCAGGATTACTCAGCTTCTTGGGACCTAGCCCCCAGAACAGCCCTTATGAAGTGTTATGAGTGGTACCACCTGACACGGCAGAAATGCACACAGGTGTCTGTTATGAATATTTTTATTACATGCATAACATTTTAAATGTGAAAGGTAATAATTTCAAAATCATTTCACTTTTATATATCATAGGGCATAGCATATATGCAGGTTAGTTCTCTGAATGCTGCTCTCGTGATTAACAACATTCAATACATGGCCAGCAGTGACTCTAACATGATCATTCAACTAATAAGGATGACAGGGCTGAGTTTTCTTGCACTGTATCCAGCTAACCAAGAATTTGCATTGGTGGAGGCTGGTGTTCAGCAGAGAATCTTTACGTCCTTGGTAAAGGGGAAGAAAGCCAATTCCACAAACCCCAGCCCACGCCAAACCATCAGCGTGCTATCAGCATCATTCTGGACCCAAACCACAGACCAACATAAGGGCTGCTGTGAAGAAAGTTCACTGCACCTCAGCCAGACACAGCACTGCAGGACTGCATCCTTTTGGTGGACAAATTTAGGCTCATAAAGCCTTCACACTGCTCAACTTTTGCAGAGGTGCTGCAGGCAGGAGGAAAGAGATCAGCTTTTACAGATATAGAAAATATCATGTCCAAATCAGAGATACAGAGTACCAGGGCTGGACAGAGGCATCAGGCACCTGAATATGCACTATTCATATCTGTAATGTTACAACTGGCCCAATTGATGAGATTGAACCACCCAATCACTTAATGGAAAAAGACTCCCACAGGTTTTGGACACAAGCCCCTAGACTGGTTCACTCAACTCCCTTGTCTGACACTGGGACACTGGAGCTTTAATTACATAGAGTTTATATCAATCATATTCTGAAGAAAACAGAAATCCACTAAATATCACTCCCAGCAGAATTAAACCTGGACTCCAGATAAAGTGACCTGATGTCAGAGAAAGAGAAGATGTAGCTGCAAGAAGATATCAGGCTAAAATAAACAGCTATGGGCTGCTTTTTGTGGAAGTTAGACACCAGTCCAGAGGCTCTCCATCAAACACAGGTAGGTCACAGAAGACTTTACTGGTGGTATGGACTATTGTGTTCAGAGATGCAAGCTAAAAGGGCATGAGATAAAGCAGCAGGAAAGCCTGCTGTCAGATACAAGAGAAAATGAGATGTTGGACTGAAAGGGTGTTTGGTGAGGAATGGAAGGAACCAGAGAATCAGACTAGTAGTTTTCCTGCGTAAAAAGAAAGTTGAATGATGGACTTACAGGTCCAATTGGCTCCTTTATGGTAAAAGTCATAGAGTTGTTAGAATCATAATGGTTGGAAAAGGCATCTAAGATCTGTTCAATATGATGAGTAATTATAAGATAAAAAATCCATTATAACTGTCCGACTTTCTTGGGAAGTAACATCAGTACATGTGGCTTTAAATTCAGTGAGCCCAAACTGAATCTCAATTTTCAGCCTGCGATTTAACCCCAGCCATGTGGCTGGTGATGGCACTACACAGGAGCCAAGCAGTTCCATCCCTTCCTCATCCACATACCGAGCATTCTGGTTTTTTGTACAATAGAAAGCAAAGGCTACCTCTGTTTGATCTGGTTCTATTGGAGAGAAATCATAGTGGGCAGCTTCGTGTATGTTCACTGACTCCCCAATTTCCACCAGTTTCTGGAAGAGATCTGTGCAATAAATAAAGTCACCAGCTTTCGAGACCCTCCGTTTACGGACGTCATGGATAGCACCATCAAATTTCTTACCTACTCTTAAGCCATATGTCCTACAGCTGATTCTTGAGGTAATGATGTGTGGATTAACTCCAAATAAAACAGCCCCTTTTGCAATAGCTGCCTGGGCCTCCATGGGACAAAGGATATGATACTTGCTGCTAAAGGCCTGCCTGACTGCATCTCGCAGGATGATGCTGCACGCAAAGCCTCCCACAAGTAAAATGTACTGGACTTTGTCCATCTCAGGTTTGCAAAGAATTTCCCTCAAAGCAAAAATGATATTGTTGATGCTGTAGTCAAACAAGCTCTTCATTTTCTCATAGGTAATCATGATTGTCCCGTCACACCACACAGCCCCTGCTGCATTTTCAAAGAACTGGGAGATTTTCTTCTTGGACTCTGCCACTCTGGTCAGGTTGTAGTAGCAGCGTATGTAGACTGCCTCCCTGCTAGCAGAGCATTTCTGTAAGCTGAAGTTGTACATCATATTTTGTAATTCAGTAGGGTGCTTCTTCACATACTCATCCCATACGCCATCACTGAATATTTCCTTGAGGAAATTGGTGAAGTTTTCATCCACTCTGTTGCCTCCCCATCCACCTCCACTTGCCTTATGTAGCTCCTTTAGGTAATGGTTTTCTTGGATCTCGTGTACTGTGATGTCTATGGTGCCACCTACATGTGCAAACACACACACACAGAGACTCAAATTAATTGTACTGTTTGCTTTAAAGTGCACGAGTTTCCATGGAATTCAGTCTTATCTTCTGAATTCCTGATTCACAGATGTGCTTTTCTCCTGCCTTCTTTCCTCATCCTCCCTCTTCTGCTATTGCCTGTACTTCTCTAGATTTCTTAAATTTCTGCAGTTTTGTTTAAAAGCCTGCTCTCACGAGGCTCCTACAGTTATTTCTGATAAGAGCTGGATGCTCCAGCTTGCTCACTGAACAAGCCAATATCTCCTGTCTGATCACAAAGCGAGCCTGGCCTCCTCACATAGGTGGTTGACTCCTGAGCAGTGGTGAGAAGACTCTCAGGAACTTGTGGTCCTCTTGATGCCTTTTCGGTATTTGTTCGCAACCACCGGACTGCTCTTAGCAGAAAATTCACATCACACCAAAAAACCTCAGGAATCTAGAGAAATTACTGCAAAGTGCTTCATCAAATATTCTTAATGATTTACTCTCCAGTGCCTGCTAGCTCTTCTCTTTGGCCACTTCACTGGGCACTAACTACAGTTGCTTCTGGAGAGGAGGCTGTGAGCTCAGGCTACTCAAGAGCCGGTGGCTGATGCCGGGACACCGTGCCGGCTGATCTGCTGCGAGCCCTCGTGTTGTGACTGTCTGGCCTGAAGAGCACTGCAGTGTGAGACACAGCCCTGTTCTTCCCTCCTACTTTTCTGCCTGCTCCCAGGATCTCATTAGGTGAGAAATAACATTTAAAAATCCATGACAAGCACAGAAGTGGAGTCCAAGCTTTGGGACCTTCACTACTGTGAAACAGCCATGCACCACGCCCAGCAAAGATGGTACCTGTTGATCAGGGAAAATTTTACCTCCACAGTCAACGACAATATACTGGATCCCAGGAGAGTCTTCAAACTTCTTCTTGTCACTGCTGTCTGCCATAAACCCTTCATATGGAAGCTGCTTGCACCACAGCGATGCAGCTTCTGGCTCCAAGGCAATGATCAGGTTCCTAGAGAGCATGTCAGAGATAATTCCTGCCTAAAATCACAAAAGAGAGGAGTCAGGTCAAGGAAAGGGGGTGAGATTACTGCTGCATGAATACCACCTGCTAGGGAGTCTGTTCTCACCCTAGCAGCTTATGCAAGGGTGGTGGCTCTTGCACTGCTGATCTCTGTGGGGCTCATTTCTACCCGGCGGTGGGGAGAGAGGGCAGAGCTGTTGTACTGCCATTTGGGGACATCCTCTCTCTCACCATCCTCAATGTGGAAGATTTCTCTGCCCAGTGGGCTGAAATTTGAAATACAGGTTGCTTACATATTGAGGAATTCCTATGGTTCAACTGGGCAAAGAAACCTCCAAAGGTAATTTGAGGAAATGGGGTAAGCCCTGCTTTTACCTCTTTTGCTGCCAGGCGCATGAACTGCTTGGCAGCAGCGCTCCATATGGCCGGGACAGTAATGACCCAGGTGATGTCCTCCTGGTCGTAGACAGTTTGGAAAGAGGCCTCCTTGATGGTGTTCAAAGCATGCTCCTTCATGAAGCGCAGGCTTTCGGAAAAGACTGTCAAGGCAGGAAGGAACTTTCCATTGGTGGCTTTCAGCTTCATGCCAGCTGTGACATTCTACCAAAAAAAAGGCCCAGGGTCATGCGGTGCAGTGTCGGTATGAGACCTGTCCCCTTCACACAAACACTGCACTACATAAGGCACCCAGATACCCCTGTCTCCAAACCAAACTCCCAGCACTGGCTTCACTACTGTGGCTGAGTCCAAGTGGCACAGGTCAGCTACCAAACTGCTTACCCACCACATCTGTGATTCAGAAGGCAAAATGTCAATGTGGTTGATAATTCAGCTGTTTCTCCTAGGCCAAATTTTGTAAAGACTCTGTAGATCCTATAGATTCCTGAAGAGCCAGCGGGGAGTGATTCTGTAATTAAATTTTTCTTCACCATTTGCTCCTCTGATGCAGAGAAATAGCTCTGAACTAAAACCTCTCTCCAGCCCCTGCTGAAAATGAATGAGAACCAACCACTCCAGGGGTGACCTTGTGACAGACCACATCATTCCCAGCTGTCCTGGGGAGGAAAATCTTCAAAGGGGCCTCCCACCTACCAAAGAGAGGACCTGAGGCTTTTGCTGGGACTGGCCTTGTGCTCTGGCCTATTCTATGCTTGAGAGGCCCTGTGGGACCCAGGAGCCCTAGGGTTGTCTGGTGTTTGGCTGAACAAGCAAACACAGATAAAGCTGTTAACTATTCTAAACCAACACAGAGCCTTCAGAGAGAAGTTTGATAAACCCACTGTAGGCTTCAAGGACAGCTGGACACCCTTACATTAGCTTCAGCATAACATTTCAAGGGAGGGAGAGAGGAGCTAGGGGGAGCTGTATAACATGAGTTAGATTTTTGGTAATCCCCAGACTGCCCATCTCCTTTGAATTACAGGAAATTTCACTTGATCCCTGTTTCTTGTTGAGGACTAAGGTAGGGAGTCCCAGGGGGAGACCAGTTTCTCTGTCAAGCTCGGGAACAGGGCAGCTTTTCATTAGGAACAGATATTTGCCTTCACCCATGTATGCAGTCACGTTTTACTGTCTTTAGACAAAAAAAACATCATAAAGGAAGGGCCTGGGAAGCTTTTGGCAATAAAAAAAAAAAATCTTCTTTTGTTCATCAAAATACTTTCTGGCTTGCGTTCATTCTCATCAGCCAGACTTACTCAGCCCTCTTCATGGATTCTCCAACCCCCATCCCTCAAATAAATGAACACCCCCAACCCCCATTAGTAGTAACTCTTCCACCTACCGTGTTGTACAGCTGCATCTTGAAGTTCTGGAAGAAGTACCAGCTGTCAGCTTGGCTGGAGGGCAGGCTCTTGTACTTCATCACAGCATCATAACCAAAATATTTGAACTCCTGCTTCTGGTTGAACAAGATGCTTGTAGGCATCTTTGGGGTCTTTAACCCGTGCTCTGCTCCCCAGTAAACCTGGCGGATTTGGTCTGTACCTGAAGCAAGAGAAAAACAGTACCCGCTGTAGGATGTGCCAAAATCTATAGCAACGACAAAGACTGACTGGCTGGCCATGGCCACTGCAGTGCAGCTCTGGGAGCAGAGAGGCTGAAACGAAACTGAAAGGTCTGATATTGCAGAGAGAAGGGCAATCTCCCCTGATTTTATTGGCTGGAGACAGATGTGACTCTAGACATCCTGTAAATTGTACGTTTTCCTGTAGAGAGGCAGGACTTCTTGTAGCAGCAAAGTGCCTCTTTTAGGGAACTGTCTTATCAGGAGCTTTCTGCACTCCCAGCAGCATCAACAGTCCTCAGCGCTGCCCACACATTTCAACAAACATTTTTTGCTTCTGCATGAACAAACGAAAGGTTTCTGGCTCCAGCAAAAGAAAAATGTGGGTTATGGCCAATGTTTTTGGTCACAGAAAAGCAGAAGTGCCTGATACACCTGATATTTCTGGCTCCAGCAAAGGAGATGTGTGGCATGCACCCAGTGGTTCTGGCTCCAGCAGAGAAGCGTGGTGTACATCCAACATTTCTGGCTCCAGAGGAACAGAATCACGGCATGCATACAAAGTTTCTGGCAACAGAGGAAGAGAGGTATTGGAAAGACAGTGTGAGGATACTGATCCCAGAAAGACAACTGCAGAAGGCAGCAGGTAGGTTACACAAGGGGATATCTCTGGATAATCTTATTTAATCTTCCTAGGTCTGAGTATTTCTACAAAGTTTCTTGGAGGGTTGCATGAGGGTTGCTGAATTGCAAACATTTTCTGACTGTAAAATATTCAGTAAGAGCTCTGTTTTCTACTTCCTAACTTTTCTAGCCATCACAGAGATGGTTACTGTCCCCAAATTCTGCTCAAGTTCAACTTGAAAGTGGGAGGCAGATCTTAAATTGGTGCAAGAGGAAAAGAAACTAGAAATATCAGTATAAAGAGTGTGACAAGATCTGGGATTTCATGGCTCTGACTCTGAGCTCATAAATTTTGCAGGGAAAGGTGGACTAAAATGTAAATTTTTTACTGGATTATTTAGCTTAAAGAAAAAGGTTGTGTATTCAGTGAAAGACTGAAAGTGAAGTTATTTAACTGGAAAGGAATCAATCCAAGTAAACAAAACCAAAATGTGCTTCAGTGGGAGGGAGTAATGCTGAGAGTGGCAGCAGTTTCTTTTGGCATAAACCAAAGGTAAAACCTCATGCTGAGGCTTGCTCTGACATTGGTTTGTGGGGATGAGCCTGCTCTCTGTCCCACCTGGGCCCAGGCTGCAGGAGAACATTAATCTGGGACTGTTTCTCTAATAATAGTTGATATTTGGGATCCTCATGAGGAAACAGGACACAGCAGTTGTAGAAATAAAAAATTACCTTGAGAACACAGAGCTTTGTACTCCTCTGTTAAACAAAAACATCCATTGCAAAGTTGGTTTTAGCAGAACAGTCACCTGCATTTGCTGTTCCCCCACTCTCTGCAGGTCTGGGTTGAGTTTTTATTTCAGGAACTGTCCTTGTATCTTGCCCACTTTATCCAGACCTAATGATTAGTCAAACCCTCCTGGTTTTGGCATACTCTGGTGTGGGAAATAGTAAAAATAAGAAGATTTCTAGAAAGCTTTAAAAGCAGGCCTTAGAAACAGGAAGAAGAGAAAACTTAGAGCTAGCTGCAGCTGCAAAGTCTGAAAGTAAAAAAGTTACAATAGTTTAGGCTTGGCTAAGATAGACAGCCTGTGGAGTCCTCAGAGCTGTATCAGGCATTATCTGGGAGAGTGCTAACTCACTTGTGCCACATCTGCACCCATGAGCCATTTGTCCTGCCTCTGATCCTTTTGCTGGCATGGATGTAGCCATGAAGCCTCTGGCAATTATAAAGTACTTTTTTTGAGGATGTGTTCTTACCCCGCTTCATTATAAGAAGCCTTTTCTTTTCTTTTTTTCCTCAGACATATATCTGACACCTCACAGCACCCATCAGCCTATGGAGACCAGACTTCTAACATGAAGGAAATGTTTGAAATTATGAAAGAGATGGACAGCAAAAAAACAAAGGAAATGTTCGAAATGATAAAAGAGATGGACAATAAAAAAATGAAAGAAGTGCTCGAAATGATAAAAGAGATGGACAATCAAAAAACAAAAGAAACGTTTGAAATTATAAAAGAGATGGACAATAAAAAAACAAAGGAAATGTTTGAAATGGTAAAAGAGATGGACAACAAAAAAACAAAGGAAATGTTTGAAATGATGAACAAGATGGACAACAAGAACACAAAGGAAATATTTGAAATTATGAAAAAGATGGACAACAAAATAATGTGAGAGTCCAGTGACCAAAAATGACACTTTTTAGTGTGGCCTCTGACAATGAACTGTAGCTGGTGCCCACTAGGGCGGGTGGGACAGAAAATGAGCCAGACACAGGGAGGGCTCTGCATTAGCAACAAATTTTGCCCAGGCTGTACTGGGAACCCAGAGCCAATTTACAGAAGCTGTTGGATTTGCACCTTGTAACGTGCAGATCTTACACTTTGGGTATTTCATTTGAACTGTTGGTATTGACTCACAGAGTCACATACCATGCACCTGGCAAAGAACAGCCTTGACAAGTTTTGGTCTCTAAATTTCTTTTCCCTATGGGCTGATCAGAAATTGGAGGGAGGAAGTTTAGCTTGTGCATTTTTTAAAGCTTTATTGCATACTTGCCCACTGATTGCAATGTGGTTTATTGTTTCTTTCTTTCCCTTATGGATGGATGGACAATGAGAACAGAAATTTGTGTTACGCTGTTGATACTCTACATCACCTTCTGGACAGTCACAACAGGTAATGTGATTCTTTACATTAATATTCAGTGTAAGAGGGGAAAATCATTATAATCCTCACAACCACACCTCTATTTCTTCTGATGGAAATAGCTTCCCACTTGATTTGAGCATAAATTCTGGGTGAGAGGTTTAAGGGGAGGTGTTCAGCTCCCCTGGAGTTTTCCTGGATGCTCTTGCACTTTCCCACCTCAGAGCTTTTTTCCTTGAACTCAGATTATTCAATAGGGGCATTTCCACTGTTGTGCAGTGTCCAAGTACAAATAAAGAGATCTCCCAAATCTGTTTCAGAGCACTTCCTGAAAGGGTAATCCAAATACTGCATAAGGAGAAAGAGGAAAATGAGATGCTGAAAGAGAAGACCAAAAAGCTAGAGAAAAGGTAAGACATTTATTCATATCTCAGACACAGTGTGTGTTTCTACACTGAAAAGCCACATCTTGCTTCCTCCAGTCCTTGGAGACTTCATTTCTGACCAGACACCCCAGACATCTTCTCTCCAGACTTTCAACCTGCCAGTTTCTCTTCGTAACTGACTTCTGGAAGATGGCTTGGGTTGTTCTGCAAAGGGAAGAAGATATTCTTGGGATAACTAGTTAAATAAAGAGTAAAAGAAACCAGCTTACAATGACATCATCAAGATGCCACTCTGTTCAGATTCTACTATGATCATGCAAAACTGAGCTGAGAAAGCACTATTTTCCACAAAAAAAAGCTGCTTGCCAGCTATATAATATAAATGAGAAGTGCATTGTAGAAAACATGGGATTCATTAAACAGTTTCATAAGTAAAATATTTACATTTGCTCATTATTTCATCTTGACTTAGATATGTTTTTAATATCCTCCTTGACCTAGAATCCAAGAGCTGTTGGCTAAAATGATGGCCATGCACCAGCACTCTGAGGACATCAATGACCCCTCACGTTTGTCTGCTGTGCTGGAGAGATACGAGATGCTCCGGCTGCAGGAATGGGAGAAAGTCAGGAGCTCCATGCCCCACCGCTGGACCTACGAAGAAGGCAGTGACGCCATCAGGGTTTGTTCAAGTCCATTTTCTCCATCTGATCCTTATCACATCAATTATGGTGTAGCCATATAGCAGCCTTTGAGTATTTGTATTTCTGTACCAGACAGGGTTTGGGCCTAAGTTTGGGTCTCTGATTTTCCAGCCCAGCAGGGCCTGTGGAATGCTGTAGAGATCAAGGAGACAGTGACCTTCTTCCTCCTGCCTTTCAGAAGGGCACACTCAAATACTAGTCCCACCTCTCACAGGTGTTAAGCACAAGTGGGAAAACAATCCACTTTCCTTATGTTAGTGCTTGTGAACTGATAGCTGGGAGACCTCATTTTGATGTCTGACTCACTGCTGTGATGCTGCTGGAGACATCTAAAGGAAAACACCACAGTGGTATTACCTTAAAGGACAAGACTGAGATGAGGCCAAGGACTGTGATGATAAGGCCCCACAGATGCTGAAGAATGGGCTCCAATATGCAAGCAGCTTGATGAAACAGTTTGTTTTACAGCTATTGAAGAAATGTTTCAATCAATTAGCAGCCCTACAATTTACTCTAATCCAGATGTTTTCTCAGCTTTGCACACTACACCTGTGGTTTCACTGTGATTGATGCTGTAATCAGTTGTTTTTGCACTGCAGAAGGTGTTTGATGCCTGTGAAAAAGATCTACAACAGAGAAGAGAGGACATACTTAAAGTTCTTTACATTCCACCTTCGAATAAGGTAAAATACCTTTTACCAAGGTATTTTATGTTTCTGTAGAAGGCCTGTGAAAGGGCCATTGGCACCTGCCATTTCATTTAGAAGTTTGTTTCTGCTAAGGACACTGCTCAAAATATGTCAGCAGTGACCCTGGGGATAACTTCTGAGCTGAGAGGTCTGGGGACAAGCTCTAGCAATGCTAGGTATGAGAGCAGCACTGGATAAAAAACAGGTCTTTCTCTCCAAGAGTTAAGCTATTCCACGGAGAAGCAGGGAGCTGGACTTGAGGATCCTTGTGGGAGCCTTCAAAAATTAAATTATTCTGTGTCCCATGATAAACAGCCATACACTGCATATCTGAATTGTCCAGCTGGATTAAACACAGATATGAGTGCAGAAAGCATTTTCCAGCCCTGTGTTGCTTTTATGGGACCTTCCTCCAAAGCCTGAAATGAGTGACTTCCCCATTACTGATTGACCCAATATAAGAAACAAAAATTCCCAGTGTTTGCCTTACCACATGGTAACAGCCTGCTCTGTGCTATGATTGTTCTGTAGGTGATGATGCAAGACGTAATGAAGCTGTTCAGACAACACTATCACCAAAACTCCGTGGTTTATGACCAGATTGTTCAAGTGAGTAAAGATACAGCCCAGGAACCAGGGCAATGGTTCAATTGTCTGTGCAGCTTGTTATTTAAAACATGAGAGGTCTCCATTCTGCATGAGGTTGTTTTCCACTTGAGGCCAGGTCCTTCCAGCCCATATACTCCCAAAATATTCTCAAGTACACATAATCTTGTAAGGGGAGTACAGCAGGACAGGCAGGGTCATGCCCCTACCAACAAAGGCACAGCCCTACTGGACCCAAGCAAGGAGCAAAGAGCAAAGGGCCAGTGGTGGTGATCAGGGTCAGCCACAAACCAGTGACCACTGGGCAAGCTGAGCCAGGTCAAGACCAAGCTGTGAAGTTGGTCTGTGGGTCAGGACCAGCAAGACTGGGCACAGGCATCCCAACATCACAGCTCAGTCAAGCCCCCAGCCACCACTCAGCTCCTGGGTCAATTGCTGGCCAGTCTGTGGGTGAAGATGAGGCTTCTCATAACTCCTTCTCACACCACCCTTTCTGCCAGCTTGGCTGTAATTGCAGGAGTTGAATACAAGATCATATGGTCACCTTGAACACAAGCAGCCAAACCCCTGGGAAGGCAGAGGAAAGTGTGCAGAGGCTGTTGATGCGCAGAGCCCTGACACCTGCTATCCATATGGACAAGTCTCTAGTGAGCTTTTTTTGGTGGAAGATATGACATATATATCACAGATATATGAAACTTCCGAAGAGGAGCTTCCTTCTTTTGCAGCTTGCTGGGTTTTTCCAAGAACTTGGTCTTACCAAACTCCTTGCAGATCTCTCTTTGAGGAAATAGAGACAGGGGCTGGACACTGGCAGAATCCAGAAGTCAGGACTTGGTAAATAAAGTAACTTTTAAAGTGACCCTGGGTCCCCTGCATGTCCCACTCAAACAGCACCAGCAGCTGTGACCAG
>WBNP01001587.1:0-24067 GCA_013401095.1 Passerina amoena | reverse complement strand
GAGAATTTTCACCTCTGTCACAGCTGTCACGTAAAGCAGTTTTGTTCTTCCCTCTGTTCTGAGCTGCTCTCTGCTGATTCCTCTCAACTGTGGGGGTGGAGCAGCCAAAGCTTTTATGCCACTGTGTTTTTGCATTAATTTCCCACAGTGGCTTAAGTCTCCCTAGGGTTTTTGTTTCTTTGTAGTCTTCAACAAATGCACAGAAATGCTTTTATGCTCTTAATGTAGTAATCCATCAGTATTCTGTGCTCCAGGAGCATTAATCAGCTGTTTGACAACATTTTATTCACCTCTTGAGTACTTCAGCCTTCACTTATTCATGCAACATGATTTGTTTACTATGCCACTGTATAAAGAAGAGGAGATGGAAGGAAGTTTATTTAAAAAAAAGGTGGAAAAAGTGAAACTTAAATCATGGAATCATTAAGGCTGGGAAAGATTTGAATCCAGCTGTTGACCCAGCACTGCCGTGGTCAGCGCTAAACCCAAGTGCCACATCCACATGTTTCCAATACATGGATGTTGGATGTTTGGATGATGATTCCACCATGTCCCTGGGCAAGGCCTGACTGCCTTTTCAGTGAAGAAATTCCTCCTGATACCCAGTGCACACCATCCCATGTGTCCCAGCTCCAGCTGTTCCCTCTCACTCTGTCACGCATTCCCCGCAAGCACAGCCCGACCCCCAGCTCGCTTCACCCTCCTGCCAGCGAGCTGTGGAGGGCAAGGAGGTCCCTCCCTGAGCCTCCTTTTCCCTGATGTGATGTGTGTTGTGTGTGTTTTCTCCCTTTGCCACGCCAGGCTGAAGCTGTCCCCCAGCCCCTCGTCCCGGGTGACCGTCTCGCGCGCCTCGTCCAGCCGCAGCGTCCGCACGGCCGGCGGCAAGAGGAAGAGGATCGACGTGGAGGAGTCCGAGGCCAGCAGCAGCGTGACCATTTCCCACTCCGCCTCTGCCACGGGGAACGTGTCCATCGAGGAGATAGACGTGGATGGGAAGTTCATCCGCTTGAAGAACACCTCCGAGCAGGTTTGGAAGTGACCGCGCGTGTCCCGCGTTGAGGCGCCGGGGTGTCCTCAGCGCTCTCACAACTCCCAGGCTTCACTTTGACCCCAGAGCTTGTGGCATTAAGGAACTGGTGTGTCCCAAAGAAAGCTTTCACACACTGATCTGGATTGGTGGTGACTTTTCCCCAAGGATTTTTGGTGCTTTTGCTTTGCTGCAAGGTGGCCCGTCCATCAAATCGTTACCTCGCACTTCTGCGTTCTGCCTTGCAAGTAATGCACCTGTAAAACTTTACAGATGACATTGTTCCTGATCAGAAATGCTGCAAGCAGACTTTAGAAACCTTTTCAGCATTTTCTCTGCCTTAAAAAGGCTCAAAATAAATAAATAGATATGCAGAATAAAGGTCTAGATGACATTAACTGCCAATGTCCCATGTATCTGCATAGACCTTTCCTAAATCATGGTTTTTCCTCTTCCTTGGCTGCACCCACAATTTCACGAGCCCTCAATTCCCATGCCAAAGCCACTCTTAGAGTGACTACTGAGATTTTATGATCCTGTGAATACATTGGAATTTATATTGGAGGGTACACTCATCTACACAAATGAAGAACCCTTTGATAAATAATAATCTCTTCCTTATTTTGCCCTCAAAATGATGCTGTTACATACAGCACATTTCCCTCCTTTATCTTCACTAAAAGGCAGCCTGTTGTGATGAGCTGGCCGGGTTCCAAGTGTCCCAGTCCCCTCTAATCAGTGAGGATATGGACAGGCTCCTCCAGACAGTGATAATGTGGGTTTTAATTACCTGTAATTACCACACCTGGGGAGCGATGGTTTCATTTAGTGAATTCAAGAAACCTTGACATTTCTCTTGGTCTAGACACTTCAGTCTGTAGATGAGTCAATTCAGCCAGGTCAAAAACTATTTCTGGTGAGTCAGAATCTGCCCTTTTTTTTGCTTTTTTGAGGTTTTTTTTTTTGAGATTCGCCCCACACGTATTCTTGTTTAAGACATAGATTTTCCCCTCCACCTTTTATTTAATTTTATTTAATTTCCCTGCACATCCCTTGTTTCATGAGGAAGGAGAAGCATCAGTTTTGTTCCCAGTAACTATGGGTGGTTCATGATTTTAGCACTTTGCTAGGGGGTCTAGATTTGAGCAGCTCCCTGTAATGCAGTGTAATAAACTGTACTTGGGGAATATTCATGAGTGTTTTGACAGTTTATACAAATAAATAGATTTTAACATTTTAAAAAACACTCCTTAAGTATGGTATGTTTTGGTGCAAAGACAAACTGAATGTCAGCATCCATTGAACTATATAAGATTGTTTATTTTAGATAATTTTAACTAACAGTGGGAACTGTTGAATGATCAGAACCTGTGTTTGTGGGAGAGCTGAAAAAATGCTTGTTTTGAATTTAAAATTACCTACTCCTGAAGCAGTCATTCTGTAAAGATGACCTGTATATGATTTGTTAATGCTTTTCAAGTAGTTGATAGGAAAGAAAATAATATAGGGATTATGTGGTGGCAAGTGTGCATATGTAAAAATATTTCAAGAATACTAACAGAAATATTTTGTTTTCTAGGAAGCCTGCTTGCCATTCTGTGCTTCAAAAAACAATAAAAATTTGTAAGGGGATTTTAATATTTAATACTTATTACTAATATGTATTTCTCTGGACCAAGTGATAACAGAACTGATGCAAATCATAAACATTAGTTAAGTTAACATCAGAACTCAAAAGCAGAATGTATTAAGCTTTAACTTCATATAAGAGGTAAGATAAATTAACCTAAAATTATCCTAATTCCATGCTGAAGACCAAGTGATAATAAACCCCTTCACTGAAAGTTTTATGTGTGTCACAGCCTTAAAGATAAAACACACTACATGCATAGCAGAAAAATGAATGCTGGTGGAAATACTAATTTTTTTTTTCTTTTTCCTCTCCCTTTTTTTAGGATCAACCTATGGGAGGCTGGGAGATGATCCGAAAAATAGGAGACACTTCTGCAAGTTACAGATATACCTCAAGATATGTACTAAAGGCAGGCCAGACTGTTACAGTAGGTGGTCATGTTTCACTTGAAATGGACTTCAGGCCAACTTCTGTGGGTCAAAAAGACAAAAGGATTTTTAGTTTTGTCCTTCCTCTGTATGTTTTCAGGAAGTTATCACCTGTGTTTGTGTTGGGCATTTGTTGTGTTAGTCACTGGGATAATTAATACAGAGATGTTTTTCAGAATTTTCTGTATGAAGCACTAATTTTCACCTTGTACATGTCAAAATTTTACATTATATTACATATTCTAAAGTCCCTGCATTAAAATAACACATGTGTTTTATGGTACAGAAATCTGGGATTTGCTTGGTTTTCCTCACCAGAAGGATCCACAGCATCACTGTGAAACAAAATACATTGAAATACTGCTAAATAAAACACAATAGCTGAATTCAGAAATGTGGTAAGACTGACAAAAAAAAAAAAATGTTCCTGTGTGACTTCTGTTGTCAGATCTGGGCTGCAAATGCTGGAGTAACTGCGAGCCCTCCCACTGACCTCGTCTGGAAGAACCAGAATTCCTGGGGCACCGGTGAAGATGTGAAAGTTGTGCTGAAAAATTCTCAGGGAGAGGTAAAGAACCTCAGATCTGTGTGGGATCTTTCTCTCTAGGTGGCATCACCTACAAGGATTCAGATGAGGGCTCCATACCGGAATGCCACTGCAGTGGTTTTTGGGTACAGTTTTCTCCTTTCAGAAAACTAGCTTCAGTTTAGAAATGCCTCTACTGAACCCTGTGATTTTATTTTTTTTTACTCTGTATTGAGTCTACATAGTGAAAAAATTACATGCTCAGGCACCTTCCTCATGGTAGGAGCTGGGCAGTGCCTTAGAACACGCCTTGAAAAGAAAGTTTTGGTAAATGCTTGAGTGATTTGTCTACTAAACCAGTTTTTCTTAAGCCTGTGTGCTTGTGAGGAATGGGGAATCACACAGTGAAATCCACATGAAGCAATGAGGGGTTACTAAAACTTGGGGTGGGATAGTTGCTGTGACATGCTGCAAGTGGAAGAAAATATTTAAATACATATGCAAAAAAAAATCAGATTTTGGAAGAACCTGATGACTGTGTTGTCAGAAACAGTCATTTTAATCCTTAGGATATTTAAAACTAAGCTGCTTATGATCAATACATGAGAAGTGTACAAACAAAAAGAGTACAAGTAGCTTTCCCAGCCGCGGGAGCTTTGATTTCTCGAAAGTCTTGAGCAGGTGAGAAACAGGAGATTTTTTTGTTGTTGTTGTTGTTTTTTTGAAGAGTTCAGGTCTTAAAACTGTCTTGCAGGAGGTTGCTCAGAGAAGCACTGTGTTCAAAACAACAGCACGTAAAGGGGAAGATGAAGAAGTTGAGGAAGAAGTAGCTGAAGCTCTGGATGAGGAAGACATTTACCGTCAGCAGGTATTTTTTTTTAGGGCTAACAAGGTTATTTATGTTGAAAAAATTGAGATTTAAGTCATGAATTCTTAAAAACAAAAATTAAAAATTCAGTGCAGATGTTCTTTATTTTATTTTTTTAAATCAGTAATTAAGGAAAGCATGGAGCTGTCTTTTTGAAAATATTGCCTCACATATCCTCTTGCAGAGAAGTACATTATTTTTAAAGTTTAAGATATGGGGATTTTTTTTCCCCTTAGCTCTGTTCCTGTTAAGATTCCCCCCCATGGCAATTTATCGTAAAGCTTGGGTTCAGCAGCTGAATTTACTGAAAGTTTTCAGAGTTTAAATCTCTCTTTATCTCTGATAGAAAAAATCATGTTAGTGTCTTATATTCAAATTTTTTCTCTGATAAAGAGAGATACTCGCATATTTTCTCTGATTGAGATAATGTGAGATTTGAAAACTCCTTCAGAGAAAATGTGCCTGGCATGCTGAAAAAATGAGGTTTCTAAGACCAAAAAAATAAAAAAAAAACGGACTGTGGTGGAAATCAGCAATGTTAGATTTATTATATACAACCTCACAAGGTTCTTCTTTATGCTCCCTGTATCAAATATAGCAATTATTTGTATTTTTCTGTTGCCTGGCCTCTATTACTCCTCAGTAGGAAAGGACCTGTAACATATTTTTAATTCTAGGGTGAAACAGGTTGTACAGCTTGGCTGACTCTTGTTTGTACCACGCCAGGGCAATAATTTCATATATTAAATAGTGTTTGTATATGTATAGATGTATGTATATATATATATATATATATATATATATATGTATGTATGTGTGTATATATATATATTTATATGTATATATATGTGTGTGTATATATATATATGTATGTATGTACATATATGTATATATAAATTTAATTATATATTAAATATAATATATAATTTAAATATAATTAAATGTTAAATATATAATTATTTTATGTTTGATAGGTAATGAATATAATTAATATATAATCAATATATATTATATATTATAATTAATATATGATCCATATAAAATTAATATATACTTATTTAATACAGTATATTAAAAAGCACAGTAGATTCTTTTGAGTAGAAAAGCATTTTTAGCATTTTGCTGCTGGGTGATTTGTTGGTTTTTTAGGGGGTTTTCTGGGCTTTTTTTTTTATTTAAATGGTTCTCCCTGTTCTTAACAGGCAGAGCAAAGGGCATCCAACAGAAGCTGTGTGGTCATGTGAAATTCCAGAATTCCAGCCACTCCAGGCTACTCCGGCCGTGGTAATCCCTGCCTGCAGAACAGAGCCTTCTGAGAAGCACAACATTATTTTCCTGTCTGTGAATTTTTAAAGCTGCGAGTCTGATGGCCTTAAACTTCCTCTGCCACTGAAAAAAAACAGAAAAAAAAAAGAAAAAAGAAAAAAAAAAAAAAAAAGGAAAAAGAAAGGTTTGTCACAAGCATCTCGACTTCCTCGCAGGATGTGAGCTGGTAGCTCCTGACAAGGAGAGCTCAGCTGATGCTCCTGTCTCTCTCTCTCAGATTTATACACCAGTCTCTCTTCATTGAAACCTTGCTGGAGTAGGAATATTCCAGTGTGTTTTGGGGATCGATTTTTTTTAGATTATACCACTCTAGACTAGTTGCTACGACCTCTTTGTATTTTAGGTGCTGTTGGGGATTGGTTTAGAGTTCTTAATTCTGGAAGAGGATTCATGTTACACCTTGTAGTTGTGTTGTTAAGATAGTGTTACCAGCTTAAATTTTCTTATGTGGTTTTTTTCTAACAAATTAGAAAGCTGTTTTAATATGGATTGCCTTACTTGTTTACAATTTTTAGTAACAAAACAAAGTCTCTAGAGGTCTAGTCTACATTTGTATGGGAAACAGTTGTAATTTTGCCAATGTTGAAAGTTTTTCTGTCCTTTTCACATTATTCCAATGTCTGAAAAACATTTTAATAAAGTATGTCTGTGCAGCAGAGTCAAGTTTTTGGAATTTGTTTCTTCCTAAAACTTAGCTAAAAGTTAAATGAGCATTGAATCCTTGACATTTGATGGGCTTTGAAGCTGAAGAAACATCCATTAAATGGAACTGTGGCATTTGAGGTGCAAAGATTTCTTCTGAATAATGACTGAGACTGCTTCACATTTGGAAAATCAATTCTTTAGAGCTTTATTCACACACTGTTCCATTTGTGCTCATCTTGGCCCATGTTTCTGTTCTTACTGGACTGGCTTTTACTGCATCCTGCAAGTACCAGGCTAAGGAATGTGAGCAAGCACAGTAACATAAAGAAAAATTTGGAAGTGCTGTAAAATAGTTATCTTTGACATAGCCTGAATTTATTGTTTTATAAATGCACAGCCAGAATTTTGGAAGTTGTTGGATTTTTTTTTGTTTAATTGACTGGACTTTTTTTTTAATGGCAAAATTAAGATTTTTTTTTTTTTTTTTTACATGTCATTCACCTTGGATGAGCCCTTTTCTGGTGGTGTTTCAACCATGTGCCAGCAGAAGGTAGAAAGGGAGGGGTTGGTGGACAAATCTTATGTTATGGTAGGATCTTTCCTGCATGATCAAATTCTTGGTTATAGCTTTTGTAGAGCCTGTTCTTTGATGTCAATGGGAGAAATGCAGACTTTAGAATAATTCTTCCTTTTTTTCATTGCTGTGGCATGAATTGCTGTAAATTAGAAGAAGGGAGTGTTGGGGAACGCCACTGTGAAGTGTGCTGCCACAAGGTGGAGGTCTTGTTTTGCTTGTTCTTTTTAAATACTTGTGCAGCAACCCAGCACTTCCTGCACTTCCCTGCGGCTTCCACAACCTGATTATCATTGGTTCTGGCATTAGGTAATTGCATCCTCCTGCAGTGAAAACTCTTGAGCAATTTACTGCTTGTAGCTGGATAAGCACTTTACCAGAAATGTTTCTGCTCCTTTAGGAAACAGATGAGGAATTTAGGAAACAAGTGGTTTGACCTGTGCAGCAAACCTGTGAACTGCATTCTTTTTTTCCAGTGTTCATTATAAAAACCCCAGTGTAGTCAAAACTGGTGCAAATTAGTTTATGATGCTGTTGACAGCACTTTTGTGCTAAAAATTGGTTTTTGCTTTGTATTTCCTTGATCATGATTTTACCTCACATTGGTCCAAGCAGACAGCAATATATAGAAAGAGACATTAATCAGTAAATTCTGTTCAGCAGATGCTAATTATTCATTTCCTTCTATAAATTACACAATTTTAAATGCTGGTCTTAGTTAAATTTTTTCTATGAAAATTTGTCTTATCGGTGTATCATTTTGATACTAATTTGGGGGTTTCTGGATTGAAAAGGATGGTTTTTATCTGTGAAACACTGCATTTCATATTCATATTGCACTGTAAGCTGTATCTGTACTTCAAGTTAAATGCTGCTGCTTTTACAGAAACGGCCACGTGATAACTATGAAGGATTTTTTCTCCAGTCAAAAAAATCAAATAGTTGATGGAGAATAAAAGCTCTTAAAGCCCCTGTCCCAAAGAGGACAAGTGGTAATAGCTGGTGGTTTTTAGAAAGGGAGTGGAGGCTGAGTGTGATGGATGTGAATGCTTATTTAGCCTTTCCTGGACATCAAGGAAAGGCTGGGACACTTAATTATTTATAATACTCAACTAGCTCCATCACAGGATTATGGCAGAAGTTTGCTATTTTATCTCAGGTTTTGCTTGGTGTGCATTTATTTCTCAGAGCCTTTTGCTGATCTCCTGGTTTCTTTTTAGCAGGTTTGCATAAATGCAGGATTTCTGTGTGATAAAAACACTGTGATTAGCCCCAAAGAAAAGCTGCATTTGGGGCATCAATAAGGCACATTACAGCTTAAGATGATTGACTGATAGAATTTTTCTACAATTAAAAATTCACTCTTGGATGTGAGGTTTCATAGCTGTTCTGCACTTTCAGAACAAAAAATATTATTTTTGGCAAGCAAGTCTTACTTTCTGCATAACAATAGAAGCTGTGGAATTAAACTGTGACATTGATTTCCCCTGCAACTGCAGCATCTTGTTTTTGAGGTTGGTGCGTTTGGTTCTTGCTCCTAAGGGCATTTTGAACATAGGATATCAACATTTGTCCTCTATTTTGACAAGTTTTTTTGGGAAAGTATTTGGTACACTTAGAATAAAGAAAATTCCTTTTGGTTTTGTAACCTCTCAACACCAAAGGGAGGACAAGTGTTTTGTAGCCTTGCCACAAGTAAGTGTGGAGGAGAGGCTGTCAGCAAAAGATTTAATACCTGAAAGCAGGTTAAGAGATGTAACCTGCTTTAAGATGTAACCCATGGGTCACAACAGCCCCATGGAGCTCCAGGATTTAAACTGGATATTAGGAAAAGTTTCTTCACTGAAGGGGTGGAATTATCATCCCTCTGAGTCTTCAAAAAAACCTGTGGATGTGGCACCTGGGGACATGGTTTGTGGTCAACGTGGTGGTGCTGGACTCGATGCATCATCTTTTCCAACCTTAAAAATTGTGTGATTCTATGAGTTGGCATTGTAGTTTTAAAGATGCTTTTGAATACCCAATAATTGGCAGTAAAGAGGCAGGGCTCAGTTCTGCTTGCAAGGAAAATGCTTCTTTAATTAACCAGTTCTGTGTTAAATGAAGCGCTGTCTCACAAAAAGTGGCAAATAAAGATGTTTAATTTTTAACAAGTTTTTTTTTTTTTTTTTGTGTTTCAAAGGGAGAGCTTCTTTAGCTCTCTTGGTGCCTGAGTCTGTCCCAGTATCTGTTCTCAAACCTCTTTCTGGTGGTACCCATTGCATCAAAGGCCAGTTTCATTTATAGGCTCCAGGCTCCTTTTTGCAAAGTTGTCACTTTGCCCTTTGTGACTTTGTACTGGTGCAAAGCTGGTTTAAATAAATGAAATGTAAATGACATTTTGAGGTCTCAGTCTGGCAGAAGAGTAACGAAAAAGAAAACCCCAAACAACACCAAAAACTGAAGTATCTTTAATAACTGCTTCTGTTGTGACTTCCTTCCAGCTGAACAGAGAGCTGGGGTATTTCTCAATCTTTATGTAATGTGATAGTCAAGTCCTGCAGGGGAAAGACTATATTAAAAAAGTAAAACTTCCTCATTGTGCATTACATTCATCACACTGAATCAGAGCAGGCTGCTTTTGTCATTTGCAACTGAAAATATTGGCTCAAATAATGTTGAATACGGTTCCTTCCATGTAACTTCTTATCTGGAAAAGGAGTGTAAATGACAAGGTCAGCTGCATGAGAAGAAAGCATAAAGTTGCTGAGAGAGAAGTTGAATGACATTTTTAAAATATAAAAAGGTGGTCACTCATCCTGTCTTTAATTATGTTCTTTAATTAATTTTGTTTTTTAAGGAGAACAAAGGTGTCATTGTACTGCCAGGAGCTTTGCTGGCTGTGGCTTCTGCTGTGGTTAATTTTGTCTTTCACTTCTATTCAGACAGAAATGGGTGTTGTTGCTGTTGTAGAAAATATTCTGTAATAATCTCTTTTTAATAATCTGCTGTAATAATCTAGTTTTTTAATGGAAATTTGGGCTTGGTGTGCCATCTATAACATCAACTCGTGGAAGAAAAATCAGTTCCCATCTGGGAGATCCTTCTGTCTGCAAATCTCTAGAGCAGAAGTGGGACTAAGAAGTAGTATCTCTCACCTCCCAGTCCTTATGTTTTAGGAAAAACAAGGAAGAGTGCTTTTCCCCATGGGTTTAATGCAATGTTAAGTGTCTGACTGGATTTTTCCTGCCACTCTTTTTTTCCTCAAGAAAATCCATGGGACACTACTGTGACTTCACCAGACAGTTTTCTGCTGTGCTGCTGCATCAAGCACAGAAACTGGGTTAGTTTTTCCTCTCTGTCTGCTTCAATATGCCTTCTTCAGGTGAGTAAAGATGTCTTTACACCAAAAAAAAAAAAAGAAACAAACAAAAAACCAAAACCAAAACCAAACAAACAAAAAAAATTGAAATAACACAGATGAGCTGGGCTAAGCCACTGTGCTGACCTCTGTGCAAAGACCTTGCAGCCTCACTTGAATAAATGTTTCCCTGAATGTTTTGCCATTTAATTCACTGATTTTTGGTTTCATGAGGCAAAGCCAACAATAGCACTCACTAAGAATAACAATTCTTTCAAAGAATTCACGAGCAGTAATAAAGTTCTGAAGAAAGCTTACCTAAAGTATGTGTTGTAGGCATAAAAACACTGACAGCATCCTGACCCAGCTAGATTTGCTTTATTTGCCCCTGGCCAGCAGATATTTATTTAAAATCTGGAATTCTGCATAAGTGAGTGTTCAGTCTTCATTCCAAATCATTGTTTACAATTGGGAAGAGGTATTAAAAACAATAAAATAAAGCACTACAGGTTTCAGGCTATCACAGGGGTTGTGATATCCTTATCTTCAGAGCCTTGTTTAGTTTTCTCAGGAAGAGAAGCATTTATTCACAGCCAAGCATGAGCAGCCCCAGCCTTGTCAGACTGATGAGTACAGATCTGCAGGTTCATGGCTTTCCTACACACCTTGGCTGGTTGTGTAAGTGCCTTTCTGTTGGAACGAGGCTGTTATTGCTTTATATCCCCATGATTCTCCTATCCCCATGACAGACAGTCACAAAGAACATTGTTAAATAACATGCTCACGGCTAGACTGGTCCACAGACAGAATAAAGAAATTTAACAGATTTGGCTTTGTGCACTAAGCTTTTTCACCCCCACAGAGCACACACAAAACATCAAGTAACTTCTTGTCTGATGGTAAATACCCATAATACCTTGAACTTTATGAATAACAAATTATTAGCCTTCCTGCTATGTCTTCCTTTTGATTTTCAGTTCCTGCAGTTTCTGGAAAACAAAGCACATGGTGGTACTGCCATCCGTGCACAATTCTAAGAAATTAATCTGTTCAGAGGGGCTCGGTATCAATTTCTAATTCTAGCAGCATTTGGCAATGAGATTTTGTGTAGTTATTTAAAATAAGGGTGTCTCTTCTGGGAGTGAAGGATTGCTGAATGAATTAGGCATAAAACCAAGGGGAAGCAGATAAAGTCACCCAGGAATAAGGTCTGATTTTACACTCCAAATTCAATTTGGTCACCACAGAACACTGCGTATTAAATATTTTTAATTTTTTTTTGTCTCAGTGCTACCATGAGAGGTCAGGGTTTGCACACACTCTGCCAAATCCTACCTGCCAAGCTGGAGTTTCTGCTGCTTTAAAATAATGCTGTTCTTCATGCAAGATGAGTCCCTGCTTCCTAAAACTTATCTGATGATCTCATTCGTTATGTATGCAGAGCTTTCCCTGCACAAAGTAATCTGTAGAGTTAAATTCAGCCTGTTATAAATGCAGGATATGTTGGCTAAGTTTGAATTCACACCAGCAGAATGTGCACTTCACTGAAGAATGTGGTGGTGCTTCTGTGTGGAAAAGTAGAATATCTTTTTTTTTTTTCCTGAGTGCTATGTACTATAATACTTTTGACAGGAAGATTATTGCAATTTGTGTAATTTTTCTCTTGCGCATGCTGGAGTCATAACTGAAGAATCTTCCTGTCAGACCTTCCCTGCCAAATAGGAAACGGGTAATACAATTTTCCAATCACTTTGTAGCATTTAAATAATGTGCCAATTTGTAGAGCTCATTGCACACAGATTTTAATAATCAAAACATTGGTATAATGGACCTGCAGATAAAATCAAATGAGGAAATGCCATTGCTGTGCTTTAGGAAGCAGAAATAAATATTGGTTACCGTCCAGCTGCCTAAAGAAACAGTACTGTAGGAGCAAGAAATCATAAAAACAAAGCACTTTTAAAACCTGTTTTGCATTGTTAATTACCATAGTTTAATACTTTAAACAATAAAAAAGTTTGCATCGCTCGATGACGCAACAATTAACACATTTGCAGAATCCATAGGGTCCCTGCTCACTAAACACGTTTGGCAGCCTAGCAAATGCCACAGGATGACTGCAGCATCCACGACTTGAATTCTGACTGATTTATCCCTCTGCAGTCAGTCTGTAAATCCAAATTGCACATTCCTGGGTTCTGGGTGCCCGACCCCGACGGGTCTGAGTTAAAACAAACCTCCTGTAGTGTGCAGCTGCACCCCAAATCACACGATTGTCTCCTTGGAGCTCCTTTTGAGGGGCTGCAGGCCCAGCAGGGACTGCTGGGTGGAGGGGACGTTGGCAGATTTTGGGATGAGGAGCATCACCCGCTGATTGTTCCGACGCCACTCGTGGTACAGCCGGCAGTGGTACCTGAAGGACACCTGGGGGGGACACAAGGGACACGAGCTGCCTTCAGTCACTGCCACCCTGCAAGGACCCAGCTGGGGCTCCAAATGCCTCCCAGTGGGACAAAATGGGGTGAGAATTGGTGAAAAGAGAGACCCACCATGCTCCAAGTTACCAAAGCACAGGAGAAAAACAGCCTATGACTGTTTTACCTCTCAGTCCCCTTTTTTCACTTCCTGAAAAATCAGACATCCTGCCTCTGCCTTTCCCAAGAGCTGTTGGCACACATGGAATGAGAATTTGGGATAGCCTCTCTTGCCTCAGGTTGCTAAATTGACAAAGACTGTAATTGTTTGCAGGCAGATGAACACAGGTGTGTTCTACCTTGTAATATTTTACTGCTGAATGCATCAAAGTTGGGCTTGCACAGAGTCAACGAGCTGACAACGTGTGTGTCTCAATTTAGATTGCCTCTGAAAATTATTTTTTGTTGTTGCTGTTATCAGGTAATCTCAACCTTTATGTGGAAATGTGTGGTTGCTGTGGAGATGCAAGATAGCTCGGCCCCATGTTTTTAAAAAATAGTTTACAACTTGTTTTAGTGGTAGACAAGCATTGTGGGTTGTAGCTGTGTAAGAGGATGTATATGTGCAGTTTAAAAAAACCCCCAAAAACAAAACAAAACAAAACAAAAAAATCCCCCAAAAACAAAAAACAAAAACCAACAACAAACTATAAATTTTGAGAGAAATGTGCCAAGTGATGATTGTTTTCTCCTTCCTTTCCATACTGCAAAAAGAATTAAAGAATTAAAAAAATATACCTTTCAATGATGTCCTACAAGGGCTAAAAATTACTTTTTTCTTTTTTTAATTAGACCTTTTCACAGCTGTCTGAGGGAAACCTATAAAGCTGTGGTTTACTGAGCAGTTTTTTGCAAAGGCATCTCTTCAGATTGATCTCCACAACTTTCAACCTCCTCTCCTCCCCCTGAAGAAAAGCATCCTGCATCTTCTGTTTGTGTGGAGCAGTGTGCATGAAGGAATATGAGAAATCTCTTCTCAAAAGACACTGCAGGACCAGCAGAACTCACTTGGAGTAGTGAGGAGGGTGAAAACACCCCAACACCTGCAAAGGGATGCCCTGTAAAATGCAGTGACAGCTTCAAGAGAGTGAGCTGGAGTTCAGGTTGAGTTTTCAAGCAGCACAGCATGAGGTTCTTTGAGTAATAGCTGCAGTGTTAAACTAGGTCTGTATGTTATAGAAAAGAAAGCAAAGTTTTAAAATTAAAATTAAAATTTAAATTAATTTTTAAATTTAAATTTAAATTTAAATTCTTAGTTTAAGTAACAATCCCCTTTTCGTGTCTGGAGCTTTCTTCTTGTGAGGACCAAGTGCCTTTTTTTGGTGTGTGTGTGTGTGTTAAAAATACAGAGTAAAAAGCAACAGTGTTTTAAGGATAATTTGTCTGTTTTAGAGGGAGGGATAAAACAGCTTCTGTGATGCTAAAAATAACATCCCTGCTGTTCACTGCTCACTGGGACAACTGTGGTGTGTAAATAATCTGTATGCCAGCTTTTGCCTCCAGAGAAGGAAGGCTGATTTACTGGAAGTAAAACAAAGTTTTAGTTCTCTTCATTTCCCCAGGACCTAAAGGAATATTGTGTCATCCTGTGTGTAATTTACCCCGCAGCTCTGAGCCTATTCCCTGCACAGCCATAGCTATGTAACAGGATTCTCCCACTCCTGAAAGTGACAGGGCATGTGCTGCTGAAGAATTCGATGAAATTAACACTTCTCCGTGTGTGGGGCCATTCCTGCACAACAAGGGGAGTCTGGAGCCCTCCCCGAGACAAACCCAGGCTGGGGCTTTCCTACCTGACTGAAAGGAAGGTTATTTTGCCTCCCAGCTTCAATCATTTGGTGATTCACTCCCCTAAAGGCCTTCCTGCCTTGCCCTTCTCAAGTGAACACAGTGCTCCCCTAGCCCATCCATCTCCTACTGCCCTAAATAACAATTTTAAATGGAATTACAGCTGTCCACAACTGAGCGAGCACCAAAGATACTGAGTTTCGATTAAATCAACCAAGGTATGCATTTATACAAGGCTCAGTACCACTAGCATGCTCTCCAAGAGCCAATAGCACATTTCCCTGTGTGCTTTAGAAGGGGTAAAATTTATTAAGTGAATATAAGGGATTTTTTGCCTCTTACTCTGCAAATGCAACACCCAGGGACCAAAGCTGGGATGCTGCAGTAGTCTTAATAAACAAGATTGTGTCATGGCTAATTAAATCCATCTGAAAAAATGCCTTTTGCCACCAATTTTGGTGATGGTGAATTAAGTGTGCTAGGTAAGTTGTTCAGCATTTTGGTTTCCAAGACAGCTGCACACAAAGCAAATTTGAACAATATTTGCTTGCATACCTGCCAGGCACATCTACACCCAGCACTGCAGGAAAAAACAAGTGTGGCCTCACTGCTGGAGTACATGGCCTGTCTCAGGAGAGTGCTGCTGCCTCACAGAAAAGCAGAAAACAGCAAAAAAGATGAACTGCACGAGGCTGAGGCGAAGCTCTGAGCTTTCCCTCCTGCCTGCATTCCTCCGTGGGTGAGACAGGGTTCACAAATGTGCTAATGAGATTTCCCTTTCACAGCTTTCTTGGAGACACTCGTGAGGAGGTGTGGGGGTTTTGGTGCTCTCCTCACACCCCCTTTTTCTCAGGGCTCAGCACAGGGGGGTTTCTTGCTGCACCAACGCAGTTTTTTTTAAAGTGCCACCTCCTCAGCAGCTTACACAGGCCCAAATCTGCTGGAAGGGGTCTGGGATAGAGAATGGACGTAGCCAGAGAGGGGCAAAGCTGTGGGATGTGGCCATGCCATGGTGTCCTGGCTTGACTATATGATGCTTTTATCCCCAATTGTCTCGTTCTGTTTGTGCTGAATAATAAGTTTTGCACCTTTAAGACTTGTTCCAAGAGTGAAGGGAGGGAGAGAAGAAGCACAGAGTTTCTTTTCAGAAACTGCACTCACTCCTCCACATTCCTGCTCCTGCGCTGTGATGTCTGCGGATGGACAGACAGCAGGACAGAGCTCTCCTTTGCTTTTAGGTAGTTTTAGCTAGCTGAGGCAAAGAAGTTCTCTGGACTGTGGGGTTTTCCCCTTTTTTTGGACCTCTTGAAACCTGCTCTGGATGGAACACCCAGGGGAGCACCGGCAGCTGCACCTGAGGCCCACCAGGCCGGGCCTGGGCCGCGGCATTTCCAGCACCGCAGGGACTGGAGATTGAGTGAGCTGACCTGCAACACGGGGACAGGGTTTTCTCAGTTTGTCATCTCTTTTTGGAGCAGCAAGGGGTTTTATTGTTTAATGTTGTTTAGCTTTTATTGCTTAATAAACAGGTTTTTTTACTTTTCTCCAAGGAGGTGTTTTCTCCTGGCCCAGCTGGGAGACAGGCCGCTTGAATCTGCTTTTCTAGAGGAACCCCTTTGGGGGGGTTCTGTCCCAAATTTGCCCTGAACCAGGACACATACACGGGCCAGGTTGGGCTTTTCCTGCCCCAGCAGCACAGCCTGGCACCATCTGAGCGTAGTGCTGTGAGTGCTCCCCCTCTGCACCCACCCTGCTCTTCCCAGTGCACAAAAGGAGGTGTGAAATATCAAACACAGCATTAACCTGGGCTTCTCAGTGAGCTGCTACACCACGGCTTGATAAACACCCATTTTGGCAGCTGTCCCCTGTGCTCCTCTCATTTCTGCTGGGCCAGCTGCCTGTCAGTACACTGAGGCCAGGGAATTATCTCAATTCAACAACTTGACAGAACAAGTGGCTCTCAGGATGGATTGGCATGGGAGCGACTCGTGCTGGGGTGCAGGATGCAATTTAACCTGCACTGGAAAAGCAACTCTGTTTTCACAGACCTGTGAAAAGGGTACGTGTGTGTTCTGACTTCCCCCACACCCAATACTTTTGAATTGTAAAATTGACAAGATGTTGCATTAGAATAAAATCTGAATCCTCTGTGGCAGCTAAGCTGTTCACCTAAATCTTTTTTTGTGTGTGTGTGTGTGCTATGTCTTCACCCTTTGCACATCACATTCAGTGAAACTCCCTCCTATAGTGTGGATTCTTTAGGGTTTTTTTGTTAAGGTTGGCATTAAATGTGTCAGACAGTATTTTTTGTTCAGACTCAGATGTTTATTAGTTTTTATCTATATTACAGTCCCACAAACTGAGAGTTCTATAGTACTTCACTCTAACAAACTAAAAATAGAGTTGTATCTCTATAAGGCTTTTTAAGGATAAAATGTCTAATTAAGAAAGGACACTTAAATTATTTTTACTTTTAACTTAATAACTACCTACTTGTGGCCCACAATGTGGACTTTTTTATCTAATTACACAATACTACCTAAAGTCATGAAGAAGAAGGTGAAGAAGAAGGACAAGTCTTCACCCTAAAATCTCTATCTGGTTTTATATATATTACTATATTCTAAAACTTTAAGTTTTCTGCTACGAGATATTACACACTTTTATTCATACTCTACACCCATAATCCCAGTTCTACCATTCCATTATGGAAGCCTTCCCCATGGCTTCAGGTCAAATGCAGTGTTCTCTTGGGGGTCAGTGCCTGTCAGCACAGAAAGTCTAAAAATTCTCAGCATCCAGGGTCCCAACACTGCAGCATCTGCCTTGAACTCCCCCGTGCTGCTTCCCTGCCTCCCTTCTGCTGTCCCCACTGGTGTTTGGGATTTGAAAATCGTTACCCTGAAGCAAACTGTCTTTCTGGTGTCCCAGGGAGCTTGAATGGTGAGGAAACAAGAGGTTTCTTGCAAGTGCAGTCTGCGCTTGCCAGCACAGGAGGCAAACAGAAGCAAAGCTCCGCGCCATCACCTAGAGCACTCTGTGCAATTCATTCTCCCATTTTTGCCCTTTCCCTTTCCCCCTGTGATTTAAAACAAAACCCCTGACACTTACCAGGGTCCAAAAGAGGTAAATAGTGAAGAGTGCCACAGTGAGTGCAATGAGGCCAACAGCTTCCAGCCTACTGCTAAAGTGCAGGTGGTCCACGGCTCCTCGCAGGCACAGCCAGCCGGAGACAGTGGCCAGCGGGGTGATGAACAAGAAGCACACCATGTCCCCAAAGAGAGTCCTCTTCTCATGCTGGGGGCCCGGGTTCCTCAGCCACTGCACAGGCACAACACAGCCAAGGCAGGTGTCAGCACAGGGAGGATTATTTTACTCTCAGCTCAAAGCACAAACCCACCCCTTTGTAGGACTGAACGTGGACGTGGCTTTCGGCGACCCCCGGGAATGCCATTAGTGGATCTGCAGGTTTTTAATGTGTAGCTCTATAGTACTTTTCTATAGCTCCTCCAGAACTTCACACTGATATTTACACTAAGAATTTTGAAAGCAAATCAAATCGCATCAAATTTTATCCCTTGCCCTACTGAAATGCCCTTGGAACCCCAAGAAGTAGAGTTCCTGCGTTCTGTGGAATTGGATTTTTATGCTAATTTTAAATACATGGGAAGAAAACAGTCTAAAACTTTTAAAATTGATTTTTATGTTAATTTTAAATACATGGGAAGAAATCAGTCTAAAACTTTCTCACTTTTTAAAACTTTCTCCTGATCAGCCCATGTAAAAGAATCAAACCTTTTGGTATAATTACACTTCTGGCAGCCTTTCTAATCCAGTAATGCAGCTGCCATCAGGAATGTTTTTAGCTTATAAAGATCAAGCCTGAGCCTTTTAGTGGCTGGAGTTTTTTAGCTAAAAGATTCTTTTCAGGATAGGTATGTATGTGATTATTGTATTAATCATGATACCTTTCAATCTGCGCATAGATTAATTAATAGGCAATTAAAAGAGTGTTTTTGGTTGAAAGGAAAGGGAGAAATGTTGGAATGTTGGGGGACACAAGACAGATGATGGACTTTGGACCTGGTTAACATCAGAGATTTGATAACATCATGCCTTGGCAAAAGCAAACAGAACTTTGAGGATTGCAAGAAGATTAAATCAGACGGGTTTACCGGAAAAAGAAAATTACACCATCTCTGAAAGAAAGACATGTTTAAAATGCATAAGTTTTTTTATGTGATCTTTAACCCGATCATTATAGTGAAACATTATTAGCCTCCCTAAAATAGTATATAAGGGTTTGTATCCCAAAATAAATCAGATCCTGATCACCAAATCAGTCTTCCCCATCTCTCTCCATCTCTGACACTTTTCCTGCCCTCTCTCACATTTCAGGATAAGAAGCCAACCCTTTCTAACAGGTCCTTGGAATTCTGTTTAGCCTCACTCTCAAGAAGAGAATTTCTAACCAGGAAACCTTGTTTGTCACCAGAATTTGAGAGGCATAACAAAATGTAGGGCAAACAACCCCCGGGACCAACTCCAAGGGAGAGACCCAGAGCAACAAGTCTCTTATTGCATACATCGGCTAAATGTACAAATCAATTAACCTTATTATAATTAACAGTAATTAATTTTAAAAATTAAGAAGTAGAAGTCCTGTATCACTCACTTGCATACCTACACTTCATGCACCTGAAAGCTTTCATTAAAGCACTGCTTTTTACCTTACCACTCTTAATATTAGGGTTTTCCTTTGTTTTTTAGGCAACACAAGAGATCTGAATTTCTCCCCCTGGCCTCCTGCTGGTGTCCACCTTTATCTGTACCCACCATGTCATTTATTCAGCTATGGTAAAGGCTGCCTTGAGAAATGTTTTATGTAGTGCTGCCCCTACTTTTCACCCACTGGCTTCTTTGAAAAACTCCCTTCTTAATATGTAAACGTGCAGAAAATATTTTAACATTTTCCATGCTATTTTAGGGTGGGTTTTTTTTAACATTCTGCTCATAACATTTGCAAAGCCATTTTCAACTTGTTTTCAGATATCCCCACGTTTAGGCAGAGTTCAATGCACACAAGGTTATTTTTATTAAGAGGGCATTAATCTTGAGAAACAGTGTCTGAAAGTCAGCTGATGAAGCAAAGGTTAGGGTTGAACAGCTATCAAGCCCACACGCCCACATTCTATAAACAGGATTTGAGATAGCAGAGGTGAAAGAAGTTCCTACAACAGTACATTGAGGTCTTTTAATTAAAAAAAAAATAAAGTAAACCAAGCCAAACCTCATCACACAAGTCAATATTTGAACAGGAAAACTACCCAGCCCTGTACTTTTTGCCAATGTGAGCTGTAGGGTTTGGTCAAACCTGTTCTGCAACATCCTTTTATGGGTTTTTGGGGCCAGTAGAATCAGATGAGGCTCATGCAACCCTAAACATTTTGGTCCTCTTAATTCTGCAAGTGTGTAACACATTGGCAGTAGAAGTCCTGTACAACTCAAGAATTTACAATACAAAAAATTTGTTCATAAACTTTTTTTTTTTTTTTTTAGGATGTAGGCTTTTAACTTGCTTGAACACTTCTGAAATGCTAAGGAAGTGCAAAGCACTTTAAACCAGCTACATATTACTGTGAGCAAGAAGCTGTAAGGGAAGATGCCAATTAAAGAGGGAGGCTCAAAACTGGCTTTTTTCCTCTCCTTAACCAGGAAAGATAGTAACCAGCTGTGGTCAGTTTGCCCCCAGGAAGCAGCTAAGCCCCAACACAGCCATTTCCTCACCCTCCATCCCATCAATATGAGGGGGAGAACAGCAAAAAGCTGCAAGCAGGGTTTTTTTCAGCAGAGCTTGTGCAAAATAAGGGGACACACATTTATATTTGAACATATTTTTCTTTTACTGTAGCATCAAAGGGAATGCTAAAAAGTGAGTAAAATTCTCACTCTACTTTCCTTGGAGTTTTCAATCCATTTATTTAAAAACAGCCCCAAGGGTTTATGCACAACATCTCCAGGTTATATCTGGTTGCTTCTGAGAAGACTGCAGCCTTCCCCTTGTTTTCCATCTCCAGGGGTCCCTGCCATATGAAACCACCAAAAAACCAAGAGGAGCTGAAAACACTTGATAGCAGAGATTGTGCTTTTAAAGGTTTTAAAGTCTGCAAAAAAAAAAAAAAAAAAAAAGGGTTTGTGAAAAGCACTTGTTTGAAAGGTGACCTGGAAGAGAAACGGTGGGCAATTGTACACCTCTCCTCAACCTCAACAGGAATTGCAGAGGTTCACCACTTTCCCAGGACAGACTTCAAAATTTTGGCACCTGCGCAGCTCAGGTAGTGCAAGAAATAGTTCCCAGTTCAGAGCAAGAAGGAAGAACATCAGGAATGCAGGGAGGGAACACAAATGTCAAGGCATGTGCTGTTATCCCCTGCACACAGTGCAGTGCACCTGAATTAAGACAGCATTTCTCACTGTGCCATCAAACCTGACTGAAAGTTTGAGCAGATTAAAAAGGTGTGGAGCTGCTTCACAGGCTGATGGCTGCCTGCTCCTGATGCCCTGTGGCACACGAACAAAGAGTCAAACCCAAGCAATTCAAATATTAGATGAGGCTGTGACGGGCAAGAGTAGTATTGAATAATAAATAAAGCCATCACAATTCCACAGTCTAACCTCAAAAAGCCGGAAGGATTTCATTAGCTAGCTCTGAAGTATAAGTCAAAAGCAAAGATTAAGCAATTTCAGTGGTTGTACAGATTTCAGTCACAGCACTTATTTTCCTCCTGAAGCAGTGCACACCTGCTTCTAAATCTGCTTCTGTTTCTAGGTTTCAGTCATTTGTTTTGGGAATGGAATGGGCACTGTCAAGTTACTTTATAGCTAAAAAGCCAAGTCAGCAGATCCTTTTGTGCAACTCATACCCATACAGGGATCCTAACAAAGCCCTGAGCTGATTAATTACTGTGGCAGTATGGTATGGGCTACCCTGCTGGCCAAGAACGAGATGTAAGGCCAGATGAAGCTGTCAGACCTGCACTGTGACACCCTGAAATCTGTCCTATTAAAATGTGTCAATGTGCCCAATTATTTCTGCAATAAATCCAGACTCTCAGAGTGATAATTTCCATTTAGGGGAGCAGGGGAAGGAAAAAAAAAAAAAAAAAAGAGGTAGAAAAAGGGTCATGTTTGAAGTAAAATGCTGGCCTGCCTGGCTTTTTAGGAAGTGAAATCTTAAAGTGATCAGTGTTCCCTGTTCCTGATCGACTGGTAACTGGAGCTGGAGTAACAAGACATGAAATGACTTCAGCTATGGCAGCAAAAATTATTTCAAGAACTTTAGGCACAGCACTTGATGCAAAACCCAATCTTGGCTCATGACTGAGACAAGCCAAGAAACCCCTTGAGACTCCAGCACCTCAGAGAGATGGGGTTAACATTTATCTCAACAAAGTCCCTCTCTAAATGCATCTTGGGGAAAGCCAGAAGGGAGAACTGAAGGGAGCCATCAGTGAAGTGAAAGTGCTGCTTAAGATGAGGGACAAGGTTGGCCTAAGAGTAGATGGATAATTGTTGTCCCCAAATATATTTAGTATAAGAATCAGAAAAAAATTCCCCATCCTTCAGAGGATCCAGCTCTGGAGCAGCCTCCCAAGAAGAGCAGCTTAGGCTAAAACCCTTAAAAGCTGACAGAGTTCTGAGAAGGAGGTTGCTTACATCCTGAAAGAGATTTTTGGTGTACTCCATTCAACTTGACAAAACACTGTGAACACACCTGGGGCTCCTCCACCCCACACACAGAAAGATTTCCTGCAGCACTTCACAAAGCAGGGTTGGAATTGGAGGAGGAAATCATTGGAGCAAGCAGCAGCCAAGGACCAGAACACCTGGAGAGGCTCAGACTCCCTGAATTTATCTGTCCTAACCAAAATGAGCTGCCAGCAGAGTGCTGCTATAAAACACCTCCACCATTCTGAGCTGCCTCATCACTGCCAAAGGCCAGACCCTGGAAGTACTCATCTCTGCAGGTCTAACTTCAATTAGATGACTCACAAATGTAAAAGCAAAGTGTGTGCGCAGTGTTTTTCCTGATCAGGGCCTAAGGCTACCATCTGTTTCTGCTGGAGAGCCCCTTCTGGGTCAGTTCATTTTCCTTGGAGAAGTGATTTTAAACATTTCTGGAGTTTCTGGGCGCAGAGGAAGGAATTATCTCTCCTAAATGCATTGTCCTTTGAGCCAAAAATAGCTCATTGCACATCAAAACTTATCAGTTCATTTTTTCGCTTTCACGCTGATGGCTCAGCAGTGAGTCCTGGTGGAAGCAGGCTGTACACAAGCTGAAGTGATGGAAATTACTGTGTTTTCTGGTTTCTGCCACCAATGGGAGCATTTTGCCTTGGGCTTTAAGCAGAGAAAGGCTGATATTCCCTCTTTCTTTCAAAGAATAGTTCTCTGGGATGAAGAACACTTTTAAAGATCAGGAGGACCATTAATTGCTCCTCCTCCTCCTCCCATTTATTGCCCATCCCCAAATACTGCATCTGAGCAATTTTTTTTTTCTGACACTATTTTTACTTGAAATATCCATTTTAACATTTTTCAGTGAAATGTTTTGAAACCTGGCTTAACTACATGTAACTAAAAAATAAAATCTCCCAGACGAGAATGGTATATATGCTTGTTTTCAGGGTCATGAAAGATTTTGGGTGACTTGAAACTTCCCCAGGTTAATATTTTGCCAAGGAAAACAAACATTTGACAGTTACTTTTTTGGCAGGAAAAAATATTTATGCTCTGGTTTTTGGGTCTCCTCCTTATATCAAATATTCTGTTACTGACACATTGATATTGTCTTTAGTAGGTGCCTTTAGAAAGGCCATGGTGACAGCTCACAGAGGTGTTTCTTTGGTCTCAAAGAGTGTATTTGAGAATTGAAATCAAAATTATTTATCTCTGTAATGTTATTGTGCCAATATCGTGGCCTCTTTGTAGATGAGTCTGCTCTTATTTAAGTTTAACCCCTATTTTAATTCAAGTTGCAGAAAATGTTTTAAATGTGGATGTCTCAATGAGCCAAGGCTTCTTTTTGAACTAGCAAATAAATTTTGCATTATTCTGCGTGCTTCTGAAAGGGGAAAGATTACATTTTCCATTGCAAGGATGGTGAATGATAAAAGTTTAATTTTTGTTTTGTTTTGATTAATTTTTGTTTGCTGTGATTTACCCTTTTCTGGAAAGGGTAAATCACAGCACAGACAGCTACACCTAGGGCTGGTACCTTGGTGTGAGGAGATCACCACAGGCCGTGGCTGCTGTCACACCACAACTCAATTTTCAATGTAGACCTTGGGTCACTTGCCAGCTGAAAAACAGGAGCAAGAAATTGGGCAGGGAAGGCAAGAGACCAGCATGGGTCAGTGGGGACCGGCTGGCCAAAGG
>WBNP01001586.1:42532-52994 GCA_013401095.1 Passerina amoena | reverse complement strand
CCACGGCTTTGTTCCCAGCATGGTGATGTTCCCAGCTTGCTCCAAGCTGTTCTGCTGGATGGGGCTGCAGGGGAAGGGATGTTTCCTCCTCTCTGCTCTCACACCAGCTCTGGGACACGATGTTTTTGGGGGAGGATGTCTCCATGGTGGCCAGAATTTCCTGTCTTGGTGTCACTTGGGGGTTTTGGTCATTTCTGGAGCTTTGCTGAGCCCTGGGATGGGGAGGTGGATGCAGGCAGGTGTCTCCATCACCGTGGGGAGCCCACTGAAATCCAGAGCTGAGGGCAGAGAGCAGCTCCCAGTGCAGCCCCCTCCTCTCCCCTTGGCTGCAGGACTGTCCCCAGCTCTGGGCTGCTGTCCTGCACTGATCCTGCCCCTCTGCTGGCTCCTGGCCCCATCCACTGCTTCCTTTGGTTTGGTTTTCCAAGCCTTGGCCACGTGTCCAGCCCTGCCCAGTGGGGAGGGAATGCTCTCCGTGCTGCTGGAGATGCTCCCACACACAGCCCTCAGCCCCTGCCTCTTCCACAGCTGCCTTATTCTCCTTTCTTTCTTTTGTTTCTTTCCTCTTTTGTTTTTTTTTCCCCAAGCAAGCCACCACAGGCTCCTTCAGACATTCCCCTGCAAACTCTTCTCCCACTCCCATTGCCCCATCCCAGCTTCTGCTCCTGCTTTCTTGTCTTGGCTGGGTGTCTGGGTTGTAGGGACCGAGTCTGGGCACGCCAAATCCCCTTCAGTCCCATTTCATACCTTTGATTCCAGCCTTGCACCTCCCCTGTGCACACGTGGCTCCCTTCCCATGGATGTGCCCACGTGCTGCTGGGACTGGGCTGGGGTGGGTTTCACAGAATCACAGAATCATAGAGTCACAGAACCACAGAGTCACAGAATCACAGAGTCACAGATCACAGAGTCACAGAGTCACTGAGTCACAGAGTCACAGAATCACAGAGTCACAGAGTCACAGAATCACAGAGTCACAGAATCACAGAGTTACAGAATCACAGAATCACAGAGTCATAGAATCACAGAATCACAGAATCACGGAGTCACAGAATCACAGATCACAGAATGACAGACTCACAGAATAATGAGGTTGGAAGAGGACTCTAAGATCATCAAGTCCAACCCGTGCCCTAACACTTCAACCAGACTATAGCACCAAGTGCCATGTCGTCTTTTTTTAAACATATCCAGAGATGGTGATTCCAGTACTTTATTATAAAATTTCTTCCTAATATCCAGCCTATACTTTCCCTGATGTAGGTTGAGACTGTGTCCTCTTTGGAGCTCAGCAGCCACCCTCTGGCTGATTTACACCTTTCTGGGACAGCTCATCTTGCACTGAGCTCCAAAATGAGCTTGACAGCGAGGTCACAGGCTCGGGCAGGTGATGCTGGCCAGGGGGCTCAGGCTCCTGACTCAGGTGCTGGGCTCAGCCCTGGGTCCCTGAGAGCAGGAGGGCAGGGATGCCATGGCCCAGCCTGGAGGTGCACACCTCCCAAATTCCCTGCTGGGTAGCTGTTCACAGCTGGGTGCACGAATTCCATACTTCAGACTGCACTAATCACAGGTCTTGTTTGATGAAATCCCCAGCAGCCCCCTCTGACAGGGATTGTGAAGTGTGGTTTCACAGGAATTGTGGTTTCTGGGGAGAGCTGCTGGCTCTGGCAGGTGTTGAGTGTGAGCAGTGCAGATCACACTGGGAAATGCCACCCTGGGTGACAGGGAATCGCTGCTTGGCAGTGGGAAAGGCCAACAACTGTTTGTCAGGATTAGGAAGCGTGTGGCTTGGCAAAGCCTGGCTTAGCAAGGGCCGATGCAGATAGACACGTGCTCCAGAGCAGATCTGTGTTTGTTTGCTTGCTTTGTTTTAATTTGAAACGGAACCCTCTTCCCTGTGGTTAGATCCTCCCAGCTAAGCAAGTTCTAGCACAGGGAAGTTGCTCAAGGAAGGGAAAGGATGCTGGATGAGGCGTGAAGTGAGAGCAACCGCTGTTACCACAAACACTTCCCAACCCCTGGGAACAAAACCATCACTTCCCAGCCTCTGGGAACAAAACCATCACTTCCCAACCTCTGGGAATAAAACCATCACTTCCCAACCTCTGGGAACAAAACCATCACTTCCCAACCTCTGGGAACAAAACCATCACTTCCCAATCCCTGGGAACAAAACCATCACTTCCCAACCCCTGGGAACAAAACCATCACTTCCCAACCTCTGGGAATAAAACCATCACTTCCCAACCTCTGGGAATAAAACCATCGGGGGTTTTTTGCTCCGTCCTCTCCATTCATCCCCTTTCCCAGTGCATTATTTCTTAAGCCAACATTGCTGCTTTTATTATTACTGTAGATTGTTTAAATAGTACCAGAGGTGTACAAAGTGCTTTTCAAACTCTGGGGAAGAAAAGGACCTTTCTCACAGGGGGGATTGTGCTAATTTAGGTGATTTTGGTAGAAATAATTAAGGCTGAGAGGGGCAGGGAGCACCACAGAGTGGTGTCAGAGCAGAGGGGTGGCCTGGAGCAAGGTCCTTGTGCCATCTTTCACCTGGGAATAGAAATTCTGAGCTTTAGGAATGTGGGTGATGGGAGAGGCATCATCTCCCTCAGACACAGCTCTTGTGCCAAGGGCTTCTAAAAGGAGAGGGAAAAACAATCCCAGGCTTGTGGCACCTGGTAACGCACTGACCCAATTGTGCACTGCTGTGTAAGGGGAGAGAAATTCCTTCCTGACCCTTGGGCTCATCAGCCCATGCCCTGAAGCATGAGATTTGATTTTCTTTATCTGGCTTTCCATAATTGCAGATGCCGTGGTCGGTGCTCCCTGTGTCCCACCCCTTGGGAAGCAGCATCTGCTGCCTTTAACTCAATGGACCTTCTCCTCTGGGACTTCCATCCCCAGGCTTTGCTGGGAAGTGCCTGGAAGGAGGGAAGGGTTGCTGGTTCCATCAGCCTTGCCAGCACTGGTGGCTCAGCTGGGGAGGGCAGGTGTCCCCATTGCCACGGATAAAATCCTGAACGTTTGGGATTTCTGTGGGTGCCCTGCCAGAGCCCATCCCAAAAGAGTTAAAGCCTCTCTCCCCTTCCAGCCTGGGGAAGTGGAATTAGTCACAGCCCTCAGGAGAAGTGCTGGCCAGGTTATAAAAATGACAAACGAGCAGAAATCAATAATGAGGTTAGTGTTTTCTGGGAATGCCAGGCACAAAAGGAAAAACACATCAGCACGGGTGGTGCTGGGATGGGCTGTCCCTTGAATTGTCCCTTTCTCCTCCCCATCATCTCTGAGTCTCCCTGGCACCATCCACAGCGGGGTGGCTCTGCACACCAGCACCTCCATGGGGTTTTTGGCTCCTCTTGGGGCAGAGCTTGTGTGATTCCAGCTCCCTCTGGGTGCTCCTTCAGCACGAGGCAGCTCTGGGATATGGGAAATTGGGGATTCCAAAAGGTGCCCCCGGGGAAGTTGAGTTTCAGGATACAGGGCAGCATTCCCACAGCAGAGAGGGAGCATTGGAGGCCACGTTTCCTTTTCCAAGGGGATTTGGGCATGTCTGGAAAGGAAACGGCTGCCTAATTAGATGGCTTGAAAATCTTTACCACCGCTCGTTACAAATACATTCATCATCCCCCATTGAAAGAACCACGCTGCAAAAATGACATTATTATGATTATTATTATTTATAGGGTAGATATGAATGAGCTCAATCCCATCCTAGCCTGGGCTGGGTTCAGAAAGTGACCCAACCAATGTCCCGGTGCTGCTTCTTGGCCCTGGTGTCACCTGGGTTCTGTGCAGCTATAAACCTAATTTGGGATGTCTTGGGAATTTGCAGCAGTGCTTTAAGGTGGGCAGCTTTAAAATGTGTAAGAGAGGGGAAAAAAGTGGCCCAGGGGTGTAAATAAGAGATGGGAGTGAGGGGGGTGATACCTGTCAGAAATCAGTGCAGGGAGGGAGTGGGGAAGGCTGGGGTGATGAGGGACTGAGCTGTTCCAGGGGAGCAGGAGGTGTCTGCACAGCATTCCAGGGTTGGTGGCTTTCCCAGGGTATTAACACATTTCTCTAATTAATGCAAACTTCCTTAATCAGCCTGGGATTCTGGTTGACCTGGCTGGGTGTCTGCTCCTTCCTCTGGGATGTGGTTTCTCTTGGAGGCAGCGCCTGGTGCCTGGAGCTCTGTCACAGCCTTGAGGAGCCTCAGGGATGGGTGGCAAAATCTTGATCCAAAATCTTGATCCATTGTGGTTCTTCCCTGCCTGGGTGACACCCAGACCTTGAGGAGCTGTTGGAGAGCAAGGGGTTAATGGAGCCTGAGGGGGATGGATACCTGGGAAGAACCTGGGAAGAATTTTTCTCCGAGGAAATCAGTGGTCTGGGATACTCACAGTGCTCATTTTCAAGGCGTTGTCTCCATCACCACTTCCCAGTTGGAATTAGTGGGGACAAAGTGGGCTCAAAGCAGAAGCTCTGACTCCAAGCACCCCAAGAACTCCTCAAACTTAAAAAATCCCAGAGCAAACCAATCCCACCCCCTCACTGCCTGGATGGAGTGAGGCAACACTGGGGCGTGAAGGATTCCCATCCCTTCTTTGCCATCAGTGGGCAGGGAGAGGATGAGCTGTAGGATGAGATGTTCCTCAGGAGAGCCATGCTGGGATCTCTTGGTCCCACAGGGAGCTGCCAGCACCTGCCTGAGGCACAGCTCCACGTGCCATGGCACGTCCAGGCTCTTCCACAACCACGGATCCATCGGAGCCGCGCCGGTGCGGGGCAACCTCCCCGCCTTGGGTCCCTGCCAGTGCCCAGAGCTCTGCCCGTGCTGGTGGCACTGCTCCAGCCCCCAGGCTAACGAGGTGGCTCCCAGTCCTGGTTAATCATTTGCCAGGGAGAGCTGCCGGGCTGTACCTGGATTCCTCTCTCCCATGGACACGCCGCGGTGCGCTCGGCTGTCGCGCTCTCGCCCCGAGCTGCTGCGCCGAGCGTTTTGCAACAGAAAACCCCAAACCACATGAAAGCAGCCGAGTTTCGTGTTTCACTGTAACCCCAAATTCAGGTTTGCCAGGAGTTTCAGTAGTTTTACCAACCTTTCCCACGAACCTGCAGTGAGAGCTGTCGTTGAGCCCGGTTTTGATGCGAACCCAGGTGCGACTCTGATCGCGTTTGAGGTCTGTGCAAATGTGAAATCCGAAGGGTTTTGGGAGGAAGGAAGGAGGGAACCCAAACACACGTCAGGGCACTGCTTGCAGAGAGCCCTGCGCACATCTGGGGCCAAGCTGTCATTCCTTGGGGACCCAGGACTGTGGCACCCATGTTCTCTACACTGAGGGATGTTCTTGGGGGTGCTCTGAACCAACTTGGCAGCATCACTCCCAAACCAGCTGCTAGAATTTGATAAATGCTGGTGCTCTGAGCATCCTGGCTCTGGGGAGTGACCCAAGGACCTTGTGGCAGCTTATTTTGGTCTCTGCCACCTCTGGGGCTGCTTTTGGAGTGGCTATGGCTTTGCTTTATGAAAAACTGAGTGAAAGCCAGCGGTGTGCACAGATGCTCCAAAAAACAAGCGTCAGGGTGGGGATGGGGCTCCCTCTGAACCACGCCTGGCACACACCCAGCCCTGCCTCTGGATGCTGTGTGTTATTGGATCGCTTTTTCGGCAGCGCCGGCTTTCCTTTCTCCAGCAATTTCCTGAAATAACGTTAGGGAAATGTGAAAATCTTGAACTTTTGAACCTCCCCGGAGGACGGCAGGAGGAGGGGACGCCCGCCTCCTCCCTGACGTTTATTTTGGCTACAGGGCCTGGGGATGGGGAGGAGGGGGCTCTGCAGGCCGCAGAGGAGCCGGAGCAGCGCTGCCCCTTATTAATTAATGACTTTCTCATCGGTGGGTCACGGAGGCGAGGGAGGCAGAGGAAGTTTTCTTTTGCTGGCAGATGCCGGGGAGAAGGGGAGTGCCTGGGCTGGGTGGCGAGGGCAGGGGGTGACACTCGGGGTGATGGATGGGGCCGCGGGATTTTCACCGGGCTCTGGACACGGGCAGAGAGGAGCAGAGGAGGGAAGGGGGATAGGCTGTGCCTGGGAAGTACTTTTCCCTCTGATGAACTTCAGAGGAGTATAAATCACTGCCAGGCTGCAGCTGCGGAGCATGTGACGCTGGCAAATTAATGGGCCTTCAGAAAAGCGGCCATCGCGTTCCCCTCCGGCCTCTTAAAGGCACCGCCGGCCCTTCCAGGGCTGGGAATGGGGAACTGGGGGGCCAGGGCTGGGCTAGGGGAGCCTCATGGTCCTGCTGGCCCCTGAGTGAGCTGGGTGTGCCCATGGAGATGATCCGGTGTGAGGGCCCTGTGGTGGTCTCCATGGGGGAGCTCAGTCCATGGTGGAGGTCAGTCTGTGCTGGAATTCAATCCATGGTGGAATTCGATCCATGGTGGAGCTCAATAAATAGTGGAAATCAATCTGTGGTGGAGCTCAGTCCATGGTGGAATTCAGTCCATGGTGGAGCTCAATCTGTGCTGGAATTCAGTCCATGGTGGAGCTCAATCCATGGTGGAGCTCAGTCCATGGTGGAATTGAATTCATGGTGGAGCTCAATCCATGGTGGAACTCTATCCGTGGTCGAGCTCAATCCATGGTGGGCTCCTGCTGTGGACAAACAGGGCCAAGGTGCTCCTGGGACTGTGATTTTTGGGTACCTGGTGGGGCTTGGTGTAGTGGTGCCTCTGCTCTCACCTACTTGAGTTTTGTGTACCAGAGTGGAGCATGGACACAGATCCAGGACACCCAAAACCTTGTGGCTGGAGTGTTGAATTTGCATCAGAGATGGCTGGGGGCAGCTGTGGCAGGGGATTTGGAGCATCTTTATCTTGGTGGCACCAAGAGGCCAGCACATGCCAGGGCTGGGCATTCCCAGACATCCCATGCAAACTGCTGGAGGCTCTCCAGCTCATCCAGGGTCTCCAGGGCCACCACCCAAGCCCACCACACCACCTTGCTCCTCTTGCTCTCTCTTTAAAGCAGTGGTGGAAGAAGGGGAGAATCCAGTGCTGCTGGAATGTGGGAGGGGGAGGGAGCAGAGCCACCAGCCCAACAGTTAAAAATTACTAAATACTTCCCTAATATAATTAGGTTTCCATGCGGGCAATTGCCTTAACTGCCAGAGGGATGTGGGGCTGTGCAGGGAGAGCCAGGCTGGGCTGGCCCTGTGCTGCTGCTTTGGTCGGTGTCTCATGTTCAACAAGGGATTTGTGGGGGGAAAATATTCCCAGGGATGCCCCAGGAAGGATTTGGCTGGGCCAAAAATAAATAAAAGTGAACGTGGTGGGGCTGGAAGCAAGTGGTGGTGAGCAGGACCAGTGTTACCCCCCTTGGATGGGTTTGCTGGAGGATGAGCTCAAATTCTTCCAGGACATGCTGCAGTTTAAATTCTTGTGTATTTTTTAAGTGCTGTTGGAGCAGGGAAAGTTAGGCAGGCAAAAAAAAAACCCAAAAAAAACCCAACCAAACCAGAGCCCACTCTGTGATTTACGTGGTAACGGAGATAAGTGGGGATTTAAGGAGAAGGGAATATATAATTGAGACGAACGTGTAACATGAGCAGGGATCCAAACAGAGAGATTGTAATCAGAAGTGTGAGGAGAAGCTGGGGTTTATTAATGAAACGTCTCATCCATTTGTCAGCTGGAAGGAGAGGAGCAGCCTTCCCCAGCAGCTGGAGGCGGATGTGGGGATTCTCTCGGAGCAGGGATCCAGGCTGCCATCTTCCTGCCTGCCTGGAGGCTGCTCAGCCTGGGAGTCCAGGCAGGGTTAGAGGAAAAAAAGGAGCTCTGTGGTTTCTGGGAAGCTGGATGGTGTTGTTTTCCTGGCTGGAATCTGCCCTAGAACTCAGGAGCTGGGGGAGCTGCTCGGCAGGGCTGAGAACCACCCAAGGAGGGGCTTGTTGGAGCCTTCTTCAAAGTCCCTCATCTTCCTCGTGCTCTCCCAGTGCTTGGCTGCCCTGCTGTCCCCCTCCCCTGAGTGCTGCAATGCCCAGGCACATCTGGGAAGTGCTGCTGACCCCATCCCACAGCCCTGCTGGCTCCCAGAGCTTGGACAAGCCCCTCTGTCCTAGCCTGGAGCTGCAGACACATCTAACCCAGCTCTGGAGGAGCACTGGGAGCCATGTGGAGAGCATGGAGCAGCCATCTCCAGGGTCCTTGGTGTCACATTTCCAGCAGCTGTGTGCCTGGAATTCCCATGGTTTGCCCTTGCTGTGTGGTGTGTGTGTTCTGCTCCACGTGGTCTGTGCCATAGGGATCACCAAGTGCCTGCTGTCGGGGTGACACCAGGAGAGGTGACACCAAAACCTGGTGAGGTCGCCCTTTCATGCCCCACTCAGTCCCTTTTATCCCTGCCCAGCATTGCCTTTGGGACCTCTCCATGCATTGGGGTTGGACAGTGGGGTTGGACAGTGGGGTTGGACACTGGGGTTGGACACTGGGGTTGGACACTGGGGTTGGACAGTGGGGTTGGACAGTGGAGTTGGACAATGGAGTTGGACACTGGGGTTGGACAATGCTTGTGGTGCCTCAGGGGTTAACCCAGAGCCGTGCTCAGCTCTCAGCCTGGACGTGAAGGGAACATTTTTGTGAGGGGTCCTTCCCCTTCCCAGGCCCTGGCAGTTATCTGTGGGCTGCCAGAACTGCTGGAACGCCGAGCCCTGCTGGACATTGACCCGGCGGTGCCGAGCTCAATTAGCTGAGGCTATCTGATTGGACTTGGCGCAGCCTAATTAGCTTTGGACTCCAACCAGAAACTTAAACCCAAAGGCAGCTTGCAGGCAGCCCATCCCTTGCTGCTTGCCTGCCTGAGGGAGGGAAAAGCTTTCCCAAGCCTCCTCCCTGGCCTGGGAAGGAGGAACAACCCACCCAGCCTGCCTGCCCATCCCTCCGGCCACACAGCTGGAGCTGAGGGGGCTTAAACCTCCCCTCCTGCCCAAAACCTGTTCCTGACCCCCAGCAGGTCACATAAAACCAGAGGCAGCTTCTTCCTCTTGGAAAGAAAGTGCATGGCATCTAGTTTCTAGAGGGAACTTGCTTTTTGGAAGGGGATCTGACTGTGCCTTCACTCAGGCTCCTTCTTCCTCCTGGACCTGCAGCTGAGGGTCACAAAGTGGGTGGTTTGTCCCTGAGGGAGCTGGCTCACTCCAGAGGGTTCTCCAGCCATCAGTGGAGATGTGGAGGAGGAGCTGAGGTGGGAAGGGATGGCAGCTTTGGGACCCTGGGTTCCTTCCCCTATTGTGACCATTAATGCTGCTGGGAAGGGACCTTCAGGGATCTGCTGGCCAGCTTCCCCCCAGGCATGGTTCTGAGAGGTGGGCATTTCTCCAAGAAGGCTTGGAACACAGCCTTCCCATGGGCTGCCCTTGCCCAGTTCCCAGCAGTGAAACCCTCTGGAGGGTTGGCTCATCCCACTTGGATGCTCGTGAGATGTCTCCTGACCAGATGACACCTCCGTGCCCATGCCAGGCTTGCTGGGTCACAACTGAGAGATGGAGAAGTCCACGTGGCCTTGCCATCCTCCAGCACCCCCTAAGGAAAACCACCACAACTGGAAAACCAGTAATCAGTGCTGGTTTTGCTGGTTGGTGGCAGCACAGCTCTGGTGGTGAGCACCAGCCCAGGCCCTGCTGGATCAATTAAAGCCCATTATGCCAAGTGAATGACTGTAATTATCCCAAATCTGGATTAATGTGCACGCACAGCACGGTAATATAATCCTCCTGCCTGGTGCTTTGTGGCCTGTTGTTCCTGGGAGCCAGGCAGAGGCAGGGATCCACAATTCACGGCTGTCTTCCTCCTCCTCCTCCTCCTCCTCCTCCTCCTCTCACCTCCCGCTGCTGGCTCAGACCCGAGCACGGAGCTTGGCCCATCCTGTAGGATCTCCAAAGCCACGTGGGCTGATGGTGCTGAGCTCAGGTGGGAGCAGAAGGCGGTGGGGAGGTGCTGTCCCTCCTGCCGGCCCCCAAAATCACAGAGCAGGGGTGGATGCAGCACATCCTGCACCTCCAGGACTCATTAACAAATGAGCAACACATTTTGGCTCGTGGATCTCAGAGCCAGTGCCTGGGAGAGCTGCTGGGCTGCTCTGCTCTTGGCCTTTGGCTCATCCCAGATCTGCTGGGAAGGTGAGGCTTGGGAGCTCCTGTGTGATGGTGTTCACTGGGGTCTGAGGATGAGGGAAGAGATGAGGATCTGACTCCATGTTTCAGAAGGCTTGATTTATTATTTTATGCTATATATTATATTAAAACTATACTAAAAGAATAGAAGAAAATATTTCCTCAGAAGGCTAGCCAAGAATAGAATAGGAAAGAATGATAACAAAGGTTTGTGGCTCGGCTCTCTGTCAGAGCCAGCTGGGCTGTGATTGGCCATTAATTACAAACAACCAACATGGGCTAATCCCAGATGCACCTGTTGCATTCCACA
>WBNP01001586.1:20343-42432 GCA_013401095.1 Passerina amoena | reverse complement strand
CTAGCCAAGAATAGAAAAAGAAAGAATGATAACAAAGGTTTGTGGCTGGGCTCTCTGTCAGAGCCAGCTGGGCTGTGATTGGCCATTAATTACAAACAACCAACATGGGCCAATCCCAGATGCACCTGTTGCATTCCACAGCAGCAGATAACCATTGTTTGCATTTTGTTCCTGAGGCCTCTCAGCTTCTCAGGAGGAAAAATCCTAAGGAAAGGATTTATCATAAAAGATCTCTGTGACACTCCTGTTTCCCAGAGCACTCAGCATCCCTTGGGCTGCTTCTTGCCCTGCCTGCTTTGCAGGGGGATGTTCTGGGGCTCAAGGGAGCAGGTCCCACAGGGGTGGAGAGCTTGGCTGCAGATCTGAGCCCTGTCTGCTCTCCACATCCTGGAGCCCATGTGGGGATGTCCCCAAGTGCTGGGGACAGTGGTGGGATGAACTGGAGCAGTGCCTGATTGGGGTTCTTTGGTGGGCCCAGCACATGTCACGTGTGTGGCTCATTTCTGGGATGTCCTGGGGGATCTCCAGGGTGAGTGGAGCTTCTCCTCTTTCTGCTGGAGTGAGCCTAAAGCTCCCGAGCTCCCCGTGCTGGATCCTGCTTGGATTTTCATAGCTCAGAGCCCAGCACCCCCTCAAGGGCAATCAGATCACTTCCAATTTGCCCATAAGCCCATAAAAATGCAATTGAATGTAATTAAAAGGCCATAATGAGCTCCAGCAACCTGTGGGACCCCTGTGGTGAGCTCTCACCGTGCTCTTTTCGGGGACTGGGATGGAGCCAGCGAGCTCAGAGGCTGCAGGGAGGATGAGGAGCTGCCTGGGCAGGACGGGCCCCCTTTGGGAAGTGCCACCATCACCACGTCCCCAGCATGGTGATGCCCATCAGGAGGGAATCCCTGGGAGCAGCCCTCTGCTGGCATCATTTCCTGCTCGTTTGGCTTCACTGATGCAGTTTGGAGGCTGGAAAGGGACCAGCAGGTCCAGTCACCTCTCAGCATGCTTGGGGAAGGGGGACAGGGGACAATTGCACCAGTGCACCCTTGGTCCCCCAAATCTCCCATTTAGCGTGCATGAGGACACCCAAAAAGTTGGAGAGATGCAGCCCCAAGCATGGTTTGCCTGGGAAAACCCCAACTCTGCCAGATTTGGGGCAGCCAGCTGGCTTGGGGGGCATCAATCCCCAATCCCACACCCCAAAAGCACCAAGAAGGGACATCCCTGCTCTGAGCTGCTTCTTCAAAGGGCTCTGCAGAGCTGCCACGTCGAGCCCTTGCTCAGGCACCCCCTGGCAGCCCAGGAGCCCTGGCAGCAGCACCACAGTGTCCCCATTATGGGCTGGCCCTGCCGAGGGTTCCCAGGCAGTAAATGAGGGGCACTCTGAGTGCAGAACAGAGAGCATTGTGAGAGCAGGGCCAGCCCTGGAGGGATGAAATAGGAGCCTGTAATTTCTCAGCACTGTTGTGACATCTTTGCACAAGCGTGTGATTGAGTCACATTTGCTTTATCAGCAGAATCCTTGTTTGCCTGGCTGCACCCTCCCCCTCCACCCAGCCCTGCCAGGGTGGGGGAGAGCTGCCTGCTCCCCTTCCCCCTGGCCTTCCCATGGCTCCTGCTCCTCACCCTTCCTGCTTTTCCCTTCTCTGCCTGCCCCTGCCTGCTTGGGAATGGGTGGGGGGCCTCCATGTGGTGGGGACATGGGTTGGGATGGGGTGCTTGTGGTGTTTCCTGCAGTGGCAGGCAGCTCATGCTTCTGGAAAATTCCCTTTTTCAATCTTTCCCCCTTGGAGATGGTTTGGGATGGGGTCCTTGTGGGGTTTCCTCTAGGGACAGCAGCTTCTGGAAGATTCCCCTTTTCAGTCCTTCCCCCCTGGAGATGGTTTGGGATGGGCTCCATGTGGCGTTTCATGCAGTGACAGGCAGCTCATGCTTCTGGAAAATTCCCCTTTTCAATCCTTCCCCCTTGGAGATGGGTGCAGCCTTCCAGCTCTGCCACTGCTCCAGGAGCAGGGTGGGATTTCAGCAAGCTCCTGAGAGGGTGGGATGGGGTTTTTAAGGGGAAAAAAACCCCAAAGAAGCCCTGTGCTGATGCTGAGCACACGTGGTGAGCCCTGGCGTGGGCTGTGAGCCCCCTCCTCCATGGCAGCTGTGAAGCATCAGGAGCAGCTGTCCCGTTTTTGGTGTGGATCCTGTGCTGGGGGGCACCCAGGGTGCAGCAGGTGATGGGCTGAGTTGGGGTGAGTGTCTCCCAAAAGTGGAGAAAATCCAACAGGCCGGAGAGGAAGAGCAGGTGTTGCACTGCAGAGGTGACCCAGCTGTGGGACAGGGGTGCTGCTGCCACCTTTGGGGTGGCTCCCACTTTGGGGAGCCCCCGTGGCTCAGCACTGGGATGATTTTGCTCTTCCCCTTCTCCTTGTGGGAAGAGAGCAGAGGTTTCCTGGGTGCTGAGCAGGAATTCTGGCCGGGGAGGGAGAGGCTGGCGTGCAGAGTGCCGTGGAGAAGCTCCCCAGGTGAAATGCTGGCAGGAGGCAGCTCCAATGCCTGGCAGCACTCAGAGGGATGCTGTGGGATTCCTGCAGCCTAGGAAAAGCCTTGCTGCTGCACTGAAACCCCAAAAGCAGCTCTGCTGCTGGCTGGCTTCAGCAGAGGGGCTGCAGGAAGGTTTTGGGGAGAGAGCAGAGCCAGAGGTGAGAAGCTCTGTGGCTTTGAGGTTTTAGTTTGACCAAAGTGAAACCTGCTGGGAGGAGGAACCCACCCTGTGCAGATTGCAGCTGAAACTTGAGTTTCTCACTGTCCCTGAGCAGCCTGAACCACCACAGCATCACCTGGGGAAGATTCTGAGTGTGGCTGGGGAAACTCTCCCAAATCTCAGAGCAGGTTCCCAAGGAGAAACTGCGTGTGGTTGTTCTGAAATGCCTGCCAAAGGACAGATTCCTGTGTGCTGCCCCCTGTGCAGGGCTTGGGGGCTCTCAGAGGGATGGTCTCAGGTTTGTCTTTGTACTCGAGTCCAGAAATATCAAAAGAAAAAACAATTCCAGTTCTTTTTGCTGAAATCAGAGCTACTCAACACACTTGACCATGCTGCATTCCCATGGTCCTGCACCCCTTTGCCTGTAGCTGTGGAAAAGATCCTCAGGAGGGATTTATGGCTAAAACACAGCTGCATCTTCTGAGAGCTTGGGATCCATTCCCAGGGATTCCCTGTGTGCTCAGAACCCAGGTGCTTTGGGAGCATCAGCTGCCTGTCCTCACTGGGCAAAGTGCTTTAAATGCAGCTTCATTGGCTTGGGTTTGCCACAGGGTGCTGCTTGTTTCTGGGATCCATGGATGAGTTTTTGGGATAAGAACCACTCTGCATCCCCTGAGTGTGCCAGGTCAGGCACTGCTGGGTCCATGGCAGCAGCCACTGCTGGGAGGGGAGCAGGCAGCTCTTGCTCCATCCTCCCTCCAGTTCTCAGCTGTGCTGCTCTCAGCTGAGAGCAAACTTACTCAAGATTGTAGGCCAGGGGCTATTTAAATTCATCCCCGAGCTGGTGATCAGGACAAAAGCGAGGACCTGACCTCTTGTGGTTGCAGCATTACCGTGGCAATTTTCACATGGAAAACACTGTCCTGCCCAGATCCTCCTGGTTTTTGTCATCCCCTGCTTTGCTGTGGGGCAGGTGAGAGCAAAGGAAAGGGAAACCTCCATCATTTGAGGTTCCTTGTCTGGAAAGCACGAGAGATTCCCAAGCTGCTTTTGAGGGATGAAGGCAAAAGGACACAGATTTGCACTGCTGGGTTCATTTTGGTGCAGAATCACCAAAGAAGGAACGTGGGGCTCTGCCTTTACCTGCTCCACGTGCATTTGGGGGTGAGGATTTGGAGCCAGGGCACCCCAAAGTGATGCTGGAGAGCCCAGGAGGAGGAGGAGGAGGAGGAGGATGCTGATCCGTGCTGCTGGTCCTGCTCCCCTCCCAGCGTGGCCCTGCAGAGCTCTGACACCAAGGGCTGACTTAAGGAAGGGAGTGGCAACCCAAATTTAGAATTTCCTCCTGCTTAATACCCAGGGTTGATTCGCTTTCTGATTAAGGAGGAAGAGGTGCTGAGGAAAAAAAAAAAAGAGAAGTGGAAGCAGTGGGGTGTGAGTGGCTTTCCAAATCTCAGCTGGTGCCAGGGACAGGCTCCTGGGTTGGTCCTACAGTGACAGCTCCTCAAAAAGCCCCTCTGACCTGCTGCAAACCCCTCTGACCCCAATGGACTGGCTGTGGGTTTTGTCCTAGGTGGGCAGCTCTCCTCAGCTGCAGAAAACCACGGCTCAGGGAGTCTGTTTGTGCCTTGAAATATGTTTTTTTTTTTTAACTTCCCTTCTCTCAGATCCGAGTGCTGAGCCACTGAGCTGCTGAGTAAACTCCCAGGATATGCCAGAAAAGGTTTTCCAGCAGAGCTAGGTCACTGTAGTTTTACTGGCAAAGCCTCTTAGGCATAAATGAAGATTATTCTGGTGAAAGCTTATGCTGGTACACTTTATTCCAGTACAAATGAGCTATCCTGGGAAAAAAAAGCGCCTCTGCACGTCGGAATTGTTCTGCTCTGGGACATTTTGTGGTGTAGAAATGTTAAAATCACAGCCCTTGGTGACAGTGCTGGATCAGCAGGAGCTGCTTCAGCTGCTGCAGACGTGCCCTGGCCAGGCAGCAGCACTTGGAGTGACACTGGGTGACAAAATGCCACAGGGAAGGGTGACGAGGGCTGGTGGCATTTCTGGTGTTCCTGGAGGGTCTGACCTGCCCATCTGGGGGGCATCCAGCCATGGATGTTGGCTGGTCCAAGCTGGAGCCTTGTGCTGAATGCCAAGGGGGTGCAAAACAGCAGTGGAGCTGCACATGGGTGTGGGGTACCAATATTTTATGAAGTTTTTTTTTTCCCTTATTGAAAATTATCAATAATATTCTTGTTCTAATTATTATGATTATGATAATTCCAGAAGAGTTCTGACTGAGGGAAGGGTGATGCAGCAGTTGAGATGCTACCCTGGATTTTGGAGCTGCCAGGATCCCTTCCCAGCTTTGGCATCAGTTTTTGTCTGGTTTTGGGGCTGCTGCTGCTGCTGCAGAGCTCTGTGAGGTGGGAATCCATCCCAAAGGGATCTGCTGGGGGAAAGGGATGAGCAGCAGAAACACAAAACCCAGGCTGGTTTTGGTGTCCAGGGGATGATTGCTGGTGTGGGAACACTCCCAGGGCTCTTGCACATGGATCATGTGGCCCTGCCCTAAATGTCATATTCCTTGGGAATAAAAATTCCCATCCAAGCTCTGTGGCTGGCAGGCTCGTAGTTTGGAGGAAGGAAAAGAGCTTCACTGCAAATTCTCCAGCTGCTGACGAGCTCTGGTTTCTGATCTCCCAACTGCCACGGGGCATCTTCGGGGAGAGACAGAGGTCCTTGTGCTGAAACAAAGGACACACACAGAAAATAGCTGCACTCGAGGGGTGGGACACAGGGAAAATGCTTTCAGAACTTTTTTTTTTCCCTATTTTTTTCTTTAATTTAGAAACAGGCGCAGAGTTTATTTTGGTCAAGAGATAGTCACACACAGCAGCTTTAAATGGCAGAACTCCTGGAGGAGAAGGAACAGTCTCACAGTGCTCCAGCTGAAAATGCCTTTGGGGAAATGCCTCCTCTGTTTGCTGCAGCCCAAGTGGTGCTCATCAGTTTGGGAATTTATTTGTGTCTGTTAAGGATATTTCCTCAATCCAGGCTTTTTTCTTTTTGAAATCTTTATCTTTTTTGTAGCATTCTTTTTGCAGTCAGGGTCCTTTAGGATACTTGTGATGGGGAAGAGGGCAGACTCCTCATATCCCACTCCTGATACCCATCCCTCCACCTCCAATTATATTTTTTATATTTATATTTTTCCCCAAACTCCAATTCCCTCCAGCCAGGGACTGGCAGCATCTGGGCTGAGCTGCCTCAAGTTGACTGTTGATTTTGCTGAGTTTAAAAAACCATATTTGCTTGCTGGATATAAATGTTTCCCATTGCTGCCGCTCTCCCAGAGGGGCTTTGGAGCTGGGAGCGTTTGGATGAGGAGAGGAAACCTCCCAGTGCCCAAGAAGTTGCTTGGAACTTTGGAGTCCTGATGCTCTGCAGAAGTTCTGGTTCAGATTTCCCAGTGTGTTCCCAAGGGGTTTGGGTGCAAACACCCCAAATGTGGCTGTGCCTACCCACAGCTCCGTTCCAGGCACCATTATCCCTCTCCTCCCTTTTCTGTTTTTGCCTCCCAGTTCCTTGCTGGGTGCTGGGATCACAGGAATGTGGGAGCAGGGTGGGTGAGGGGAGCTGGTGTGGGATGTGCAGGGAGCTCCTGAGGTGCCCAGGAATTGGGATTTTGGGAGAGGTGCCAGCTCCACACGTGCTTAGCTTGGGCTGGTTGCCAGTGACCCTCCTGTGACCTCTCCTGCCTGAAATATTCTTTAAATATTTAAAGAAAATTTATAAATAAATATTATTATAAATATATTATTATATTAAATAGCGTATTATTATAATTATATTATTATAAATATAACTAAATATTATTATCTTATAAAATAAATATTCCTTAAATGTTCTCTAAATATAGATAGAAATATAGACTATATAGATACATTCTCTAAATAGAAATAGAAAAATTCTAAATATATTATTATGTAATTCTGGGGGTATCAGTGGGATTCTGGGGGCAACAGTGGAGACAGTAATGGGACTCTGGATGTAGCAGTGGGGTTCTGGAGGCAGTGATGTGATTCTGGATGCAGCAGTGGGATTCTGGAGGCATAAATGGGACTCTGGATGTGGTGATGGGACTCAGGAAGCAGCAAAGGGATTCTGGGTGCAGCAGTGAGATGCTGGTTGTACAAATGAGACTCTGGATGCAGTGATGGGGTTCTGGATGCAGTGATGGGGTTCTGGAGGCAGCAATGGGGTTCTGGAAGCAGCAGGGGGATGCTGGGGCCAGTGCTGGGACTGTGGAAGCAGCAGGGGGATGCTGGTTCCACACCTTTGCGAGAGCAGCATCGCTGCCTTGCTGAACCTTCTCTTCCTCGTGCTGGGGTTTCCCCCACCACCAGGATCAGGGATCTGCAGGGAGGGTTGCTGTGGGTTCAGTGTTTCCCGTGTGCTAATTGCTCCAAAATCCAGGGGAGACACAGCTGATCCTGGCGGGTGCAGGCGACTGAATACAGAATTTTTATTTCACTTTGGGGTCTGCAGCCACAGGCAGAGCCACCATGAACACCCCAGTGGCTGTGCTGGTGTGTCCCTGTCTCTGGGTGTCCCCGCTGTGAGCTGGGGGGTCCGGGTGGGTTTTGGGGGAGCCCTGCCCGTGCTGCCCCCCTCCTTCCCCGCCGCCTTCCGCTGCCCCTCCCTGGGGGCTGGAGCCAGCCCCTTCCTCGCTGGGGATTGTTTTGCAAGCAGCGTGACAGGATGAGGAGGAAATGTGCCAGGAATGGCTCCATGTCTCCTCTTGGGAGAACTGGAGTCTATTTATAAGCCTCCCTTCCCGCCCCCCTGCTCTGCTCCCCCGGGACAGGCAGACACAGCCTGTCCTGCTGCCTGCAGAGCTGCTCCTGCTCCCTGCCAGAATCACAGAGACATTCAGGTTGGAAAATAGCTCCAAAATGCTCAAATCCAGCCTCTGGACAGGCAGCATTGCCCGTGGATGGACACACACCTCACTGTGTGCTGCACTCACTGTTCCCCAGTGATAAATCCAAATTATCCTGTGGCTGGAGCAGCCACACTGAGCCCCTGGCTGTGGCATTCACATTCTCTGAAAAAATCTCTTTGCTCAGGATTTTTTCTCCTGAGAAGCTTCAGAGAAGAGGAAAACAATTCTTATTTAATTTCCTTTTTTTTTTTTTTGTTTTGCTTATGTAGAATATGCTTGGAGATTGTTTACTCACAAGCAATTGTTTCATTGGATTCTGGTGTGAGTTGTTTTGACTCATTGGCCAATCAGTGACAAGCTGTGTCAAGACTCTGGAAAGAGTCACGAGTTTTTATTGGTTTTTTTTATTTTTATTATTATTTATTTTAATATTAGCTTTTCAGTATTTAGTAAGTATCTTTTCTGTATTCTTTAGTATAGTGTAGTATTCTTTCATATAATATTATAAAGTAATAAATTAGCCTTCTGAGAACATGGAGTCAAATGCATCATTCCTGCCTTCGTCTGGGGCATTCCCTGCAAATCCAACACCTGGCAGAGCTCAGAGCTGTGCCAGGGGGTGGAGGAGGGCGCTGATGCCTGGCTTGAGGTGGAAATGCTCTTAATGCCTGCATGGATACTCCAGAAGAAGGTGGTTTGGAAAGATGGAGTACACTGGGAATTTTGGGGGAAGAACTGGGAGCTGCGGCTCAGGGCTGTGTCCCACTTGGGTGCCTGGTTTGGAAAGATGGAGTACACTGGGAATTTTGGGGGAAGAACAGGGAGCTGTGGCTCAGGGCTGTGTCCCACATGGGTGCCTTCATGGATACTCCAGAAGAAGGTGGTTTGGGAAGATGGAGCTGCACTGGGAACTTTGGGGAGGACCCAGTGGGCTGCAGCTCAGGGCTGTGTCCTACATGGATGACTCAACCCCTTCCCTGTCCTCCTTGTCTTGCAGATTTCTCCAACCAGGTGAATTCCACGTCCCTGAACTCCCCCCACGAGCCGGGGGCCCATGGCCACGCCGTCCTTGCACCCGTCCATCGGGCCGGGCATCGGCTCCTCGCTGGGCTCGCCGGGCCAGCTGCACTCGCCCATCAGCACCCTGAGCTCGCCCATCAATGGCATGGGCCCCCCCTTCTCCGTCATCAGCTCCCCCATGGGGCCACACTCGATGTCTGTCCCCTCCACGCCCAGCCTGGGGTTCGGCACCAGCAGCCCGCAGGTAAGGGGACGCTGCTGAGGGGACGGTGCAGCCTGTGTGGGGACAGTGCTGAGGGGACGGTGCGGCCTGTGTGGGGACACTGCTGAGGGGACAGTGCGGCCTGTTTGGGGACAGTGCTGAGGGGACAGGGCGGCCTGTGTGGGGACACTGCTGAGGGATGATCTTAGAGGGTCTCTCCAACCAGAATGGGGGGGGGTCACTGCCACCTCCTTGGGGACAGTGCTGAGGGGTCACTGCTGCCTCTCTGGGGACAGTGCTGAGGGACAGTGCTGCCTGTTTGGGCAAGGAGGAGCCACCTCTGGGGGTTCCTCATGCGGACAGGCACCAAGGGGAGGCAAAAAGCAGAAGCACAAGGGGGAAGCTAAGCCGGAGGCATGCTGCTCCTCTGGGGGGCTGCTCTGGGTGGGCTGTGAGGGACCAGCACAGCTGAAACATGGCTGGACATCAACTGCTGTCCCCAGGATTGGCATGGAAGGGGAGTAGTGACCACACCTGGGGGCTGCTGCAGCTGTGGCAGGAGCCAGAGCCACCCTAGGACTGCCTGGGATTCTTTTCCTTCTTGGGAAGCAGCACATCTCCTCTGGGGCTGGCCCATGTTCCCCACAGAATTATGGAATTGCTTTGGTTGGAGAAACCCTCTAAGATCATCCAAGTCCACCACAAACCCATGTCCCCAAGTGCCACACCCACACACCTTTAACACTTCCAGGGATGGTGATTGCACCCCATCCCTGACAACCCTTTCAGTGAAGAAATTACCCCAAACAGCCAATTTCAACCTCTGCTGGCACAACTTGGGGCCGTTTCCCCTTACCCTGTCACTTGTACAAACCCAGGGCTCCTCTGCCTGCTCACAGGGCAAGGAGTGGCCTTCAGTGGCTAAAGATTATGTAAAAACCCCTCCAAGCAGGGTGAGATAAGCTCTTTTTAAAAATAGCCAGATTGGGGTGCTGGCCAGCCCCTGCCACCTGTTGCTGGCTGCTGGCACGGGATATGTTTAGTAAAAGGGCAGATTAAGGAATTGGCCACCACCTGCCACTGGCTGCAGGTTTATTTATTCCAGGCCCTCTCTGGGACTCAAGCACCTGCCAGCACCTTTATTTTTAAATATTGGCCTGATTTCTTCCCAGGGATAACAGGGCTATTTTACTACGTGGGGCTATTTTACTACATGACTGCTATGTCTAGGGACCCACAGGCAGCTTCCCCAGGGTCCAGCATCCCTGTGCTGGTCAGAGAGGAATAAAATTTGCCTCTGGATGAGCTTCTCCCATGCAGGAGTCAGCCTGTGACCCCCTCAGATGTGCATCTCCCCACTGAGGGACAGCGGCAGGGTGGACACGTCCCTCCCTCCCACCCCAGGGGAAGAGGAACTGAAACTGCGCCTGGGAACGGGCAGCCAGAGCAAAATCAGCAGCCCCAGAGCCAAAATGGTGGGGAAGGAGTGGGAAGGGGGATGTGAGGCAACCCTGGGGGGAGCCACAAGCCGGGGAGCCGGCGGGGAAGGGGCGATGGTGAGGGGCAGTTTGGGAGCGGCCAGCGGGGGAACCGAAACGAAGCAGAGCCCCAGGGCAGAAGGGGAAGTGAGAGTGTGGTGGGATGGGGCTGGGAGCGAGCTGGCTCCAGCCCTGGTGGCTCCAACCCTTGTTGACTCCAGCCCTGGTGGCTCCAGCCCTGATGGCTCCAGTCCTCTTAGTTTTAGCTCTTGGTGGCTCCAACCCTGATGGCCCCAGCCTTGATGGCTCCAGCCCTTGTTGACTCCAATCCTGATGGCTCCAGCCTTGGTGGCTCCAGCCCTGGTGGCTCCAGCCCTGGTGACTCCAACCTTGGTGATTTCAACTCTGGTGGCTCCAGCCCTGGTGGCTCCAGCTCTTGGTGGCTCCAGCTCAGGTGTTTCCAGCCCTGGTGGCTCCAGTCCTTGTGGCTCCAGCTCTTGGTGGCTTCACCTCTTGGTGGCTCCAGCCCTTCATGGCTCCAGTCCTTGTGGCTCCAGCTCTTGGTGGCTCCAGCCCTTGCCTCCAGCCCTCTGAGCACCCGTCCTTTGTTCAGGGACTTGTCTGAAGTGTTTTTCCTCAAGGTGACACTTGGGAGGTCCTCAGCCTAATGGCTCCTGCCATCTGTTCCCTGTCTGGCCACATTAGGTCCCTGTCCCTGCAGCGAGCAGAGGCACCTACCTGGGCCGGCTGAGTGCAGGGGGGAGGAGGGGGAGGAGGAGGAGGAGGAGGGGGCAGCAGTGAGGCCGATGCTCGGGGGGCAGCGCAGCCCCCCTGGCCCGGCACAGGGGTAATGAGGCATGTGGCCCCCATGGCTGGGCAGGGATGGCACTGATGGAAGGTGCTTTGCATCAGATGGCAGATGCCACTTGCCATCAGGCCACGCCTCGTCGCCTCTGGAGAGGCAGCAGAGCAGAAGGGCACGGTGTGTGCGAGGTCCCCAGGGTGGGTCCCCTCCATCCCAGCTCCACCGGGGTGGGAAGGAGCTGCCAGGCTCCCAAAAAACAGGGGGCTCACCCCACCCCTTGTGGTTCTGCAGAGGGGAGGACCCTGCAGCCCTTGGGTGCTTCCAGTGCCCTCCCTCCAGCACTGGGAGGTTGCAAACCCTGCTAGATCCCAGGATCTTGGAGGGTTTGCAAACACAGCCCCAAAATTAGTGATCCTGCCATGGGATCCCAGCATCCATGGCAGGGGATGCTGGTGCTGAGCTGGCCCAGGAATGAGGGCCAGACCGGGGGGCTAGACCCTGCAGCTGTGGGATTTACACACTGCTTCAACCCTCTTGCCTAAAAATGATGGGCAAACGGGAAAAACAGTGCAGGGTTTCCAGCAGGAGCTGCGAGGGGAGGATTTTCCATGCAGGGCTGTGTGGAGCAGCCGCCCCAGGCAGTGCTGGCAGCAGCTCGGGATGCCCGGGGCCAGTGGGCAGAGATCAGACGTGGGATTAGATCGTCTGCCTTTGCACAATGCTCTTTGTAAGGGTGCCTGGGGGACCGGGGAAGGGCTGGGGTGGTTTTGGGGATGGGAGGAGGAGGAGGAATGAAGCTCTGCTTGCCAGGAGAGCCAGGATTCGGTGCTGGGTGTGATGAGTGGAGAGGGAGGGAAGGAGCCCAGAGGTGCTGGTGTCACTGGGGAAGCAGAGCCCTGGTTCCTGCCCTGTCTGGGCTCGTCGCTGAGCTGGAGCCGTGCTGTCCCAGAGCAGCAGTGCTGTGCCAGGGTCAGGGGCTGCTGTGCCCTGCTCTGTCCTGCACGTGCTCCCGGGGCAGGCGCCAGGGCGCTGTGGGAACCCTGGGCTGTCTCTGCTGAGCTTTGGAGCCAGTGCTGGGAGAGGAACTGGTGACTGTCCCCTCCCCAGCCCGGGGCTGACTCAGCTCTGAGCAGCTGATTCTCAGGGCTGAGGAGGTTGGTGGGACCCCCACCCTGCAGGGTGGGGTTTGCTCTGCCCATTATGTGTTTCTGGGGGGCTGCTCAGGTGGGCTCTGCGGGCTGCTGGGGCTGGGGGAGGTGGTGGGGAAGGGTTTTATCCTCATCAGGCAGGTGTGGGCTCTGGGCTGGCTCCCACGGCCAGGGATGCAGTGTGCCACGAGCCATCACCACCACCTGCACTGGGAACTGGCTCCACTTCCCAGAAAGGGCTCTGGGAGGAACTCCTGGGGCAGCTCATCCTGACCTGGCCACCCCTGCTGCCAGGGGAGCACAGAGCTCATGTGGCACTCAGAAAGAGATGCTCCTGCCTGGGACCTGCTGCTCCCTCCCCTCCCTGCTCTGTCAAACAGCAGCTGAAGCCAGGAGTGCATCCCTGGGTGGCACCAGCTCCCAGCTGCCTTTGATCCATCAGCTGGCACAGGCAGGGTGGCGCAGGGAGGCACATCCATCCCATTTCTCCAGGGTGGGTTTACCTGGCTCTGTTGTGTGGCTGCCAGTCATCTGCCTGCCAAATATTCCCCACCAGCCTGGAGACTTGAAAGCCAGAGGAGAGGCTGTGCTGCTCTAATTGACAGATCACAAGCCCTGGGACTTCCCTGAATTAATTTGTGACAAGTGCAATTGCTTGGGATCTCTATTAGAGAAGAGAAAGGCAACAAACTGAGGCACAGGCCTGTGAATCCATCCTGGGCTTGGAGGGTGGCTGGGATGGTGGCTCTGGGACAGGCTGATTCCCTTGGGGACACCCCCAGTGATCCCAGCCAGCTCTGCTGAGCTCCAGAGCTGACCAAGTCCAGGTCTCCATCACCCCCAGACCCTCCTGAGCTTGTGCCCTTACTGAGATGGGTCTGTGCCTCAGTTTCCCTTTGCACACACGTGTGTAACAGCCCAGTGGGGATTCAGCCCAGGAACCCTTCACTCCACAGCAGTGCCACGGTGCCAGTTCCACCCAATTCTCTGCTTGCTGGGGCCCAAGGGAAGGAAGGACAAACATTTGGGAGTTGCAGGGACATGTCCCACCCACTCCAGCTCTGGAATCCAGGCCCTGTTGCAGCTGGGATGTGTTTATTTGGAGCCATGGAGCTTTCCTTTGGATAGATAATGCTGAAGGGATCCCTGCAAACTGCAGAGCTAAACAAGAGTGTCCTGGCCTTCATCATCCATGCAAGGGCTCTCTCCCAGCCAGCAGCTGTCCCACCAGCCAGCACTGCAGATCTTCCTGCCTGTGTCCCTTGCTGGTGTGAAATGGGGGTGGCTGCTGAGCCCTGGCTGTGGGGGCTGTGCTGGGGCAGTGCAGGAGGAGCTTGCTTCCCAATTAAATCATGGAAAAACATCCTCCTTGGATGGGGTGCTCGGGAGGCTGGCTGTGTCCTGCCCCTTGTGCCACCCCAGCTCCTGTGCCTTTGTGTGCCCAAACCCTCTTGGTTCAGCAGTGCTGGTGCCCACTGGAATTGTGTCCTGTCCTGTCCTGTCCTGTGTGTGAGTGACACAGCCCCATGTCCCCAGTGCCGGCTGAGCCCTGTGCTTGTCCCTCCACAGCTCAACTCGCCCATGAACTCCGTCACCAGCACAGAAGACATCAAGCCACCCCTGGGGCTCAATGGAGTCCTCAAAGTGCCAGCACACCCCTCAGGAACGATGGCCTCCTTCACCAAGCACATATGTGCCATCTGCGGGGACAGATCTTCGGGTGAGGCTGGCAGGGGGCTCGGGGCGTGGCAGAGGGTGGCGTTGGCTCCCTGGCTCCTGGCAGCACCCTTGAGTGCTCTCTCAAGGGGACAGCACCCGCCTGTGCCTCCCAGCAGGGGAGGAAGAGCCGAGCCAGGAGACCCCAGGTCCCAGTTCAGCAGTGGGGTCCCATCCTCACCCTCATGGCAGACATCAGGGGGTGCCTCCCTCTCCCCATCCTTTGATCCTCACTGGTGCTGTCACACAGTGCCACATGAAAAGATGCTCTTGACATGGAGTTCCTCCACTGCTGGGAGATAAAGATGGGTTAATTCCCTTTATTCTCCTGCTTTTCTCAAAGCTCCCTGCTCCAGGAGAGCTCTGGTTGCCTGGTTTGTGAGCCCTTGGGGACCCCTCCTGGGATCCAGGCTGGAAGTGGAGGGTGGGAACGTGGTACAGAGCAGGCTGGGTTGTGTGTCTGCTGTGGGGGCTTCAGAGAGCTCACAGAGGTACAGGGGGACACCCCTGTACAGGTCCAATAATTAATTTCTAAATGGTGGTGGAACTCCCCAGGGAGCACGTATGGTGTGAGGACTCTATTAATTCATCTTGATTAACATGATCAAAATGAATTCATAGTGATCAGAACATTCATAATGATCAAAACAAATGTTCTACACTGCCCCACCCCTGCTGTGTGGCCCAGGAATGGCCTTTCCCTGGGTGGAAGGCAGGATGATACCAATGGATGGCAACCTAATTCTATGGAAGCCAATCCACCACTTTCCACCTCCAAGAAACCTCTGCTCCCCCCAAAACTCAGCTGGGAGAGTCCCTGGGAAGATCTGCAGGCAAAGAAAGGACCTGAGGCCACCTCTAAACTTGATTTTTCTCCCTCCCCCAGGTAAACATTACGGGGTTTACAGCTGTGAGGGCTGCAAAGGCTTCTTCAAGCGCACGGTGCGGAAGGACCTGACCTACACGTGCCGGGACAACAAGGACTGCCTGATCGACAAGCGCCAGCGCAACCGCTGCCAGTACTGCCGCTACCAGAAGTGTCTGGCCATGGGCATGAAGAGAGAAGGTAAGGCCAGCCTGGCCAGGGGGCTGCAGGGGGCTTGGAGGGCACCAAGAGGTGGTGGCAGCCTTGCCGAGGGGTGGTGTTGCGCTGGTGACAACAATCGCGTTTGCGGTTTGGTTTTGTGCCTCAGCCAGAGCATCTCGTGGCCTCCAGAGCCCCTTCTTCCAGAGCCCCCATTCATTCCCTGGGAGTGCCAGAGCAGTGTGTAAGTGATGGGCAGGTGTTGGGATCTTTAGCTGGTCAGAGTGACCCTGAGAAAAGTTCCAAAGTCTCTTTTCCCAGCCTGGCGCTTGAAGAAGGGGTCAGGGCTCTTCAGTTCTCGGTCTCAAGGTTGTTTATTGTATCTTATCTATAAAAAATTTTCTCCTGCCCTGCTGAGGTCTGTCCAGCAGGACAGTTCCAGGCACTCTGCCTGCCCCTGGGTCGGTGTTATGTCTTTATACTAAAAACTACGTGTACAATGTTTACAATGACTTCCCAATACCTATCACCTATGTTAGACAGTGAGCTTCTACTCTAAACCAATCTGTAAGTGCCACCATCACAGCAGAAGAAGGAGGCCGAGAAGAAGAAGGCTGGACATGCCCAGTTCCCTTCATCTTGCCTCCTGAACCCCCATACCAAAACCCCCAAAATCTACTTTTCCACCCCATGATAACTTCTCTATTATTCTACCTAAACTGTTGTGGCTTGCTGATCTTCATGTAAGGTTGGTAATTTGTTCCACAGGTCATAATCAAACCCACAGGTGTTTTGGGCTCTGTGCCAGGGCTTCTGAGCCCCCTGGCAGGGGTCTGGACTGCCAGAGGGATGTTCTGGGTTCCCACAGGTAGGGACACTTTCCACTCCAGCCTGGCCTTGGACACTTCCAGGGATGAGCCTCCCTGGGTATCCTGTGCCAGCGCCTCAGCACCTACACCAGCGCTGCATTTTATGTCTCATTGGGAAGAAGAAAGCAGTTTGGTCTCTTTAAGATAGCTCTTCCTTAGTGGAATTTAAATTTAGGATCTAAACTTCCCCGGCAGTGCCTCTTTTAAATGATCCTTTGAAATGCTGACTGTGTCTGTTCTAATCTAGCTGGCAGAGCAGGCTTTTAGCAGACAGGACGTGAGAGTGACCCCAGTTCTGGGCTGCTTTCTCCCCTTACATCTTCAGAGCCACACTTGCCTCCCTGACAGGCTGATAAAGCCAGCCCTGCTCTGGCCCTGGCCCACAGCTCCAGCCTGGGAGCCTTTGAAGAGCACTTAGGGCTGTCTGGAGTGTGGAATAAACGGGGCAGTGCTGGAGCTGTTCTGAGTGTTGGGCAAACCCTGCCACGCTCAGTTTATGGGTTACCTGAGGACCAAAGCCACCAAGTGTCACAGCTGTCTGTGCTGGAGGTGTGGGGGGATTGCCAGAGCACCCAGGGGACCTCCTTGGCCCTGCTGAGCTTAACCCTTCAGTGCTCAGAACAAATGTTCCTGCCCCAGCAGAGCGTGGAATGCAGAGATTGAGGCATTCAGGGCAGGAATGGGGGCTGGCACTGCCCTGGGAAATACTGGATCCCATGGGAGATGTGCAATGGGATGAGGAAAATCTGATCCAAAACCTGAGCCATGAGAGACCCAGATGACCAAAAAGCAGCCAAGAATTCTCCTGTGTGTTCAATGAGATAAATACAGAGCATCCCATTTCCCTGGCACTGCATCCAGAGCCTTCCACTGACCCAGTTACCTTTCAGCCCCCCAGAACAAGGTGTGTAGGGCTGGGAAGAGCAGCAGGAATGCTGGAGCTCTGCCACCCTGTGAGCAGGTACCTGCTCCCTGCCTGCCCTTAGTGGTGATTGCATGGGCAGCACCGCTAAAAATTACAGGTCCATTAATTAATTTCTAAATGGTGGTGGAAGTCCCCAGGGAGCACGTACAGTGTGAGGACTCTATTAATTCATCTTGATTAACATTATCACAGTGAATAGCAAATGAATTCATAATGATCAGACAGTTATTTAAAAGTGTGACAGATGGGATCCTGGTAACTCCAGGAGTGCGCTCAGGCAGTGCTGATGGATCTGGGGAAGGGCAGGAATTGGTGATTTGACAGTCATCACTAGGTGATTTAGGCATAATCCCCGTGTAGGGAAAGCTGGAATAACTCCCCTGTCTCTTGTTATAAACCTGAAAATTCAGTGTCTCACAGAAATGTCTCAGTTTTCCTAAAGCTGAAAGTCAGAAGTTGGGTCTTGCTGAGCTCGGTTTTGAGCAGCTCTGGAGTTTCACATGTGAAATCCATTTGGTTTGTCAAAAAAAGGTCTCTTCCCATGGCACCTACCCCAGCTTACTGGAATTGGCCTTACACCTCTCCTGCCCCCACCTCTATTTTGGGCTAAATCCTGCATTGCTTAAGTATTCACATCATGGCTGCTTTTTATTCTCTACCATAAACTCTCCCATCTTTTAAGTAACAGAGCCTGGGTTATGGGCCTCATTTCCCTAAAAAACATCTTGTTCTGGAGAGCTGATTTATATCTGTGTAAAGGCACAGCAGATTCCTGCTGGGAAGTCTCTCTCCTGTAGCCCAGAGGTGCTGGGGTTTGGTGCAAGCACATTGAAAGCCTCTAAAATCAGTGCTGGAGCTGAGTGAGAGGCAGGGCTGGGCTGGGGAGTGATGCTGGGAGGAGGAGTGAGAGCCGGGGTTGTACTCCATTTAAAGAGGGTAAAAGGAAAGGGGTTATTGGGTGAGAAGTTGGATTAGAGAAGGCAAAATCAGGGTTTGGAAGGGTTTGATCCCAGCAGCTGAGGGGTCTCCAGGTGAACATGCTGAGAGCAAACCCACAGGGATGGACCTTGTGCCCATCATGAGCAGCAGCAGGCCCAGGGTGGCCCTGCTGGGGGACAGGGATCCTTCAGGGCTGGAAACCTTGGCTTAAAGAGGGGAAAGCCTGCAGGAGCAGGGGATTCCTCCTGCTGTGTGCATCCCTTCTGGCTGTTCCCTGCTAGGAACACGTCAGAGAGATCCCAACATTCCCAGTGAGTGAGCCCCACGCTCTCTGAGATACTGCTGCCATAATAAATAAGCAACTGGGAACATTTTTTTTCCCCTATGAATTTCTGCCAGCTGTGTAATGCTTTGGTTTTTTGTACTCTGTCTCCCACTAAATACAGGATAGTCAACAAAATTAAGATTACCATCAGGGATCTTGACTAATGCAGGGGTTATGATTGTGGGGGTGGCTGTTTGCACCCAGGAGCTGAACTCTCCCTGCTTGATCTGTTCCTCATCAGGCTCTGAGGTGTCTGTGCACCAGCAGCCTTGGATTTGAAAGGGGGAAATTGGGAATTGCCTCGGAATCAGGGAGGCAGAGCTCTTGTGAGGAGCTGGGAGTGAACACTGGGGAGCTTGGGATGGGGGTGCTGTGTGTCAGGGGGTGACAGGGAGGTGACAGGGTCAGCAGGGGTGTGGTGAGCTGGGGCTGTCCCGGGTGAGGAGAGCTGGCAGCGCCTCTGGGATCGCACAGGGAGCAGGAAATACCAGTGAGGAGCCTTTCCCATGCTCCCGGGGCTGCCTCACAGGGAGCAGGGCTGGGAAACGGCTCCCAGAGCCTTCCCTGGATGTGAGGAGATCCTGGGGAGAGCCAGGACCTGCTGGGCTGCTCAGGATGGGAGCAGGGATCCCAGAGCCTTTCCTGGGATGTGAGGGGCTCCTGGGGAGAGCCAGGACCTGCTGGGCTGCTCAGGATGGGAGCAGGGATCCCAGAGCCTTTCCTGGGACATGAGGGGCTCCTGGGGAGAGCCAGGACCTGCTGGGTCCCATGTGCCAGCTGCAGGCTGGGCTTTGGTGCCAGGTGGGTGAAGTGGTGTTGGTGCCTCTCAGAGCCCATCTGGAGAGCTGAGAGCTGTTCCCCTGCAGCACCTGCAGCTCAGGCTGCGTGGCTGAGCCCAAAGTTGTTCCTAAATCCAGGTGCAGGTGCAGCTGCTGTGCTGAGATCCAGAGCCAGGCTCGGAGCATCCAGGACATCTGTCCAGCTGCACGCCTGCTCTCTGACTTCAGCACTCCATTAAACCTCACAGCCTGAGTTAATTCTGTCTCTTCCTGTGTTTGTGGGTTGGTTTCCCCCTCTCCCTTGCCAAGCTGAGGGGTTCAGCCTGGGAAAGGTTGGATTTGCAGCATCTCCACAGCCCAGAGACCTTCCCATGTCTCCAGGGAGCTGCTCAGTCACTTGGTCCAGAGGGACTGAAGATTCCCACATGTGCCTGATCCCCTGCCATGGCTGAGTTGGGGCCATCCCAGCTCCTGGACCATCCCTCAGCACCACCAGGAATCTGGGCAGAAAGCAGGAATTCAGGTTTCCAGCCCACTGTGCAAGTGAATGTGAAAGCAGGCGAGTGGCCACAGCCTGGTGGAGGGGCAGAGTTCAAGAGCTCAGTTATTTTTAGGAGTAATTTTGGAATGGAAAATGTCTTCCAGCTTAATGAGCTTGTTTCTTATATCCTTTTAAAGTGCTGCTCTTTAAACCAGCTGGTTAAATGATGCTGGGTTTGGTTTTATTTTTTTGTTTTTAAGGATGCTCTTAGGTTGAGAAAACAATTTTGGCTTATGGTTTTCTCTCCTTTTGTTGCTGTTTGTTTATACTTCAGTGTCCAGAGAGTGAAGTGAGCTAGAGATCTTTTTGCTGTTGTTTTCCAGAGCTGTTCCTCTTGTGAACTAACTGCCTGCAAAGGTTTCAACCCACTTTTTAACACTCTGAAGTTACACTTTTTAATTATCACGGTGGTATTTTGCATCCCTTAAAAAAATTACAGCATTCAGTTGAAAATGTTGGAGGGGAAAAAAACCCATTTATTTCGCAGCTTTTGAGGTTGTTTACAGTAGCAGAAAGCTGCACCTCTGAAAAAAGAAAAAAAGAAAGGTGACACACGAAAGCAAAGCAGAAGAAACACTGTCTGAATTTGTTTTCTCAGCTGTCTTGGCATTTTGGATATAAACAGGTACCTGGGGCATAAATGCTTCAAGATGCTGATGATGCACAGCAAAGATGTGGCTTTGTGAAAGGCAGCAGAGCCAAATAAATTCCAGTGTGAGAGAAACAGAAATGCCCAATAACCCCCACCCAGCACCTCATAAATAACCAAGCACCCACCTGCAGGGTGGGGGAAAACTAAAACTGGGCAGGTTTGGGATCTCTGGGCTGAGCTTTGGTGCTTCCCCCTGTGCTCTCAGTTCACAGAGAGGTGTTTGCTTGAGAAAACCCCATTTTTGGGGCAGTGAATTTTCCTTTCCCCATGGAAAGGATATTTGTGGATGAAAGGATATTTGTGGATATAAGTGAATTATCCTTTCCCCACCCTGCTGCTCCTGGAGGGGTGGATTTCCATCCCAAAAAGCTCTGTATTGACACAGGGTGAGTGTCGCTGGAGCTCCTGTAGCCTCCAGGTCTCTCCCAGCAAATAAACAAACCTGTGCTGCTCCTGCCCTCTCAGAAACACCAAAGCCCTGTGGAAAATCCTCTCCCTGCCTCCACTGACATCCCTTTGGTGCAGAAGTGCAGTGCCCACCCACAGGGCTTGGTTTGGGCGGCAGAACTGGTTTGGGTGGCACTTTGCAATGGACTCAAAGCTGCTTTTTTAGCCATCAGATGCTGCCCCATGAGCAAAGCCAAGGTGTCCAGTGTGATGTGGACACCTGCAGAGGACGGATCTTGGCATTTTGGCCCATCAGCCCTCAGGCTTGGGTAGCTGAGGCTCATCTGCAATCCACAGGACGAGACATTTTGGATTTTAAAGACACCAGAGGTCACCAGGGAGTGTCTTGGACACATGGGGCTCCATGTCTTGCTGTACCACGACCTGGGGAAGTGCAGATGGGCTGGAGAAGCTCAAGATGAAACATGACAGCAACTGGCCTGAGGCAAGTACAGACCAAATCAGGCAGAATAACAGGAGAGGCTGTTCATCAGGTGCCATGGAAAACACAGGCTTCTGTCCTTGGCCGCGCTCAGACATAGCTGCAGGAGGTGGGGCTGCCTCTCCGAGCTCTCTCACTGCACCTTTTTTTCTCCTCAAGTGGATTGCAAGGTTCAAATGCTTCCCTTATGTTTAGAAAACCAGCCTGGAAAAGCTCTCAGCCGTCTGAGGCTCCTTGAAGAGGAATAAAAGCATTGGCACAGCCATCAGCACGGGGGAGAGGGCTGGGGAGCTCAGCTCTGGGGACACGGGGTGGCCACAGCTTGGGAGAGCTCTGCCTTGCACCAGAGGCTTTTCTGGGATGCAGCAAGGCAAATTCCTGCCTCAGCTCCTGCATTTGAGGTGGACAGACCCACTCTGTTGGTCAAAAGCTGTGCCACCCTCAGGACCAGGAAAAGCAGCGTTGTTGGGAAGCTAAGAACAGCGTTATTCCCATTTTGGTGTCACCAGACAAGCTGCCATGCAGCTGCCACCGTGGTGTTTCTCTTCTGAAAAACATAAATAAAAACTAAACTCACAAAGAAATGCAATTCCCAAACCAGATCTGTTAGAAAAATGTGGTTTTGTCATCTCCACTGTGGTTTATCTGATTAATCCCCAGTGGAGTGGGGAGTGGACTCCAGGGATGAGGTCCTAGGTCTGCATGGGGAGGGGTCTGCTCACTGCTGGGGATTTTCCCAGATTTCATGGGTTAAAAAAACACTTGTCCTTCTTCCCTTCCCTCTCTTCTCTGTGTTGTTTTTTTCCTACATCTCAAGGAACACAGTCCCCATTTTTCTCCTGGGATGGTGATGTGTCCCTCTGCTCCTCTTCTAAGAAGGAGCAACAGCTTGTCAGGTCCTCAGGAACTCCAGGGAAGTGCTGGTGGCAGAAAATCTGGACATTTTCCATTGGGCTTGTGCCTGTGGATGGATGGATGGATGGATGGATGGATGGATGGATGGATGATGGATGGAGGGATGGATGGAGGGATGGAGGGATGGATGGATGATGGATGGATGGAGGGATGGATGGATGGATGGATGATGGATGGATGGAGGGATGGATGGATGGATGATGGATGGATGGAGGGATGGATGGATGGATGGATGGA
>WBNP01001586.1:0-20243 GCA_013401095.1 Passerina amoena | reverse complement strand
GATGGATGGATGGATGGATGGATGATGGAGGGATGGATGGATGGATGGATGGAGGGATGGATGATGGATGGATGGATGGATGATGGAGGGATGGAGGGATGGATGGATGGATGGAGGGATGGATGGATGGAGGGATGGATGATGGATGGATGATGGATGGATGGATGGATGGAGGGATGGATGGAGGGATGGATGGATGGATGGATGGATGGATGATGGAGGGATGGATGGAGGATGGATGGATGGACGGGTGGCACAGTGATTCCACACTTGTCCTGCTGTTGGAGGAGCTGCCTGTGCTCGGCAGCAGGGTGTAGCAGAGCAGACACTCCCTGGTGAGGGCTGGGTTTATCTTTGGCTGCTGGGTGGGCCTGTGCCATCTGCTGTGCCCGGGGTGTCAGTGCTGCAGTGCAGGCTGTGCGTGGGGCTGAGCTGGGATGAGTCAGCTGTCCCTGACCAGCTCTGCAGGGAGCTGCAGCTCCCATTTTCTGGTGCAGCAGCTCTGAGCTCAGATCAATAGGAAGGACTCCTTACATGTCTGATCTCTGCCCATCTGTCTCTGGATTGTTTGCATCAGCTGGGTTCAGCCTGGTCACGTTGAGCTGCCCTGTAAGATCCTCTCCCACAAGCCTTGAAGTGTGTCTGACTCTTTAGGCCAGGACTGTGGCACTGATCAGGTTCAGATTTGCAGATTGAAGGCTTCAAGTAGCCCCAGTCTGCCCAGACCTCTGCAGTGCTTTGTCACAAATCCCATGTCCAGCACAAGGATGTGTTTTTGGGGGTTAACACCACGGTGGAGTGACCCCAGTGATCCCAAATTTGTACCATCATCCTTGAGAGCCGCTGCAAATCTCCAGCAGCACTTTGGCATTTAGTTCTTTTTATAAGATCCCATTTGTTGAGGGTTTGCCTTTCTCTCAGGATTTCGTGTTATTTAGTAGGTGTTTCATCTCTCTAATGTGCCCAGAGGAGTCTTGGTGCATCTGTGCTGCTGAAGGAGGGCTGGCATTAAGCAAAAACTTCCCTCTTTCTGATGCTTGGAGAAGCAGGAGTGGGGTTGGAGGGGTGAGATTAAAGCGGGGTTTTGAAAAAGAAGAAGAATCCACGCCAGATGGACAAAAGCCATGACACAAATCTGAGTTTACCTGGCTCTGGCAGCCCAGCAGGCAGCGTTGGTGGGCCTGAGGAGCCTCTGCAGCCCAGAGAAGTTTGCAGAGAGGAACCTCTTGCCTTTTTGCATAACAGCTTTCACATGGCACAGCCTCAGCTCTGTTGACATGCAGCAAACAGCAATGCTGAGGGAAGGAGGGGGAGCACTGGGAATTGGCCCCAGGAGCTGGGTTAATGGGATCAGCAGCCAGAGAGGGCTCCTTTAGCCTGTGTCTCAATTTCCTGGGGTTATTTTATTTTATTTTATTATTTATTTTATTTTCTTTTTTTCTTTTCTTTTTTCTTTTCTTTTATTTTTTATTATTAATTTTATTTTATTATTTATTTTCTTATTTTATATTTTATTTTTTTTTTTTTTTTATTTTATTTTATTTTATTTTATTTTATTTTATTTTATTTTATTTTATTTTATGCTCTGCCTTAACATCCCATAACCTGCTGCAGCAGGAGGGAGTGCTGGGGTAATTGTCAATAAATTGCAGGGGTTTGATGTTATTGGAGTGCCTCAGCAAGGAGCTGGGTGAGTTCTGAGAGCTGTGTCTCATGGTCAGAGGTGCTTGGGTTGTTCTCAAGCAGAGTGGGCTCAAATGTGCTGGGGAAAAGTGTGGGATTTAGGGTCTGTGACAGGGTAATGGAAAAAGAGAGAGTTCCCACTGCTGCTGCACAAAGCTTCCTTCCAGGTGTAGCAAAAGCGTGTGCAGGTTTCCAAGGGAGGTCATTAATAATAATAATAATGTTATTAGCATCTAGTGAGTGTTTCTCATCTCTGGGCTGCTCAGATATAATTCATCAGCATGTGACAGGCTGCTGGCAAGATCATTCCCACCCCACAGGATTTGGGACAGGTCTCTCCTGTCTGTCTGGAGCCAAAGGCAGGATGGAGGTTTGCATGGAGCTCCTGTCCCACGGGAGCTGGAGAGGGGCATGGCATGGCCTCCAGGGAAATCCAGCACTGCCAGCATCAGAGGCGGCCGAATTTGGGATTTCTGCTTTAAACTGACCTGAATTTTCTTTAGGATTCCCTGATTCTGTCCCTTCACCCACCCCTTTCCCTCCCCAGCAGAGACTCGAGGTGTGGCTTCCTTTGTGGTGCTTTCTATCATTTGTCTTTGACCTCTTTATTTCCAGGACCTGTCCCTCTGCAGAGAAGGGTTTTTCCCTGTCCAAGCAGGGCCATCCCTCTCCATGCACACACAGAGCTGATTTCCCAGGCTGGGGCTGCTCCCTGCCTTCCCCAAACCCCACATTCCCTGGGATATCCCACTCTGGCCTCACTGGGAACAGACATCAGAGGGGGGTGATGCTGCAGGATGCTTTGGGGTTTCATGGCCACCTGCAGGGCCTGGGGGTGACTCTGTGAGAAATGCTGTTCAATTCCAAAATATTTAAAAGGTTATTAAAACCTTTTTAAAAAATACAACAGAAGACTGAATAGATAAAATATTACGGCACCGGGATCAGAGGATTTTTCCCACCATGTTCTCATCCACACAATGAAAGTTTTGCTTTTTCACCCTTTAGCTCCTCCAAAATTCTGTCCACTGACTCTTTCACTGTCCAGTGGTGGAGATCACTTCCCTAAATCTTGATTGGAGGTCAGGTGCTGCCATAGTAACAACCCAACCCTCCCAAATGCCCCAAACCCAGACCACCCCTGATAACACACAAGGGGGGGTAAAACACAACTACAAATCTATAAAACTTCTAACATATACATGATATTTGCCTTTTAATTGGGAGAGTCAGCCATCACATTGTGGAGATGACAGTCTGCTCAGAGAGAGAGAAAGCCTGATAAGCTGTCCCATGAATTGGTCTGGGACGTTTTAGGGAGGCAGAGAGAAAGAATGGGGAGCAATCTGCAGGTGATGTTTGTAGTAAGTTGTTTTCCTCAAAAGATGTCTTCTTAATTAGCCAGTTGTGTGAAATGTGTTGATTGAATGACCAGTCAGGTCCACCTGGATGGGAGCAGTGTATAAAAGAGGGGGTTCCAATAATCTGGGGGCTTCTTGCCTCTTTAACTTTCTGACCTGGAGTCTGTGTCACTTATCCCTTTGTGGCTCAGTGCTGACAAGAACAACTGACAGAACCAGAGGACACAGTCTCAAGCTGCAGCAAGGGAAATACAGGTTGGATATCAGGAAAAAGTTTTTCACACAAAGAGTGATGAAGTTCTGGAATGTTCTGCCTGGGGAGGTGGTGCAGTCCCCATCCCTGGGTGTGCTTAACCAAGCCTGGATGTGGCACTGGGTGCCAGGGTTGAGCTGAGCTGTTGGGGCTGGGTTGGACTCGATGATCTTGAAGATCTCTTCCAACGTGGTGACTCTGTGATCCTCCCCTGTGACAGTCTGACCCTGCCACTGTCCCTGTGTGTCCCTCACAGCCGTGCAGGAGGAGAGGCAGCGGGGCAAGGACCGCAACGAGAACGAGGTGGAGTCCACGAGCAGCGCCAACGAGGACATGCCCGTGGAGAAGATCCTGGAGGCTGAGCTGGCTGTGGAGCCAAAGACAGAGACCTACATCGAGGCAAACATGGGCCTGACCCCCAGCTCGGTGAGCACCTCTGCCCAGCCCCTGCTGGGGACATCACAGTGACCATCAGGACAGCACAGAGGGGCACAGGGGGCACACAGGGCTTGTCCCCATGGAAAAGAACTGTTACATGCTTATAACTTATAAAACCTAACTTCTTCGAGCCAGGTTTCATAAGCTTTTAGAGGCTTATAACACCCTTAAGATAGCTTAGCTACTTTTGGAAGCATAAAAATTACCAAGATGTCTCCTGTTGCAGTGTTAGAAACAAAAAGGTTTAATGAAAGGCAAAATAAGAAACAAAAACTGAGCTAAGTGCAAGAAGTTTTTGCTTTTGATAAAATACTTTATAAAAGCAATTAGTTTCTTTGTTCACCTCTTTTTTAGTAAATTGTTAAAGCGAGACTTTTTAGCTTTTGTCTAATTAGCAATTTTTAAGTTTGTAGTGAAGTTCCTTAGGCTTATAAAGCAGCTTTTTCACCTAATAGAAGAAAGAAACTTTTAGGTTTCTTTCTTTTTTGAGAGGACAAAAAATACTCTTGTCACTCCGTCAACAAAGGGCACACTCCTATAAAGAACCAGCTCAAAAATGCAATTTTTGGCTCTGCTCTGGGCTCTGTGAGCCAGCTCAGCAGCAGGAGAGCAGAGCCAGCTCTGGTGTCTTCTGTCCCACAGCCACAGGGAAGTGAGAGGTGCTGTAAGGAGTGATTAAAAGGGCTCTCAGAGAAGGTTTTATTGTAAATAACAGCCCTCAGTGCTGAAAGGCAGGAAGACACTCTGCTCTGAAGAGCTCAGAGTCCAATTGAGGCAATAAACCTGTGTGGCTGAAGTGCAGGGAGATAAGAGCTGGGGAATGAGGGTGTGACTTCTCAGGTGTGGAACTATGCAGCTGCTTGGCTCTGAGGAGAGAAAACCTGGAGAAATTTGCCTGTGAGTTGGTTTTCAGGTTCTTCTCCCAGTTAGAAACTTGAATTATAACCGGGCCTGCTTGGAGCATCTGGGTTGTACCAGGGTGTTGTGTGCACAGGGGAGGAAGGATGGCAGGGAAATGAGACAGGAGCAGCCTGGGCTGGTGGAAGAGGTTGGGATGAGATGGTCTTGAGATCCCTTCCAACCCAAACGAGTCTGGGATTCTATGGAGAATGAGGGAAAGTGTTTTAGGCCCTTTTCTGTAAGATTCCCTTATCAAAAGGGAGAAATCTCCCTGCAGAGCAGCAGCCTCCTGATGAGAGAGCCAAACCCTCTGAATTTCCATTTCTAGGACAGACCCTCTGGAGCCCAGGCAGTGTTTAGGAGCAGCCCCCACTCCTCATAGCCCCTTTTCCCATGAAAGCAGTGGGAATAGAGGAATTCCTCTGAAAAACAGAAGCTGCATGGGGAGCATCTCCTGATGGCCACCAAGTCCTTTGAGGGACTCAGAGGTTGAGCATTTGGGCTGGCTGAGCCAAGAGAGCAGGCTCATGCTCTGAAACATCCCTGTGCAATTCCTGCTGGGTGCTGTGAGGCTGAGCTGATGAAATGCAGCTATTCTGAGCAAGTGCAAGGACTCTGCAGTGTTGATTTTCTGTTACAACAATACTTTTATCTCTCTCTTGATATGAAGCTTGGAGGGCTTGAGTCAGAAATCCCTTCCTATGGCAGGGGGTTGGAAATAGAGCATCTTTAGGGTCACTTCCAGCAGAATTCTGTGAGGGATCTGGAAGTCAGGACAAGTGTAATTGGATTTTTGGGACGCTCTTTTTGCAAAGACAGCTTTTCCCAGCATTCCTTAGGCGGCTTTTGGATAGTCAAGGCTTTGTGGGATGGACAGAGCCAATCCCTCAGTGAAACTCTCCAAAATCAGGGACAAACCCTCAGGATCAGGTACAAACCCTCACCTGCATTTAGGAGGAAGATCCCATCCCCATGAGGCTTTAAAGGGCTTTTTTGGAGGAGTTAGTGAGGGGCTCAGAGAGGCTCTGACTGCTCTCAGGATCAGAAATCCTTCAGGGGAGCAGGAGCCAGCCTGCTGCTGACTTGAAAACAAACCCCAGAGAGGGAGCTGAAATAAATGGCTTCGTCTGGCACGGCGTCTCCTCAAATTGAAAGCCGGTTCCTGCATAATTCAACAGGCATTACTGTGAACAAGGATGTGTGTTGCATCTAAATAGAAGCAGGAGGCTTGTTGAAATGCCCTGTTATTGTCAAGCACGAGGTGACATTTGTAGCAGGTTTAGCAGATGGATGAGATCAGCAGCTCCCGGTGACGAGGCCACCACGGGATGAGGAGAGGGAAGACAGAGGAGCAGCTGCCCTTCCCCAGAGCCCAGGTGATGGAAAGGCAGACAAATCGAGGCCCTGATCAACACGGGGAGAACACGAGCTCTTGGCTGTTGGGTGCTTTGATTTGTGCCTCTGCACTCCGGCTGGGGGCCTGCAGGGACATTTCCATGGCATGGCATCCGTGTGCCAGGGTGATTTAAGGATTAGCACCCTTGTCTCCCACATAAATTAGGTTAGAAGGGACCTTAAAATCATCTTAAAAGCACCTTCCACTATCGCAGGTTGCTCCAAGCTCCATCCAGCCTGGCCTTGAACTCTCCCAGGGATGGAGCAGCCACCTGGGCACCCTGTGCAAGGGCCTCCCCACCCTCACAGGGAAGGATTTTCCCCCAATGTCTGCTCGAACCCCATTCTCTCATAGCTCAAATCCATTCCCCCTTGTCCTTGTGTCTGTGGCTTGTCCCTGGCCCAGGGGGTGACTTTGCCAGTGCAAAGCCTGTAACTGAGAGCTGTCCTCCCCAATGGGTCTTAACTGGCCTTTGAACGTCTGGTTTCAAGTCCCCATTTTGTGGAAGATGCCTCCAGGCTGCCGTTTTCCAGGAGGATCAGGTGCCCCTGCTATTTACTGCAGGGGGGATTTGCTTTCCGTGCACAGGGAGCGTTTCCAGCAGTGCCCTGGGGCCAGGCAGGGCCCTCTGGACACTTTTAGCTGCTTCTCACGCCCCAGTGATCAGGTTCTGCCAGGAAGGGCCCTGGTGGTTCCAGGAATTGCCATCTGAGGTGGAACTGAAGCCGAGGATGAGGCTTTGGAGCACCAGAGCTTGGGGACAGCTTGTGCTGTCAGGGACAGCCAAGGCTGGGGCACAAGGAGCCCCTGCTCGTGGTGACAACCTGCCTGATGAAAGCTTTGGCAAAAACATCTGATTTACCTGAATTGCCCCTTTTGTGGGGCTCTGCAGGCCCTTGTTGCTGGGCCTGCATAAGTCGTGATCCCCATCCCACCTCACGTGGATGCCAGGATTCTCCACCTGGCTGAGCAAACTGGGATTTCTTGAGGGATGTTCAGGATCTGTGGTGTCCCTTCTGCCCCTTCCTGCCTCTGAATAGCAACATTCCCAGTGCTCCCAGTGAGGCCCTGAACCTGCAGAGCTCCTCCTCGCACACATTGCTGGGGAAATGCCAGGAAAAGCCCAGTCCCTGCTCACCTCTCCTTGCCCAGGGAAGAGCCCCAGCTCCCTGGGAGCGAGACTGCCCTGCCCTTCAGCCCTGGGGGAGCTGCTGGAGGGCCTGGGACAGGGGGGGCACATCCCAGTGCGGTGCCAGCCTGTGCCCATCCATCTCTGCACATGACAGCTGGAAATGCTTCCAGGGCAGGTGCCCTGAGCGTGCCAAATCCTGGCTATTTTAAGCCTGGAGAGTGGGAGATGTTGGGCACTGAGGCACAGAGCTGTGGGTTTGCTGCCAGGGGACTGGGCAGGGCTCTGAGGGGCACAGGGGTGACTTGGCAATGTGGTCCTGCTCTGCCCAGCATGGCAGGGGGCTGTGCCACAGGTTACCCTGACATTCCTGTCTGCTCTCCCCCTGAATTTACACCCTTCCCCCTGCAAGCCAGACTTCTCCTGCAGTTTGGAAAGTGCTCTTTGAAGGCCATGGAGAGAAGGTGATTGTACAATGCAGGCTGCTGGATATCAGCAGGGATTACAGAGGGAGATGGGAAGGGCTCATACATCCCTGTGCAGAGAGGTAAACCCTCCAGACTGACTTGGATCAGCCAGCTCAGCCTCCCCAGGGTTAAACAGGCTCTTCCAGTTCCTAATCACAAATCCACTTGAGCTGTGAGCAGTTCCTTTAAACAGGGATTTGGTGTGTTTAGGCTGACTGTCCTCCTCGAGAGCAGATGGTTTCTGTTACTGGATAATATTTCAAAGGAAAGGGGTTTTCTCTTTTTTTTTTTTTTTTTTTTTTTTTTTTTTCCCTGCAATGCCCCCTCTGGTGCTGGTTTATCGAGCTGGGAGATGCTGGAGTCTGCCCTTCCCCAGGATTCATCAGTCAGGGTGATGGATATGGAGTCTCAGCACTCCCAATTCCCATGTTGGGGCTTGCTAAAAACAATTACAACCCTTGTGGTGGAGCAGCCAAATCACTTCCTTTGCCTGTGAGTGATAACACCCACCTCGGGGATGGCAGGCAGGCTGCTCCTCCAGCCTCTCTTTCCCTCACTCTGCCTTTTCCAAGCTTTTCCATCTCTTTTTTAATTGGTTTTTTAATTTTTTTGGCAGCCCAACGACCCGGTGACAAACATCTGCCAGGCAGCAGACAAACAGCTCTTCACCCTGGTGGAGTGGGCCAAGAGGATCCCCCACTTCTCCGAGCTGCCCCTGGATGACCAGGTCATCTTGCTCAGAGCAGGTGAGTGGCATCTGTCCCCACGTGGGCAGTGCTCAGTGTCCCCTGGGACAGGTTGTACCCTCACATTTGGGTCCTGAAAATCTTTAATTGATTCTTGATAGACTCTGATAGTTCAGTTTTTAAATAGGATTTTAAAAGCTTTCCATGGGATGTGTTGGTGAATTGGATCCAAAATGTGGCCAATCAGCTGAAAAGTGGCCCAGCTTCATCTCTGATCTTCATCCTCCATGATGAGCTCAGAGATGGGTGCTGGGTGACTTAAACCAAAGGAGTTAAACTCTGCCTTCCTCCCAAACTGAGCCTTGAAGACTAAGCTGGGCTCAGGCCCCCATGAAATTTCATCAAACTGAAATGTTTGATCATAATTAAAACCAGAAAGGAGAGAAAAGTACATCTCACTTCTTCTCCCACCCACCAAGATGAAAATAGAACTCTCAGGGCTTATTTTAAATTTCCCTGTGCAGCAGGGGGGGCTGCAGGAGCAGCATTTGGGAGGTGGAAGCAGTTGGTTGTAGGAAGGGTCTTCCCCTGTTGAGTGAATTCAGGCTCCTGCTGCTGCACAAAGCTCATGGAGGGCAAGAAACCAGGAGCAGAGCTCGGGGAGGATGAGTTTGAGGCATGAAGCTCTTTGTAAGCCAGGGACATTGAAGTCCTTGGTACTTTTAAAGTTCCTTTTATTTCCCCCAAATTCACTTTTGGGTCCCGCACCCTTCCAGGATGGCTCCTGCAGCCTCTGGGGAAGGTGCTCCATGGGTTTTGCCAGAGCTGGCTCTGGGCCCTTTGGAACATCCAAAGTGTGGATTTGAAGGGGATTTCTAGAGCCTCTTGTGAGAGGGGATGAGCAGGGAAGCCTCTCTGTGGGGATCCTGGAGGGCTTTCTGCAAAGAGCTGGGTTTGGACAAAGCTCTGCCTTTTCCTTTTGGGAAGTGGAACCCAGCCCCACCATGGCCGTTCCAGGTTTCCTCTCTCTTCAGCAGGCAGCTGATTCAAATGGAGCTGGAGAACTCCTGACCCGTGTTCTCTGTTTGGGACTCACTCCACACAGCAGGAGAGGGGCTGCCAACCCCCTCACATCCCAAATTTCCTGGTGCCTCCAACCCTGAGCCTGCTGAGCAGCTCCCTGGAGCTCCCTGCTCCAGACACCTCTGCCAGGGCCTCAGATAACCTTCCCCAGGCCTTCCAAGCAGTGGCTCAATGTTTTATTGAGTGGTCTGCTGAGAACAGCTGCCCATGAAATATTGAAGCATTAAAATCCAGCTAAGAGCCTCAGTCAGGCATCCTGGGAGGCAAAACAAGGGGAGCACGCAGCTCTGGAGGAGCAGTGCTGCATGGGCTGGCAGCAGCTCTCCTCAGATCCTGAATCATTTAAAAACACTCCCTCTCTGAGCTCTTGGGAAGGGAAGGAAACCTGATTTTTTTTTAAGCGTGTTTTCCACCAGTTTTCTTGTTTCCAAGCTGAGACAGGAATAACCTGATGTTTTCTCAGGCTGGCAGAGGATGCTGAGTGTTACATCCCTGCAGCTGGGTTTGTAGGGCTGGTGGGGAAACTTGGCAGAGAAATGGATTGACAGGATGGCCACTGCTCTGCCAGAGTGCCTTCCCTGTCCCAGAGGAGCCAGAGCACCCCTGGAGGCTGCAGCCACCCTGTTGGGTGAGGAGGGAGTCCCAGGAATCACAGAACTCTGTCCTGCCACTCCAGAGCTTGGCTGAAATGCAGAGCTCTCAGGGGACGCTTGGTTGGTCTCTAATTCCAGTTTGCTCCTGTGGTTATGGTGAATTTTCCCTGCTTGCCTCTGTCTTGGCAGCTCTTTGGGAAAGCCAAGGTAGGAAAATCTTCCCCATTTCAGCTGAAACATCCCAGCTCTGCATGGGAACAATCCAGAGGAAGGATGCTGATGAATCCAGCCCTCCTTCAGTGGAATAAGCCCAGTTTGGAGTGGGTGTGGAGAGGCAGCTCTGGTTCCTGTTGGCTGGAGCTGCTGTGGGGCTGTGTGTGATGAATTCCCATGGATGTGGCTCTGGGAGCTCCTCTTCCTCCTGGGAGCAGGGCTCTGCAGGCTCCTTCTGCTCCATCCTCCTCGGGTTTCAGTGTTGCAATCCCTGTGAAAGTGCCAGGCCTCACCCAGTAAATAGCCAAAGAAATATTCCCGTGGCTGGGGTGGAAACATCCTGTGGCCACTTAGGAAAGAGTGAACTTTATTCCTTGTCAACATTTCTGATGGCACAACCCACGGCTGCAGCAGAAGGTAAATACAGCACACATGTGCCTTGTGTTTATTCCAGGCTGTGAGATGAGTTCTTGTGACAGGAGAGGTGAGGGACATTGTTGTGTTGCTTTTCCAGCCTGGGAAAAAAAAACACTTTAAATCCAAATATCCTGAGGTTTCTGAACCAGAACTCCAGAACATGTTCAGCCCAGGGGTGTTGCAGAAGACCCCATCTTGTCTTCCTGAAGATGCTGCTCCTGGCTGGAAGTCACCCAGATTTCCACCCTTCAAGCTTGGCATCATTTCCTCTCCTTGGGGCTTTGTTTCAGGAATTCTTGAGCTCAGCCTGTGATGGATTTAGGAATTGAAGAGGTGTTGGATGGGGAAGGGGAACTGGAAGGTGTGAAGGTCACATCTCCCTTCCCTTCCCTGTAGGTCTGGGCTCAGAGGATGTCCTTCCCATATCCCAAAGCAGCCTGCCCAGCTGATAAGACTAAAATCTGTTTTCCAGTCAGCTGTGGGAGCAGTCACAGACGTGGGGCTGTGCAGAGAACAAACCCAATCCCTCCCTCCCAGCATTTTCACAGCAGAAGCAGCAAACCCACAAATAAAGCCAGAGATTCCATGGTCCCTTTTTCAGGGCTCAGGGCTGGTGAATGAACTTCTGTGGCCTGAGGAGGAGCCTGATGAGCTGATAGCAAATGCTGATAGGGCTGGAAGTGCTGGGAGGCTGAGGGCAGAGGGGAGCTCAGGGCTCCACACCCACGGGGAGCTTCAGGCAGAGCTGTTTGCTCGCTGTCTGCACGGTTTATAGAGGAAACTGCTCCCCTTATTAGCTTTATTTTTAGTGCACTGGGTTCCTGATGGTTTTTTTCCTTTCCCTGACATCCAAGAAAAAGCTGGCTCCTCCTTCCTTTCCCACATCCAGCCATGTCCCTGCACCAGAGGCTCCTGTTAGAGAGGTGACATTAGAGAGGAGACTTCCCAAGGATCCCACAGCTCGAACCTGCAGCCTTGTTGCTTTGATTTTTCAAGATTTTCTAAGATTTTCTAAGCCTTCTGATGTTCACAATCTCGTAACAAAATCTCTTACACACTTTACATAAATACCTTATTGTTTTGTGTTCTTTTATAGAAGAAATTTGATGGACTGTTGGTTTGTCCAGTGTCATTGGAGAGGTGGCACTGTCACCCTCCAGCCCACTGTCACTTTGGGAAACCTGTGACAAATACTCCTGTTAGAGAGGTGATGTTAGAGAGGAGACTTCCTGAGGATCCCATGGCTGGAACCATGCAGCCTTGTTGCTTTGATTTGTAGATTTTCTAGGCTTCTGATGTTTACAATCTTGTAACAAACTCTCTCACACACTTAAAGAACTAATAATAAATAAATGACTTAAAGTTTTGCATTCTTTTATAGAAGAGAAATTTGATAAACCGTTAGTTTGTCCAGCGCACTGTCACTTTTAAAAATCCATAGCAAAGGCTCCTGTTAGAGAGGTGATGTTAGAGAGGAGACTTCCTGAGGATCCCACAGCTCTAACCTGCAGCCCCACTGGTTTTTCTGGTGCCCAGGGTGGAACGAGCTGCTGATTGCCTCCTTCTCTCACCGCTCCATCGCCGTGAAGGACGGGATCCTGCTGGCCACGGGGCTGCACGTGCACAGGAACAGCGCCCACAGCGCCGGCGTCGGGGCCATCTTCGACAGGTGGGATGGCATGGCATGGCTGGGACCACACAGACACACATGTGAGGCATAAACCTTAAGGGATTTAGAGATTTTAGGGGAGCGAAGATTTTCCTTAGAGATAAGCTTTATTGGAGTTACTTAAAATAAATGGGTTCGCCTTGATGGAGTTAAGAGTTAGTAGTTAACTAATAATTGATTGCTTGTCAACAGAATGTTTGGTTAGCTGGGTTTATAATACAGAATTTTAAGAAGAATATTCTATATTCTTTTTAGAAGGCTAATTTATTATTTTATGATGCTGTATTATAGAAAAGAATACTAAATTAACTGTACTAAAGGATACTTACAGAAGGCTTAGAGGATACTAATGGAACTCGTGACTCTCTCTCCAGAGTCCGACACAGCTTGACCGTAATTGGCCAATAAGTCAAAATAATTCACAGCAGAAACCAATGAAACAACCACCTGTTGGATAAACAATCTCCAAACACACTCCAAAGCAGCAAAACACAGGAGAAACAAATGAGATAATACCGTTTTCCTTTTTCTCTGAGGCTTCTCAGCTTTCCAGGAGAAAAACCCTGGGAAAGGGGATTTTACCAGAAAATACAACAGTGACAGTGGGAAACTTAGAGAAAAAAATTAAAACAATTTTACTCTCTCTTTCTGTAACCGTTGTTTATAGATCTGGTTCTCCAGAGTGTGCTGTTCATAGCTCACCAATAGTGTGAGAGGTTTTCACTTTGAAACCAATCAAGTCTCACCTTAGTGAGCCACATTATAAAAGAACTTGCTGCTTTCATTAAATCCCTTCTGATTCACCTTCTGAAGACTGGAGTCTTTCATTGCATCCCTGACTCAACAGCATCAGGGCTGGAGGGCTGGGGTTCCATCAAACCACCTCACTTGGACATCTCCATCCCTGTCTCCACCCCAAACTGCCTCCATTCCTGCTTGAGGGGTCTGAGGAGCCCGGGATGAGGGAGTCCATCCCATGAAAACACAAGGAGAAAACCCCTCCTTGAAACCTGCAAAAAACCCAATGGCCCCAAACAGGGACGAGGCTGCCCAGTGCAAAAAACCCAAACACAGAGGAGGCTGCCCAGTGCAAATCAAAGCCCCTTTCATGGGGTCCAGATGCCTTCTAATGTTACGAGGAGGCCACTCCTTTGTTCCTTTTCATCTGTAATTGGACCAAGACATGATTTTATTTGCACAATGAGAAGGCCCCAGCGATACTCAGCAGGTTCCACAGGCGTGTCCCCAGGGCTCTTTAATCTCAGGCTTTGGGAAAGTGTTTTAAAGCCAGGCTTGCAGGGTGTTTGACCCACAGTGTGACTCCAGACGCTGCTGAAATGCTGATTCCTCTCCCCGAGACTCATCTTGAGTTGAAACCAAATCACCTTTGCTGCTCTGCTCTGTGAGGAAATTGTTCTTTGGACCTGAGTGACATCATTTGTTCCTGTGAGGTCATAAGTGCAAGATCATGACTTTGCTGCAGGATCTAACATGAAAAACTGGGCAATCAGTGGAAAATATTTCAAGACCGACACCTTCAGTAAGAGCAAAGGGAGCAATAAAAATTACCGGCAGAGGAAATTACTTTTAGGTACCTGTTGGGGTGGGTTTTTATTGTTATTTTTTATTTTTAGGCAGCTTTCTCAGGTGCCAGAGCCTCTCAGTGAATGGATGAAGGCGGTTTTTATGGTCCCTGTTGTATCTCACAGGAACTATTGATGTTCCTAATGAGCTATTTTTTGATGGAGGAGGAAAATGAGGCCACATCCTCAGCTGGTACAGGCCAGCACCATCCCCAGCTTTGTTAAACGTGACCGGAGCTTCTCACTCTGGCTCTGACACCTGGGGTTTTTCATTCCCTTTTTTTTATGATTTCATGCTGACTCTGTGCTTTCTCTGTCCTTTTGCAGAGTACTGACAGAACTGGTGTCCAAAATGAGGGACATGCTGATGGACAAGACAGAGCTGGGCTGCCTGCGAGCCATCGTCCTCTTCAACCCCGGTGCGTGCCTGGCTCTGCTCTCCTGGCCCCTCCTGGCTGCTCTCCTCTCCTTATGGCTCCTTTTCTTCCCCCCAAAAGCCCTCTTGGAAATAGCAGAGGGCTATAGGGTGGGAGGGGAGGCAGGGGTGAAAGTTGGTTTGATTTGGAAAGGACCTTAAAGCTCATCTTGTTCCAAACCTGCTGCCATGGGCAGGGACACCTTCCACTGTCCCAGGATGATCCAAGCCCTGTCCAACCCGGCCTTGGGCACTTCCAGGGATGGGGCATCCATCTGAGCACTCTGTGCAGGGCCTCCCCACTCTCACAGGGAAGGATTTCTTCCCAAAATCCAATCTAAGCCTACTCTTTTTCAGTTTACAGCCATTCCCCCTTGGCCTGTCAGCTCTCCCCCTTTCAGAGTGACTGTGAAAAGAAAGTTCAGGTGCTTGAGGGAATTGTCCCTGAATTGGAACAAAGAAGAATCTAGATGTTGTTGAAGAGAAAAATGTGGATTAGAGCAACACCAGAGCATGGAAATAATTGTCTCTGCTTCCCAACCTCATCATCCAAGGGCTTTTATTACCTGCATTTCTGGAAAAGCCCTTTGCAGACCTGGAGAGGCTGAAAGACATGAAATGTGCACATAAAATACACAAAACCTTCAATGTTTGACCATAGTTTCACAGACTCTGGGAGGGTCACACTGCTCCCTTTTCCCTCTCAGCCCCAGCTGTCCAAGGGAAGAGGAAGGTTCAGTACCAGGGTTTTTCTCCAGCATTCCAGGGAGCAAATCCAGGAGCCAGCCTGCACATACCTGCACAGCTCTCTGGGGGGATCTCTGGATTTCAGAGTGGGTCAAAGCAGAACCAGATGGCAGCCAAGGAGAAACCTCTCCATCCCTGCCCTCCCTGAGCACAGTTTGTGCCCAAGCACAGCTCCTTGCCTGGATTTTCCCACCACAGCCAGGCCATGCTGTTCCAGCAGGGTTTATTACAATTTCTTGGGTTTGTTTTTCTTCTTGACCAGTTCAGTATTTTTTTTTATTTTAGTCCCCCCCTCCTTGTAATCAGCAGTAATTTATTGTCTGTAATTTGGGATTCGCCATTTATGGTCAAAGAAGGGGAATCTGGAGAGGTTCCCGTGGCACATGTGCTTGGGGATATCGATTTCTGCACTGTCCCTTTCACCCTGCTAAAAACAGATCCTCACCGTGCCCTGTCCTGGGGCTGTGCCAGAGCAGGGGCTTCTCCTTCAGCCCCACCAGCCCAGGGCTGGGAGGGGAATTAAACCCTTTCAAATGAGGGCCTGGGACCACTGGAATGAGCCAAAACATTTGGGGCTGGGCTATGAGGCGAGGAAAAATCTGTAATTGTAGGGCAAACCTTCGAGTGCTCCCCAACTCCCTGGAGCTCAGAGCTTGCAGCCACACTTTGGTGGGGCTGGAAGAGATGGAGAGCGTGCAGAGAGGGGTTCCTGCCTGCCTGGGAAGCCTGGAGGTGTTTGCCTGAGGGTGTTTGTGTTGCCTTTCAGACTCCAAGGGGCTGTCGAACCCGGCGGAGGTGGAGGCGCTGCGGGAGAAGGTGTACGCATCACTAGAGGCTTACTGCAAACACAAATACCCCGACCAGCCCGGCAGGTGAGCTCCCTGTGCCCCTCCTCCTGCACCCTGTCCCCCTGCAAACCCCCTGCAAACCCCTCCCAGGGTCCCCTCTCTGCTCTGGGCTCTCTGTTCCCGGTGATTCCCTGCGGAGAAATCCCTCATTTCTACCCGCTCCGGCTCTGAGCATCCCTAAAAAACCTCCCCTGTGCAGTGCACAGAGCTCTTTATTCCCCTGCCAGGAAATCCAGCAAGGTGGGCAGACCTGAGGAGCCCCAGCTCCCGCAGCCCCAGCAGTGGGATGAGCACATGTGGGAAGGGGGTATCATTTCCCTTTTGGAAACCACGGCCGGCGAAACCGCAGCAAAAATAGGACTCACATGGAGTTAATTTTCGGTGGCAGATGAGCATCATTGCTGGGAAGTGAAAGCCTCAATTGATGCTCTTTTTCTCCCCTCCCTGCCTCCCCCAATCCAGCTGGGAATGGGAGGGGGAATTAGGAATGTGTTCCTGGACGGCTCCGGAGCTGAGTGGGCGCATTTTCCCAGTTACAGCCTGGAGCTGGCAGCTGCCAGTTCAGCTCCTGACAGCTTCTTGAGAAACCAAGCAAAGCACTGGAAGCTGCTACCGGTGCATGAATGGTGAGGAAAAACAGCCCAGGCAACTGGGATTTGCATCTCACCTGCATTCCTGGCCTCGTGTGGATGGTGGAATGAAAAGGGTGCTTTGACAGCAGCGAGTGCAGTGGGCAGAGCGTGCCCTCAGAAGTGAGGCTGGATTTGGTTTTCCCCCCACTTTGGGTCCCAGAGTGCTGGCAGATGAAGAAAGGTGTGTTGTGCAGGGATTTCTGGGGTGTTGCTGGATGGTTTGAGGCAGGCAGAGTGAGGATGAGGGTGCCATGGGGTGTGTTTGGGTTGTGGTGAGCAGGGGGTTGAGGGATGAGCACAGGGGCAGGGCTGTCACCTCTGCTCTTCCAGAAAACTTTATTAAACTGCATTTCTGGAGCAAATCCAGGGCCAGACCCTGGACTCTGGATTGCAGAAGAGCTGTTCCTGGCACCAGGAGAGCTGCCTTGGGCATCATGGCCAGCAGCTCTTCTGGATGATTCCCTCTTGCTTTGAACATTGTGCAGGATCTGCAGCCTGGCACACACAGAGGGTGGCACAGGGACAGCACCAGTCCACAGCAGCTCCCCAGGGCTCTGCCTCAATGCTCTGTGGTGTTTGAGGGAGTGTTTGAAGCCTAGAAGTTGCAGCAGGGGCTCTGCAATTTAATCTCTCCCTGGCTTTGAGTGACCTTGGGCTGGGAACCTTCTTGTGTGATGCCCACAGCCATCCTTGGTGACACACAGGGTTCTGCACGCTCAGGGAGCTGAGCCTGGGCCCTGCTGCCCCCCCTGCATCCCTCAGAGGTGCAGGGCAGTGGTGGCACCACCCCAGGTGCCTCAGGAAGGTGAAGCCCTGGGCAGGGGGCCGGGGTTACACAAGAGCTCCCCAAAGTTCTCCCAAACTCTGGGCGCCCTGCTGGCCCTGTGGCACAATGAGCTCACCAGCTGGGGCTGCAGACAAGTTCTCCCTGTGCTTGAGCCACGTCTGGGACCTTCCCCTGCTCCATGCTGTGGGATTTCTGGAATTCTCACCTTCTCAGGTGCTCCAAATCCCCATCCAGCAGCAGCCTGGGAGCACCCTGGAAACACCAAAAGGGAGTTTTTCTGCACAGAGAGGCACTCCCAGGAAAAACCCAGCCCTGCTGTCCCCCTGCAGCCCCTGCTGCTCCACAGGGAGGGCTGGGTGCCTGCTGACACCCAGCAGCCTCAGGCAATCGGGAGTCAGGGCTCTTTTCTCCCCTCCCAGCCCTGGCACGTTGTGCTCTGAACTGGTTATCTCACAGTTAAACATATCCGAGGGCTGGAGCCATCATCTGGTTTGGTTTAAAGTGAAACTTCCTGAATGGGATGGTAGGACTGATTTGTTTTTCCTGGCTCTGCTCCCACCGTTCTCGCCAGCTCAGCAGAAAAAAAAAGAAAAAATTAAAAATAGGGAGAGGGAATTGTGCATGCATGTAGAATATCTGTGTGCTTGTGCATGTGGGGAAAGGGTTTTTGTTTGCCCTCCTCAGAGCCCTGGGGTACTTACAGAAGGTTTAACTCATGAAAAACCCGTGACTCTCTCCTCAGAGTCTGACACAGCCTGACCATGATTGCTCATTAAGTCAAAACAATTCACATAAAACCAATAAAACAATGACCAGCTGGTAAACAATGTCTAAAACAACAAAACACAAAAGAAGCAAACGAAATAATATAGTTTTCCTTTTTCTCTGAGGCTTCTCAGCTTCCCAAGAGAAGAAATCCTGGCAAAGGGATTTTTCCAAAAAATGTAACAGTGACAGGGCTGCACCTGGGGATGTGTTGGGAAGGATGAAAGTTTGACGAGAGTCTCACAGATATGTATGTTTAGCAGATTTTTGAATGTAGAATCTGAAGAAGGAATAGAGATGGAAGCAAGTTTTGATATAGAAGATAAAAATTGCTGAGCCAGTCTCATTGGATAACCAAGGAGTTTTTATGGCTTAGAGCAAAGGATAAACCCACCTCAAACAAGATATTTTTACCAAGCAGAAAGAGAGCACAGGCAAACAAGGCAGCAAATGTTGCAAGTAGAAAAAACGTCTCAGAATTTTCCACTGCAAGGAAACTGAAAAAACAACTTCTAGCTTAAACTAATAATGTACTAGTAAACTAAAAATGTACTAGCTTAAACTGTAATGTGCTGACTTTTAGTGACTGGAGAACAATAACATGAATATGTTAATGATAGTAGTTATGATGGGCTATAGATAAAAAATGAGGTATAGATTGGTTGTTCTGTATTAAGATGCTCAGCAAAGAAAAGTATCTAATGCATTGTGACCAAAAGAAAAGTATCTAATGCATTTGTAACCTAAACTCAGGGTCTCCAGGCCTGCCTGCAGCTGGAGCTGACAGCTGTGGGCACAGCTCTGTCACCCACAACCCTGGGCTGCTGTAACTCATGGATACAGCAAACTGCATTTTGGAGAGCTGCCTGGAGTCCCCCATCCCTCATTTCGGCTCTTACAGGGATGTCTGACCGTGCTGTGTCTCCCTTCCCGCAGGTTTGCCAAGCTCCTGCTCCGCCTCCCAGCCCTGCGATCCATCGGCCTGAAATGCCTGGAGCACCTCTTCTTCTTCAAGCTAATAGGGGACACGCCCATCGACACCTTCCTGATGGAAATGCTGGAAGCGCCGCACCAAATGACTTAGAGAACTCTGCTGGGTCAGTCCCTCGCCCGGCCGGGCTCCCTGGGGGCCCTTCCTCTGCTTTCCTCGGCCCCAGCCCGTCCCTCCCTGCTGCCCCCAGGGCCACAGGCACCGTCTGCTCCTCCCTGTCCTTTCGCTGTCACTGCTGCGTCTCCAGACCTGCTCGCTGGTTCCCTGTGCTACTTGTAGAGAGGAGTGGGAGCGGAGAGAGCTTTGCCAACCCCTGCCCCTCCCCGGCCGTGCCATGAGGTTTGGGATGAGCCACCGCGGGGCTGGTGTCACCGCCAGCCCTCCCCTGGGGACAAGGACGGTGCCAGCCCTCGGGGGCAGCGGGGTTTGGACGAGCCCCTCGAGGGGAGTGGTTGGACTCTGCCAGATTTGCAGCTGGGCTATTTTCAGAGGATGGAGTTTTTGGAAAAAAAAAAAAAAAAAAGAGAAGAAAAAGACAAAAAAAAAGAAAAAAAAAAAAAAAAAAAAAAAAAAAAATTTCTATTTTTGGTTTCTAACTATTCTTAGTAGTCTCGGTTAGTTACTTTGCGGAGGGAGAGGCCGTGCCCCCTGAGTGAGTCACCCCTGGCTGCACAGAGCCTTCTCCTTCCACTTCAGAGCAGAGCATTTGGGATTGAGCTGAATGCCCCCCCAAAACACGAGGCTGTGGCACAGGAAATGCCCTTTGGCCACCCCGGAGGGCACCCGGGCATCGCTGCCCGCCCCAAAGGTGTGGACATGAGGGCATGAGCCAGCTGCAGCGCTTGCTTTAAGGCTGCCAGGGACTCCCCATGGCCCTTCCCCAGCTCCTGGGGGCTTGCTGGGACCCCTGCCCTCAGCACAGCACCCCAGTCGATCCCAGTGGTGCCCCAGCACATCCCAGTGCTGCCCCAGCATCCCACCGTGACCCCACTCTGGGGTTTTGGGGTTTGGGCTCACCCAGGAGGCTGCTCCTGTTCCTTCAGCCCTGCCAAACATTGCAAGGCAACAATTAGTGGGAGGGCCCGGCCAGGCTGGTTAATTGCAGCTGTTAATTAGTGGTGAAGCAAGAACAGGGCTCCCCCTGCCCTGGATCTCCCCCGTGGGGGTGGGAGGGCCTGGCTGGGTGC
>WBNP01001585.1:12628-22677 GCA_013401095.1 Passerina amoena | reverse complement strand
TATTATATTATATTATATTATATTATATTATATTATATTATTTAAATTGTATTGCATCGCACTATATTGTATTATATCATATAATATCATATTATATTATTATATTTGTGTTACATTGTATTATATTACATTGTGTTATATCGTGTTATATAATATTCTATCATATCATATTGTATATGCTATACTAAAACTATACTAAAGAATAGAGAGAAAGGTTACATCAGAAAGCTAGAAAGGAATAGAATGGTAATAAAAACCTGTGACTGCTCAGGGCCTCGACACAGCTGGACCAGGATTGGTCATCAAGTAGAAACAATCCACATGAGAGCAACCAAAGTTGCACCTGTTGGTGAACCATCTCCAGCCCACATTCCACAGCCAGCAGATAGTCACTGTTTACATTTATTTTCTGAGGCTTCTCAGGAGAAAAGTCCTGGCAAAGGGATTTTCCTGACACATGGCAGCGACAGTGGCGAGCCCCTTCCAGCTCTGAGTCCCTGGGCTCTGCTGCCTGAACACAACTTGTGTTTAACCCAGAGCCCAAAGCTTGGGGGAGTTTTCACTCGCCCAGGCTCCCCCAGCCCTGGGACAGGCTGAGTGCTGCTCTCCCTGCTGGTGCCAGCCCCTCTAACAGCTTCTCAACCTGGGCAAGGTCCCTTTCCCTGCTCTGTGCATCCTGCCCAAGCCTCTGACGCTGATTGCAGAGCCTGGAGGGTGTTGAGGCATCTCGGGCATTGAACGGCGTTACCTGGCCCAGCTGCAGAGCCACAGGTAGGACTGATCCCTGGGAGAAATGAAATTACTCTCAAACATGTGTAATTTGTAATTTGCCTGAACAGAATATATATATATGTATTTACACATGTTTTTAAAATAGATATTTTTAATATATATTGTCGCTATAGGACACGAAAGAACACAAGTGCACACCGCTGTTCTCAAGGTGAAGAAAAAAGGGAAGTTTAATTTCTGACTCCAGTATTTATAGTTTTACAAAGGTGACAGTGGATTGGAGGGTGACAGTGACACCTCTCCAATGACACTGGACAAGCCAACAGCCCATCAACTCTCTCCTCCTCCATAAAGGAAGACAAAACAATGAGTTGTTTACAGAAAGTGGGCGAGAAAGTTCCCCACAAGAATGTCAACATCAGAAGGCCTAGAAAGTCTCAAAAAACCAGGGTGACAATATATATTAATATATAATAGATAATATTAACGTATAACATACAATATATAATATATTAGTAGTATAATATATATTATATTATATCACATTATATCACATTATATCACATTATATCGCATCATATCGCATCATATCATATCATATCATATCATATCATATCATATCATATATCATATCTGCTATACTAAACTATACCAAAGAATAGAGAGGATACATCAGAAATCTAGAAAGGAATAGCACGATAATAAAAAGCTGTGATGGGAGGGGGAATTCCTTACCCAGAGGGTGGGCAGGCCCTGGCACAGGGTGCCCAGAGCAGCTGGAGCTGCCCCTGGATCCTGGCAGTGCCCAAGGCCAGGCTGCTTGGACACTTGGAACACCCTGGGACAGTGGGATGTCCCTGCCATGGGATGAGCTTTAGGGTCCCTCCCAACCCAAACCATTTTAGGACACGAGGATGGCTGAAATCAGCACTCTGTGTTATCAGTTCAGAGCTCTGGGGAAATCCTTTCAGCCCCAGGCCCCCTGCTCTCCATGGACATCAATAAACACCTGATTTTAGTCCTTGGCACACCCCAAAAAACCTTCTGAGATGGTCCAGGGGACATAAAATCCCAATTTAGCTGCCTGTTAGGAAAGTCCCTTGTTAGGGGAACCAGGGACTTTCCTGAGCAAAGGAAAGCTTTGGGATGTGAAGTGGAAACAGCAAAGAGAAAAAAGCTTTTTGGTCACTACATTTGGGTTTAATTAGCCTGCCATGGCTGCTTCTCCAAACCAGCCAAAAACTTTCTCTGGGGGTTTCCAAAACCTCTTCAAGCTCTGTGCACTGGAAATGCAGCACAGCTTGGTTTTGTCATGTAGGATTTGGACTTTTTCTCCTATGATCCCGAAGGAAACGAGGGAAACCAGAGATGTGTGGGCAAGGAAACAACTTTTTAAAGAAATGACATCACTTGGCTGCCCTTAGGAGCAAAGTGGTTCTGAAGTGGATTTGTGTGAATTTATTCCCACTGTGCACTGTCACAATCTGCAGTTCTGGAGGTCTGGCCCATTTGGACTCCAGAAATGGAATTTCTGTCGTGGTTTGTCCTGCTCCCATCAGGACCTGCAGCCCTGTGGAGCCTGGCTTTGCTCAGGCACTGAGGCCGTGATGAGTTTTTACCTATTTTAAATGCAGAGGCCTCAGAGTGTAACGTCCCATGCACTGGGATTGGGATTAGTGCTCCTCACCCTGACAATATTATGGCCTGTGTTATTTCATTTTAATTCTTGCACTTGGCTTTTTTTTCTGGAGGCTGTGACAGAGCCAGCAGAGACTCCAGGACAGAAATTTCTACTCCTCTTGTGGAGGAGGGTTGAGACATGAGAGCAAAGCGGAAAAAACCATGGAAATACAGTGAAAAGCTTTAAAATCGACCCATGCAATTTTGCAAAACTGCTTCTCTTCAGCAATTCCCTGTGAATTTGGGGAAGGGGGGGGTTTGCTGCTGTGCAGGGCTCAGGCACAGCAATGGTGTAAATGGCAAATTGAAGTGCCAGAACCAGTCTGGCCTGTGCAGGTCACTGGAGTAGACACAGCTCTTGCCTGCAAGCATTTGTAATCTAAAACCCCAGCTCTATTCCCACTGGAGGTAATGACAAAACTCCATGTGATTGCAAACGGAACAGGATTAGACCCTAACTAAATAAAAGGAGGTTTTTTTTTTTTTTTTTCAGTCACCAGATACTCCTTCCCCACGACAAATTCAAACAGCTTTTGTTCAGGAGTCCAAGAACTCAGCTTAGCCTGGAAAAAAATAAAACCAGCACAACTTCTTTCCTCACTTTCCAGCAGGTTTGGAAAGACAAGATTTGAAAGAGAATTCCCATCTGTTATTGGAGCATTTAATCATTCCCTAAAAGGCAGCACAGTTTTTATTTTCTCTGGGGAGCGAGCAGCATTAAGCAAACTCCACCAAGTGTAGAAAAAACTCACCCTGATGTCCTGTTTGACAAACTGACCCGCGGGTCACAACCTGAGTTTATTGATCCGTGGGGCCTTGTCTGGGTGCCGGGCATGTTTTCTGGACTTTGGTTTCAGCTGCATTCCTCACTTCTCAGAGAGGGGGTGTGGATTTCTGCTAGGAGTAACCACTGGGAAGGAAGTAATGTTCATTAAGTGTGCAGGCAGTGCAGGACCAAGCATGCTCAGTGCAAAAAGCTTCGCTGCCCTGCCTGTCAAGCCCGAGGTTTGAACTCGGTCCAGAACGCCGGATTTACTTTTCAGGAAGAAACCTTACCTGCCTGGGCTGCTTTATTTTATTTTTTTTTTCCCCTTCCCTCCTCCTCAGAGGAGTGCAAACAATGTTCTTTTGATGCTTTCCTGCGAGTGGGAATCTCGCCCTGGAGAAGGAGACAAAACTTTGCTACCTGTGAAACGAAGACTGCTTAGGTCAGTACGAGGGGGCGCAGAGGAACTTTGCGAGCAGCTTTTGTGACTTTTGAACCCCCCTGTTTCTGCTCTCCTCTATCCCTTCCCATCTCCAGCAGAGCTGAACTTTTTGGGGCAAAAAAAAAAAAAAGAAAAAATAATAAAAAAAAGAAGTTCAGCAGTTTTCTGCTTGTTCATTCTCTCTGCTGAAGGTAAACTGGGTTTAAGTGAAACCAGCCTGAATTTGTTGGGAGCTGAGCTTAACTTTTGCAAAACTGTTGCTGATAGAACAGAGGTTTTGTTTTCTTTACTTTTTCTTCTCTTTCTTCTTTTTCCTCTCAGTGCAACCCTGGGCTTCCAGCGTGTGCTTTAAAAGCTGTTCCCCCCTTTCTCTCTCCGCCCTCTGCCTTAGAGCTGAAAATGAGACTCGTTCTTGAATAATAAACGCTGTGTTATCAAGCAAATCTTGTGGCTTGTTCATGTGATTGCTCCCAGTCCCAGCATCGATGGCTTTTGCCGTTTAATACGTTTTCCAGTTCTTTCTGGAAAAAGAATTGCAAAACTTTTAGCAGAGAGGTGAGAGAAAGCAATTTCAGTTGATAACTGAAGTTCACTCGGTGGCTGAATTTTTAAGTTTTTCAATTTAAGTGTTCTCTACTTTTTGCTTTTAAAAGCATATTTAGAGCTCCTGTCTCTCGAGGATTCAAAATATTCCCAACCTTAGAGTGGGAAAAGAGAATTTTTCTTCTTTTTTGTGAGACTTTGTGCTGCCTAATGGAGATTTTTCTGAACATAGGCCAAATGGCCAAGAAACAAAATGACCACTGAATAAGAAGTGAAATGGACTTAAATAATTAGAAACTGCCTGTAGTTAATGATTGTTTGAAGTGGGTCAGAAACATTTGGCAGCTCCTGGTGTTAAATTTTGTCCTGGGATATTAAAAGTTGGGATTTAATTTTGTGTGTTTGAGGAGTGGGCACAGACTTGGATATTTGTTTTAGAAACTGAAGAAATGACTTAAACACATGCAAACGTGAAATCCTTGTGTTTAAAAGCTGTATATTTCTTATTTGATTGTTCTAAACTGGGAGTTCTGCCATGCAGAGGATCTCAGTAGGAAAAAAAAGGGATAGCAGGTATGATGAATAACTCCTAGCTGGAGCACTAGGAGTGGAAAATATCTTTGCAAACTCCAAGAATTTTGCAAAAAAACCTCTGTGCAGAGGGGGAGAGGAGGAGGAGTGGGTTTTGCTGGGTCTCCTGGGGGATTCCCACTGGGATTACCTGCCTGGAGCCCGGGCAGGGATGGGGGGCTGCCAGGCCAGGCAGAAGGAATCTGCAAAAACCCAAAGCTGGAGCTCTCTGATCTTTCCCCACGAGCACCCCCTGAGATCCAAGGGAGTTTTTGATGAGGGAAATGTCTCTGCCCTTTGATTTGGGGGCCTGCTGGGGATGGTGGTGCTGCAGATGGACACGGGGTGGCCACGGGGCTCTCTGCCCCTGGACATTCCAGCCCTCCATTTCCTGGGAAATGGGGAGGGTCCTTTGTGAGGCCCTTTGCATATTTATGGGGAAAAAAAAAAAAAGAAAAGCCTTGTGCTTTGAGAGGTGAATCAACCCAGGCTGCAAAGCTGCACATCCTTGTCTGAGTGTTGAACACAGAGTTTTGGTGCCTGAGATTGATCCCAGATCCATTGTCCTCATCCAGGCACAAACAACGTGGCCTCCCCCATTGTTCCCTTGCAGGTACCCAGATTGCACAAATCCAGCTTTGTACAAATACATTTCATGTGGAAAATTATAATTCAGGACAGGAAATATTTTGTGATTATTTAATTTCCCTCCCCAGGGTTGAAATTCTGGAATTGGTAGGTTTGCAAAAGTTGGAAATGAAAAAAACTCTTGGTCCATGGAGGCCAGACTTTTACCTGTGATGTGAAATACTCAGGTCCCCATTGTTCCTTTGCAGGTACCCAAATTGCTCAAATCCAGCTTTGTACAAACCATTTAATGTGCAAAATTACAATTCAGGACAGGAAATGTTTTGTGATTATTTCATTTCCCTCCCCAGGGTTGAGATTTTGCAATTTGTAGGTTTTGCAAAAGTTGGAAGTAGAAAACAACTCTTGGCCCACGGAGCCAAGACTTTCACCTGTGGTGTGGAATATCAGACCTGTTAAATGAGGATCAGCCAGGTTTTGGCCAAGAATCCATTTAGTCTCCTGTCCTCCTTTGTTTTCATCCTTAAACAGAGAGATATTTCTTCCTCCACCTCCCCAGGTATTCCCAAGGCAAGTCTGCTCCTGTTTGTGGGTTGCATTTAAATCCTCCTTGATTTCTAAACCAAGGGAGGGGAATTCCACAGTTCCTGGAAAGGCCCAGGTCTTTCTAAGGTTTCATTTACCTTTTCTAAGCTTTCCTTTACCTCCAGAGTGGAGCAAACCATTGCAAATGGGCTTAACCTCATTTTCTGTCCTCATTTTTGTGCCGAATCCTGCTTTTTTTTTTTTAAACTACTTAAAAAGGGGGAAAAAACCTTAATGTGTCCCTCCAAAGTTCCATGGATGGTTTTGCTCTCTGAAATGGAGATGTCTCCATCTGAATCCAGCCACAATCAAGAGGCAGAGGTGAAATTTGGAGGATTTGGAGGAGAGGAATGGGCTGGATCCCATCTCTGTGGGGCTGCTCCTGCTCTGGAGCACTTCAGGCACCTCCCAGTGTGTTCACCCATACTTTTTTGTTGTTTTTTTTTTTTTTTTTTTTTTTTTTTTTGTTTTGTTTTTAGATGGGGATTTCTCAGAGCATTTTGAGGTTGAGGATGTCAAGATCCATCTGAAATTCCCTGGGAAAGAGGGGCAGCTGAGATGAGGGGAGCAGCCCCACATGGGGGTGGCTCTGATGGGTCATTCCTGCATCCTAAATGGGATTTAGGAACAATCCCATTCCTAACTGTGACCTGTGCAGGCAAAGGACCCTGTGGTGGTGGGGATGCTCTCCCAAGAGCAGGACTCTCCACGTGGGAGAGCTCAGGGAGGTGGAAAAGCGGGGATGATTTATTTTGGAGGAAGCTGCACCAGATGAGGACGTGGAATCTCTTTGGAGGAGGCATTAAAAACTGCATTTTCTCATGTCTAGTGCAGAAGTGGAAGGGGAAAACTGCAAATGGTGCCTCAGGCAGTGTTTGAGGTGTCTGAGGCAGAAATGTGCATTACCATCACCCTGCTGGCCCTGAGAGGAGCCAAGGAACAGCAGGGCAGGGCACTGGGGGCTCCTGTGCCCTGAAACACCCCTGGGAACATCCAGAATGTTCCTTTTCCCCACCTTCCCTGTCCCCAGGACGAGCACATGGAAATTGCTGCAGGGAATGAGCCATGGAGGAGGTGGAAAAGTTCAAAATAAATCTCTTTGCAAGTTCAAAATCAAACCTTTTCCCTCAAGCTGTTGAATTTACCCCGATTTCTCCTAAAAGGCAGAGAGGTGTTTGAGACATGGGGCAGTGACTGTGAGCAAAAAAAAACCAATTCCTGGTGTTAATGGTGAATTCCTCCCCTCATTTTTGCAGGTAGCAGTGGAAATGAAAGCAATTCTGTTTGGCCACACAGGCTCCACAAATGTAAGTACAAACAGAATTTCTTTTGCCACTTCTTTTGGTGGAAGTGTGAGTCTGACACGAGATCAAAGCACAAGACACGTGTTGATGTTGTGTGGGGTTTTTTTTTTTTTTTTTTAAAAAAAAGCAAACAAACAAGGAGGTCAGGGGAAAGTTATTTATTTGACATTTTCCTGCTGGCTTTGCAGAAAATCAGGGTTCATCTGGATTGAGATCCAGCTGCATTTGGGCCAAAGTTGTCTCTGGAGGAGCCTAGGAGGGGACAGGAGAGGAGAAAAGCTTTTAGCTCTGTCTGCTGAGAAACCTCCTGGGCAGCAATTTCAGAAACTCCTGCGGGACTCAGAAGTTTAACTCCTATTTTTAGAAGTATTGTGGGAGCTTCAATCAGCCTTTAAAGCTTTTAGGAACCTGGCAAGGCAGGTGGGAACCCCGTGGGATGTGGGAAGTGTCGGAACAGGTTGTGAGCCTCACTCTGAGAGTTAATGCTTAACCCACCAGAGGGACATTAGCAAAACCCACTTGACTCCTGCATCAATCTTCCCCTATCCAAATCCTCAGAAATCCTCTGTCTCCTGGTTTCAGAGGAGCTGGCGTGCAGAAATGCTGAAGCCTGAGTTTGAGCCTCTCGATGATTTTTGGGTGTGTTATCCATTGCTTCCAAATCGCAAATTAAAATAATGAATGCAAGACGTATTTCAGTGTCTGTTGGTGGAGTTCACCAAAGTTCAGGGGAAGGTTTTTATTTTTTGTTGTTTGAGGTTGGGGAGTGCTGCAAAATTGAAGCTGAAGTTCAGTGCAGATTCTGCTCTCTGCAAAAAAAAGTTTTTTTTTAGAGTTACAACCTGGGCCAGAGTTCAGCATCTGAATCCCCTTTCCCCGGGCAGAGGTGCAAAGAAATTGAACTTTGTGCATCGAGATGCAAATGCTCCATAGAAATGGGGCTTTTCTGAGCTGCTCTCGGGGTTCAGGTGGCTGAAGAAACGAGCTTTGTGTTCCCCAGGCAGCAGGGACCGGGGTTTCTGCAAAGTGCCTTTGTCTGGGGATGTGTAGAGCCCTCAATGTGTCATTCTTTCTGCTTCAGCTGTTAGAGACTCCCATCTTCTCTATTGATTTTCCCCAGAGTTCTGCCTGCCCTTGAAGGTGTGACCTGTACCTCAGGCTAATTTATTTCTGTCATGGCTGCAGCGTGGTGGAGAGGGCAGCAGGGCTGGGAGGGAGAACAATGAATTCAGCATGGAATAGAAATCCCAAGGCTGCAGCCCTCAGACATTCCAGCACACAGCCCATTCTCCTGCCTGGCATTCTGCACGCTCTTGGATTAAAAAGGAGGGAAAGAAAAAAAAAAAAGAAAAAGGAAAAAAAAAAAAAAACACAAAAATAAAAGGCAGGCATTTGTATAACTAATCAGGTGAGCCATTGTGGGTAATCCCTTTGGTCACACACGCTGGCATGGATATTAAAATTTGCTGGGCTTCTAAACCACTTACAATGACATCTTAGTTTGTGAACCTGAATGGAAAAGCCTCACCTTGATGGCCTGGGAGTGGTTTTGGAGCTGAGCACTGGAAATTTGTGTGTGGATGGGCAAAAGGTTTGGTTTTGTGCTGAAAACTCATTTTGGTGGGCAGGCTGAGGGATTATTTTTTAAATTTAATTTTATTTTGTGTTGTATCCCATTTACTTTCCTGCTCAGCTTTTATAAACTTAACTATAAATTTAAATGAGGTTTAAACCCTGCAAGTGCTGAGGCTGCTGGCCCCTCTCACAGTGGGGTTTTCTCTCCTGCCCTGCCTGTGCCCTGCAGCCTTTGCCTCCTGCCCCATGCAGCTCATCAACAACTGAATTTAGGGAATCCTAAATCCTAAATCCACTTCCCTGGGAAAAACTTGTTGCTCCTGAGTTCCCTTGGGGGAAAGCTGAGCACCCTGTGCTGGAGGAGAGCTCTGGGAACCTTGGGCTGGCAGTGCAGGCAGATTTGGGATTTATGGAATAAACATATAATATATATATATAATATATATATATATATATATTTTATATATATATATTATATATATATTATATATATATATTATATATATTTATATATATAAATCTCTCTCTATATATTTCTTATATAAGAAATATATATATATTTATATATATAAGAAATAGATATATTTCTTATATTATATACATAAATTATATATATAATATATAAGAAATAATATATATTTCTTATAAGAAATATAATAAGAAATTAAATGATATCTTTAAGATAATAAGAAATTATTTATATTATATCTTTAATACAATAAGAAATCAAATGATATCTTTTTGAACCTCCACTCTCCTCATATGTACATAGATATGATCTCTGGCAATATATTGATTATTGATTATTGATTATTGATTATTCCCAGAGAACAAAGCAGCCAGGGCTGGGCATTCCAGCTGCAGCCTCCTGGCATCTTGGCATCTTTGTGTTTTTGGCTCTCCCCCTCTTTCCCTGGCAATAAAATCAGCCAAGCTCCGGCCCTTGCAGAGCATTGCCACTGTCCTGGAACACAGGGAGGGAGGAATGAGAGCAGCTCCAGCACACAAAACACCCTGGCTGCTCCTCTGAATGATTTTTGGGCTTCCAAGGAAAACCTGAAGGAAAGAGGGAGGAATGTGAATCCTGAACTGACCCATGGCACCAGCCCAGGGCTTGGGGTTCAGCCCCTCTCTGACACACTCAGACTCCAGCTCTGGCCAGAACCCACCCCAGGGTTTGGGGTTTTTTTGGGAGCATTTCACTGGAGAAAAGTTGCCCCAAATGTTAAATCCATGATTTTTTCCTCGAGGAAATTTTTTAGTT
>WBNP01001584.1:523432-542012 GCA_013401095.1 Passerina amoena | reverse complement strand
TTTTCCCCAAAACCTATTTTCTCCACTAGAGAATTTTTTTCTTCCAAAAAATGCCTGCTACATGATCGCCACAGCTTACTGCAGCTTTTCTTCCCACACTCCTCAATTTTACACCAAAATATTCATTCCGTGCTCTCCAGGTGATGCCCGGGATTTCCAGCATTCCCCCCCATGAAGTTTTTTTCTCCCCTCAGACTTACCTCATCTCTTCCTCCTGCAAACCGAAAGACCGTGCAGACGTGAGAGCCGTCCATTCCTCCTCTGCCTCATGCCAGGGGCTTCCTGAGGGCGCCTCCCTACCCGGGGGTGACACCCCGCCTGAAGAGCGGCGGCCAGAGCGGCTTCGAGTTCCCGCCCTCACCGTGAGGGGCGCTGAGGGGCGAGGGCGCTCCCTGGCGGCCTCAGAGACTTCGAAAAACCACCCTCAGTTTTGAGGGGAGCTGATTGGCGAGGGCAGCCATGGCAGTTTTGAGTTCCTGCCCCCAGCATGAGGGGACATAAGGGGGGAGGACGCCCCCTGGCGGCCACAGTGGCTTCGAGTTCCCACCCTCAGTGTGAGGGGACCTGAGGGGCGAGGGCGTCCCCTGGCGGCCACAGCGGTTTCAAGTTCCCCCCCGCCCTCAGCGTGAGGGGAGCGGAGGGGTGAGGGCGCTCCCTGGCGGTTTCGAGTTCCCCCCCTCAGCTCTGAGGGGCGCTGAGGCGCACGCACAGCCCCGGGCGGGAACCGCGCCCTCTGGTGCCCTCCGTAACACAGCCCTCATCCCCCTCAGAGACCCACAACTATGATTGTTACCTTGCAACTGGGACCTTGATGCCTTGTAACTGGGAATTTATAATTTAGAATGAAATTGAAGGCAAAACGATATTGAGTGAGTTTTGGCAGAGAGAGCCACCTCGCTCCCAGCTCTGAATATACAAATGATATAAAAATGTTAGGCTTAACATTAACAGCCACTGAAATAAAGATATATTAGAATAAGTAAATAAGTATTTTCAGGGGTATATGCCTCTGCTATACCAAAGAAGGTGAAGAATGCCCCCCCCCCCATAGTAATCAAGCTTAAAGAAGGAACACAACCAGTGAGAATTAAGCAGTACCCACTCAAAAAGAAAAGAAAGAAGAAATCAGCCCAATAATTGATAGATTGAGGGCTGTTAATAAGATAAGAAAGAATTTATACCCTGTGGTAGCGAATCCACATACTTTACTAACTTGTTTAACACCTGAGCTAATCTAGTTTACTGTTTTAAACCTGAAAGATGCCTTCTTTTTGCCTCCCTATCCACCAAGCCACCCAGAAAATTTTTGCATTAAATGAGCTGGTGGATGGAGAGGCAAAGAAAGCAGCAAAGGCGAGGTAATTATGGACAGATTTTCCTCAAAAGTAAGCCAGAATATAATAATACTAATCAAAAGAGACATGCAGCCACAAGGGGTGGGCTACCATTGAAAGGGAGCTAGTAATCCCTTCCCATTTTTACGGTTACTAGTGAAGGAAGAGCACTAGAAAACACACTGGAGTCTAACTTCTTAAAAGGTTTTATAAAGTGTGGCTCCTTTCCCAGAATAACCAAGGCTGCCAGTGTTACAGAGTGCACCAAAATGAAGTGTTTACTTTTAAGCAGTAGTTTCCACAGGCTTTCTAGAACACATGTCTAATTGAAAGATTCATTGCCAAGAATTTATATGCCACTATCACTCAGGTAAATCAAGTGGTCTCCTTGCCTCCAGACTAACCCCAAAAATACCTCCAGGCTGAAACTTGGTCAGACTGGGAGAGGCCATGGGCCTGGACAGCAGTGGCAAATTGACTTTTCAGAACTCCCAAGGAAAGGAGGCTATCGGTATTTATCAGTATTGACAGATACATTTTCAAAGTGGCCAGAAGCATTCCCCACCAGAACTGTCAAAGCTCAAGAGGTGACCAGGGTATCATTACAAGAAATAATACCGTGCTTCAGAGTTCCAGCCACAATATCCTCAGATGGAGGATCACATTTCATTTCCAAAATAGTGCAACAGATCAGTAGCTACCTGGGCATTCATGACCAGGCCTCTACTGCATGTAACCAAGAATAACTGGCTATCTGGACCTCCACTCAGCATTTCTTAAAATACTTGATTTTCTATAAAATCTGTGGCTTACCAGAATAACATGATACAGATTTGATAACAATTATTTTATTTTGTACAGCACCTGGGATGTGTGATTTGCTCAGATTGTCTCTAGATGATGTTTAATGACTATATGAATTTCAGAAATACAAGTAGGATGGGGAGTCTGGAGCAGGGAATTTTAAGGATTGATCAACGTTTAGCACTATTAAATACCTGTTATGGCCAAACTCCACCTCTAAAAACATTTTGCAGTGTTTTGGTTTTTTTTGATCTTGTTCATCTCATTACTTTATTAAAAGCAGATTTGAGTCTATGTGGAGAAAAGCTTGTCAAGGAATTTGAGGAGCAATTGGTTGAGATTGTAATTATCTGTTCATTTTAATGCATTGCAGGTAGAGATGACCAAAAAGCTGACTGCACTTTGTATTATGGGTTTGGAGATATATTCAGAATCAGCTCAATGGTGGTGATGGAAAATGCTGGCCAAGAGAAGCTGTATGATATGGTATCTTATTGCTAAAATATGAACAAGTAAGTTACTGTGGTGGCTTGGTTCTTAGTTTTCAAATGGGCTAACTTGGGGGGGGGGGGGGCGGTGTGGGGGGGCATTTGGAAAAAAAAAAAGCAAAAGAAAAAAAAAACCTGAAAACCAAAATGAACCCATCACCAAACAAAACCACCCACCACAAAAACAGGAGCAAGCTTGCCAGCTTCAGGATACAATTCTGGAAGTAACTGTGTTGAGGTGAAATATCTGTCAACAAACACTGTTTGGATTTCAGATCCCAGTCAGAGGAAATACTGGAGTTCTGTGGTTTTGGCTCTGAGCTACAGTGTTTAATGGCCACATAGGAATCCAGGTGTGTTTGCTGCTTTACCTGCTTCACTGTGATATTTGGAATATTCATGGAAAATGTGTATCTTTGTTGTGGACAAACTGGTGCATCCAGTAAAGCCTTTTGTGGCCTCAGTGTAACCATGAGTTCATATTCTTAAAATTTTCATTCTCTTGAAACTGCAGATTATACTCTTCTGCTTCAACCACACTGCCTACACCAGTATTGGCATAGCTGATAGGGAATACTGGTGGTGCTGCAGCTGTTCTCTGATTTTTCCTCTGATAATTCTTTGTGCCTGTTCTGAGATCTGAGCTGTCCCTAGGACCTTTTTTGCCATTTCATGCTGTATAAGGCAGGTGTGACAAACCCTCCTAGGATCTATAGCCCCCCTCTGCTACATCTGTTCTGATTAGCCACATAGGTACCTTCTCCATTAGAGCTTAATTTAATCATTTGGTATCTACTCAAAACATGTTTTGTAATAATGCAGTCAACCTCATAAATAACTTCTCTCTAGTGTGGGGAAACAGAAAAAAAATGAAAACAATGTTAGAATTTTAATTGAACTCTTAAATCTTACAGGTCAAACAATCTCAATCTTCAAACTCAAAAGGAAGCAGAGAAAATGCCCAGGCTGGATCAAAAACTATCCAAGATTCAGGGGTGAAGAAATCACAGGAACATAAATGGCCCAGCTGAGGTCCTAACTTAAAAGCAAAGAAGCCTAAGCTTCAGACAGGTGCAAATGACCAACCAGTAGTTATTGACTGAGTGTCACAGACTACATTGAGGATCTAATCATGGTTGCTGCTCCATGGACAGTGCAGTGTGTAAGTTCAGTTTGTACTTTAGTAATGGTATTTTTATTTTTATTTAATAAACAATGAGCAGAGAACAAATATCTCAAAAACTGTCAATTCTAGAAGGCTAATAGAAGAGAAAAATGTGTTTATTATCAAAATAATTGGTGCATAATTTAGGATATTTTGGCAATGATTACAAAACCTCTATAATGACCATGTTGCCTTTTTAACTCTTTTGGAAGTGTAGACACTGTGGCAGGTTCATGCAGTCTGGAAAGGACTGCCAGAGGTGCAGAGGTTTCCAGGCTTCCTTCCTGTGGGAGTCTCCACCCACTGCTCCCCTGAAAGTCCTCTTGAGGTTTCTCTGCTTTGCAGCACAGGACTTGGTTGTTCTTAGCTCTGCATGAAGACCTTGTCACCTCCTGTTTCTTCTGCCTGCTGTGCAGGTGACTCTCCTCTTCACCAGTGACCCCACTGCAGCCAGGGCAGCTGCTGTCACCAGCCCCAGGGAGTGACATCAGACAGCTGGAGACGGGGATGCTCCAGCATCCTTCCTCTGGAGCCCTGGCTGGCTCAGAGCTGCTGCTGTGCCAGGGCTGGTTGTTCCAGCCCACACGGGCACTGCCACCTCTGCAGCTCTGAGAAGGGACATGTGTCCCTACACCCACTGTGGCATGTGGGAGTGAAATACTGTATGTATTTATGAGTGATTATGTGTATTTATTCCTTTGAAATATGTCTGTTGCTCTTCAAATTGGACTTCTCTGCGTTGTTATTCAAATAGAAATTTATGACTTCTGTGCTTGGCAGAAGTACCTCAATTGAAGTTTACAAACAAGACAACCTGCCAGCCTAAGAAACACTCAACAGCTACTGCAAGCATTCTCAAGCACATATGCTGACTGCTAGATTCAATTTTGTTTTCTTACTTTTAACATCTTAGCAGCCAAAGATCAGAAAGGTATGTTCAGTTTCATTAATCAATGCAAGTTCTGGGTGGTTGCATTTTAGTTCTTCTCCCTTACATGCATAACAAATATAAAACTAGTATCATTAGGAACATGCTCTTCATCTTTATTTTTCTGGTAAAATTGTGACAGTGAATAAAGCCTATAGTCTTTCACTCATCCTTTAGCTGAGACATTTGCCAAAATTGAAAATTCAGTTAAAAACAGTCATTCTTCTAAAAAACATTACGTGACTTGTCTGGGACAAGTCTCAATATGTACTGCAAGCTTTGTATTGAGTACAATACATTGTTCCAAATTTGATCCAAAATAAATAGGAACTCTCAGGCAGCAACTGCAGAACAAAATCAAAAGCCAGGATGAAACAACTGCTGTCCAGGGCTGGCACTATCCAGTACAGTGCAGCTCCACCCCAACACCTGGACAGCTGAAGGGACAAGGAGTTCAAAAGCTGGTCTCAACTGACATCTCATCCTGGCTTCCACTGTACAAAGCTTGTGTTCTGTACTTAACTGAGTAGAAAATACATTTATTTCAGAAGTAAACTTATGGGGGAAAAGAAAAAAGGAGAAAAAAACCAGAGTAAGGCCATGTATTTGCAACCTGCATTCCAGGTAGCAAGAGCTCTGAGCACCCTGTGCCCTGAAACTGTTCTCTGTTCATCTGAGCCAGCTCGACAGAGATTGCACCGTTAGCTGGTACCTGTGGCAGTAACCAGTCAGTATTTTGGCAAGATCAACCCAGAATCTCAATAGAGGATTGCATTTACCCCCAATCCTGAGAAAACAGTTTTCTAAGATGTATGACTTGCTCTCAAAGCTTCATACAAAATGGGAATGGGGTATTGTTCAATCAAAATAATCTTCTACGTCAATATCAGGATTTAGGAGATCTTCACCATAGGCTGAAAGATCCATTTGATTTAAAATTAAGTTTTCAAAGGTTTCTTCCAAGTCCGTTTCACCGATGAGCACAGCTCCCATCATTCGGCCGTTCTGCATCACCACTTTGATGTACTCGTGGCCCTTGGTACACCTCAGCATCAGCTCGTGCTCTGAGCCCAGGCCCTGAGCGTTGTACTTCCCCAAAACCACCACCTAGCAGAAGGAAAAGGGAAAAGCTCTCATAACAACACTGCAGTGGCTTTTAGCATTTCTGCTGCTAACAGTTCTCAGCCTCAAAAGTGATGCAAACAGGGAAATATTCGTCCCTAGGGTCCCTCCCCCCCCATCACTGGCTTGCAAGCACACAATGGACTGAAAAATCTTCCCCTTGAAATATCATACACATTAGCACAAACTGAGAAAATCTAAGTTAGGATTAATTACTATATAAAGAAACCTATTTCCTCAATACTTATGCATCTGCTCACTGTCAGCAAGTGAATATAAGCAAGCAGTATGTTACTCAGTGATTTACAACTATCAGACTGTACTGACCTTATAATTGAAAAATTTTGTCATGTGAGCAAAGAGTTCAAAGCTGAAATCCATATCAATAGACTCCCCTAAAGCTTCTGCTGCCATGCACTTTGCTGCATACCATCCCATCTGCCGAGCCTGGGTCCACAGCCTCATCTGCAAGAGAAAATTGGGAACACTGAAGTCATGAGGCCATTCCTGTGCCATGAGCACACTCACTGCAGTGAGTACTCAGAGCACACTTTGTGCTGTTCATACTCAGAGGGGCTGGCCAGCTCATTTCCAGCCACCTCCACAGAACTCAGCCACCAAACCCCCAGGATTATCCACTGTGGGGTGTCACTCACTCAGGATCACCAAATGTGGTGGTGTTTGAGGGTCCCCAGGATGAGCGAAGAGATGAGAATCTTGATTCCATGTTTCAGAAAGCTGATTTTTTATTTTATGATATGTATTGTATTAAAAGAAAATTATATACTAAAACTATACTAAAGAATAGAAGAAAGGAGACATCAGAAAGCTAGAAAGGAATGAATAATAAAATCTCATGACAGACTCAGTGTCTGACACAGATGGCTGCCATTGGCCATTAATTAAAAACAATCCACATGCAACCAATCAAAGATGCACCTGTTGGTAAACCATCTCCAGACCACATTCTACAGCCCTCAGATAGTTATTGTTTACATTTCTTTTCTGAGGCTTCTCAGGAGAAAAATCCTAGCGAAAGGGCTTTTCAGGAAATCTGTCAGTGACAATCCACTGTTAACCTGTCCCTCCTTGGTGCCAGCACTGGGGTGTAACTCCTGTGCCAGGACGTACCTGGTGCCACACAGGGCTGGGCTCCCAGGCTGCTGTGCAGATATCTCCAGCTGCAAACACATCTGGCAGTGACGTGCGCATGTGCTTGTCCACCTTCAGTCCTCCATCCTCTCCCACAGCAAACTGAAGGGGTTCACACATCAGCAATGAAACCAGGCACCCAACTCCCTCCCCCTTAACAATCAGCTGTTCCTTTATTATTTACCATGAGACTGTGCTGAGTGGCAAGAGCTCCATGGAAGGCACAAGGCATTACTGTTATTATTATATCTAGAGCACAGCACAGATTTTTAAAGGACTATTACTGATACCTAGGCAGAGAAGTCACAGGGCTTGCCAAATTCCAAATCTCACTGTGTGTTACAGGGACACCCAGTCTTAAGAGATCACTTTGTATTTTTGTTAAGGCAGGAAAATACCATTGCAAAAACTTAATTCCTGATCTAAGCTTATAGCATAGGCCTGGAAATATCTCATGGCTCAATATCAGATCTATGTTTTCAATATTTCCTTCTTTAACCAGAGCACAGCCTTTTACCTCCTAATCAGATGCACCACTTAACCCAAATACCACAACCTCCTGGTTTTGTCTGGGATCATTTTTTAGTAGTAGCTTGTATGGGGCTATTTGTTGGATTTGTGATGAAAACAGTGTTAATGATCTAGGAATGTTTTAGTCATTGCTGAGCAGGCACTGAACACAGAAACAAAATGATCCTGAGGTGTGGAAATGCACATGGCAGTTATGAACTCCAGAATCACCATCCACATTTGGGTGCTGACTTCTCTCAATGAACACAAGCACTGTGACAGCTCAGTGTCCCAGATGGAAAGTACTGGAAATAGTTGCTTCCTTTCCAGGAGCAAATGCCAAGATTAGTAAGGTAAGACTATGGTACAGAACTAACATGGAAATTATTCTATATTTTTTCCACATTAGCCAATTATACAGATGATTTTCTCTCTTTGGTTAGGCTTAATACTGCATATGTACTGTTTATAAACACCTGGGGAACAACATAATAAACCAAGACCACAATCAAATACACTTGTATCATGTTGGATATCTCAGTATCAACATACCCAGCCTTATTTTGAGATGGTGCACAGTATTTCAATCTTTAGCAATCCATGTCAGAACAGAAGCATAAACCAGCTGAAAAGGTTTCTTTAACCTTACTTGAAAAGCTCCAGAAGAAATCAGTATACTTACATTATTGCCATCAAGAAATGGTTCAACATTTGGCACAACTCCAGTTGCACTGACAATGAAATTGCATCCATAAATCTTTCCATTAGTTAATTCCACATATACTGGCCACAGCACTGAAAAAGGAGAAAATTTTGCCCTGAGAATGTAACCAACAGAAGTTATTTTATTAATTATGTCTTATGATAAGATATGAAAGAAAAAAAACAAACATAAAACCTTTGAGGTAACTGAATAGGTAAAGAAAGGTTAAAATTAAAAATAAAAAGGAAAGAACTATCAGAGATTACCTGTAACTTTTCTTACCATTGCTCAGAACTAGAGAAAAAAACTAGTTTGGATCTCAGCTCCAACTCCTACTAATAACTTCCTTCAGAATTTTCCTAAATTAAAGCCCTCTGTGTCCTGTGGGATGTTCTCTCAACTATGCAATTGCCAAATATTCTTTTATGTAGAAATTTACAGATGCACAGAAGTGCCTCAAAAGCAAAAAGAACAGCACAGATTTGACTTGTGCTGAAAGTAACTGATTACTAAAATAGTATTTTAAAAATTCATTTTAATTAGGTGAACATTATAGGCATAATTAATAATTTTTAAAAAGGGATATTTTCCTCTACTTGGAAGGTTTACTTCAGTTTTGATACAAAATGTTGGTGGGTTTTTTCCTCCTGTTTTAACGTCACTATTAAAATATTTAATGGATTGTGTTAGGGTGGAATATTCTGCACACATGATTTTGGTTACTTTGTGGAAAAAAGTGTCTGACCCATAAGATTTTATAATTTAACTGCAGACCATAAATTTTATTACTGTAAACTGCTAGACCTCAAATTTACGAGATAAAAGATTCATTTTTCACACAGCAAACATGCTCCAGCACAGATTTATCTTCAAGGTCTTACCAGCACTGGCACTCACCCTCATCTGCTTCTACATTTTTCTCTCCTTTAGGAAAAGTCAAGGAAGTCTGCTGCAGTTGGATAAATTCTTGCTGTAAGTGTATTTTCTTTACTTCACACAGTACTTCAATATGTACTTTGTGAGAAAACTAAAAAAATAGACAGGATTATAAATATAATGATCACAAGATTGATAATAGCAAGGATATTGATATTAAAGTGGAAAACCCCCCACCATATATCCCAGCCCACTACCTGGATTCCCACACTTTCCTCTTTTTGGCACAGCTCTAACCATAGCCAGTGGCAATTTACCTGCCTTTTCAGCAGGTAACTCATGTTCCTTTAAAGTTCATAACAATTAGATTTTTCAGGCATGCCAGAGAACATAGGTTCCCCTAAACTTACAGGAAGAGACCTAAAACCTTATCAGAAAGCTCATCAGAACAGAAAGTAAACTCATCTTTTCTGTCTTTCAGGATTGCAAATCCTTTGTTTTTCTATCATTAATTAAATTTTGGTAACAATAATAAGTTTATGTTCTGAACACTGTAAAAAGAAAAAATACATTTCAACCATATTCTGAGCTCAAGCCAGAAGTAGGAAAGTTGCCTGTTTCTCTAAATTGTTTTGTGAATTTGGGCCCTTTTTTATTCTCCACTACACTAATACAGTTCCACACCTTCAACAGCCAAACCACCACTGATTAGGCTGCTAAATATCCTAAACATCCTTTAGCTGGTCTTTGACTGATCACTCTTGACAGGTCATTTTTTAAATGCAAAGCAGATGCAAACACCTAACAGCTCAGGAATTCATAAATGAAAAAAAAAAAAAGTGAGGATTTTTGCTTTATTGCAAACATGGAACTCTTCCCAGAGCTCAGGCCCACAACACCCAAATAAATCTGGCATCAAGGTTATGCCCATACCTCCTTAGTCCCTTTAAGGTGTAAACCCTCGTGCCAATCAGGGCCCAAGGCACTGCCCAGCTTGTCAGATGCTCCTGGAGGTCTTCCTTTCTCCTCACTTCCTGAAGCAAAGACATGGAGTAGATCAGATTTAAAGTGCAACCTTCCTTGTCCTCAGAATTCAGAACAAGGATTCTCAATTAACAGAAAAATACCATCTAGGGTAATATCCTTATTCTTCCTGCCTGATGGCTAGAACCATGCTCTTCCTTTTGCTCTGACTTTGGTCCTCCATATGTTTGTGTGATGTTTGTTCATGAAGTCCTAGTTAATTGCTCTTTCTGAGACTGCACTTTCACTCCACCTGTAATAATGTTCTGTGTGGTTTCACCTGCTCCTCCAATATCTCATTATGTGACAGCTCCTCCCTATAGAATGGTGAGTTCACATCAAAACATTACAAAAAATAGAACAAGTTCTTCAGCAGTAGGAATACAGGGAATTAATATAAATTTGGCACAAAGGTAAGCACTGTTTTACAGCTCACAAGAAGCTGTATTACATTCTGTCTACATAAATTTGGGATGGGTTTCTATATTGGATTTTTACTCTCAGTTTTTGAAGAAGGAAATGTCATGAATGACAACAGTAAGCCTTATTCCAAGCTGCTAAATTGACTGGTTTTAAGACTATCTTTAATATGAAATGCTGCTGCTGCAGTGTCAGGAAGCTAAACCCCATACCTTCCACTGTGTACTTGGTTCTTTTACACTCGATGGGAGTCTCTTGGCTTTCAGCAGTGAGCTTGGGAAGGAGGAATTCAGCTGCTCCTGCATCAAAGAAAGTGTTCCCAATGGCTTTGTCTTTGATAGCCCAGATTACTTCACAGCCTTGAATTTCATACCTGTGGGCATTTCAACAAGGGATAAAGTGACAGCCAGCCTGAAAAGGATCTGACGGTTAGCAGCACAAGCAGAAGTGTGTCAAGTTTCCTTCCAGAAGCCAGAACCACGGGATTCCAAGACTTTCCAACCTATCAAATCCACTTCTAAATATTTACATAAGGAATCCATTAAAAAAAAATCTCTTCAAGTTGACAAATCATACTTTCTCACCAACACAACCCTGACTGAACTGGGGTAGGGGGTAGATCCAATATATAATACTAATAATTAGTATTTCCTGCTCCCCATAATGAAAAAGAAGTGCATTTCTGCCAGACTCCCACTGTTAAAAACAAGCATTTGGATCTTGTTGCACATGATCCTATGTAGAACATGAACTGTATATTCTTGGTATCTATGTGTCAAAGCTTCTTCTGGAGCTTTTCTGATTTTTTGTGTCAGTAAAAATCACTGTTGCAAAAAACCCTCTGTGATCAGTTTTGCTACTAAATGCTCTAAGAGATAGAATTTTATAAGTCAACCTTCTCCCAAACTCATTTACACTAGATTTAGCATTGCATTGTTAAAGATTTTATTTATGTATTTTTTGTTCACTTACACTAATTCAAGGGCAATCCCACCATTTCCTACCACCACAATTCTCTCAGCTTGAGCCAAATTCTTCTGAAAAGCCTGCATCAAAAAAAGAAAAGTGTCAATTAGAGCATGTTCCCTCACACTGATCAACGATATCCTTTTCAGTATTTTCTTGCTCTTAGTCTTGATTTTCTCAGACTATTTATATACATCTAGCTAGGGTGAGACCTGTAACAGAAGCTGTTGTAACAAACAACAATTTCAGTTTCACTTCAGATTCTTTGAAAATGTAACTCCTTTTTAATCCTCAAAGTCCCGCTTCATTTGATGAATGGCAGCTCCATGTTAGCAGTGCTTACTCTGCCTCCTCTTATTCTGAAGACCTGTAGCAGTGAAATTTCACCTTTGCTTTCCAAGCTTAATTTTTAGTCTCTTAAGTAATTTCTCAGGTGAAAACTTTTCCCCATCTTTGACTATTTCTAACTCTTTTCTGTACAAAGAGGAGAAGCTCCAGTAGTTCTGCAAGAGAATAAAAAGTCATTCCTTCAGTGGCTTTCCACTGCACGAAGCAGCCCTTTGTACCAGGAACCACACACACCTTCCCAAGGAAATTTCTTTGTTTTTCCAATTGGATTCTGCCTGGAGGGTGAAAAAATATCGTTTATTCCATATTATCATGTTAGAAATAATGCATAAGAGCTATCTATAAACTTAACAAATATAGTGGCTAATTAATTCAGGGGCATTATAAGGCTGTTTTTCTGCTGGTGAAAATGTTCCTAATTAAGAATATATAATAACAAGCATTATTTTCTGTTTCTCCATTTCGCTCCACAAGAATTCTGGTATTTTGCACCAGATGCAGGAATATATTGCACATTTTGAAGTCCCAAAGACATTTACCTGTGCACTGTCAGTGTCCCGGATTCCTAACACATACGGGTTCCCTTCAACAATTAATTTTGGTTTGGCTCCAGCACACAGGCAAAGCTTTTCATAGATGTATTCTCTCCCATCTTCAGTGTAAATTTTCTGTTAACAATGAAGAGAAAAGAAAAATCAATTCACCAAAGAGAATTAATCTAAATGAAGACATCTAAGAGACATCTTTCCTTAACGTCACAGTAATTTGCAGATATGAAAAGCTGTAAGGGGCTTCTTATGGAACAAGGCTTCATCCTCTTCCTCACTGTGTGTCATTTATTGCCATCACACTCACCACAAATAAGTGACCAATAAAATGGGAAGTGCACACTGTGCACTCCAAGCAAGATCAACCACTTGGTGGCACTTGGTACTCACTGGCTGTGCCAAAAGAGTTCTGTGTTTTCTATGTGACAAATGTCCCTCAGGCCCCAGGGACAGAACCATGCACTGCTGGACATCAGCAATTGAGAATCTCATTCAAACACTGGAACAGCAGTAGCTCTGAGTTAACCAGGCACAGGATAGGACACAGTTTAGAAATACTGCAAATCTGTTCTTTGCTGGAGAAAAAGTGAAGGCACTCAACAAGCTATGTCATTCTGAGAAAGAAGACCTTAAAATTTAACATTTTATGACACTATTTGTTGTTCTACAAACAGGAAACTACATAGTTTAAAGTGATTTTGGGCAAAAGAGCCTCCAAATCCACATAGATTAATTATTTATGTCCACCAAGACAAATATTAAAACACTATCCTAGTAATGATATAAGAAAACCACTGGATTCAGAATATTAACAGAATCCATCTGGAATTACATCTCCAAACTTTAAAAGTGAGCAAAATCAGTTTGGGATGTGAATGTGAGTTTCTCATACATGCTGAAGTGAAAATATGTTGACACAGAGCTAACAAGGCTGTGCACATGCTGTCCATTGCTCATATTTGCAATGTATTTCCTACTAAACAGAAGGAAGACAAGGTGGAAATTTGGTTCTTTCAAAATTTATTTTGTCCTCTGTATATATTTCTACTAGAAAAAGAGTTTAAGCAGTAAGTGAAATTAGAAATAGGAAATATTTTCTTGTAATTTTGGTAACTTACCAATTCAGTAACCAAAATGCTCTTGAACAAAATTTCTCACCCAAGACATTCAGCTACTTCTTAAATTATTTTTTATATACATAATTTGAAAAAAAACCCCAAACAAATAAAAAAGAAAACCTCAGCTTACATGTTCATCACTTTTCAACTGTTTCACTCCAGACTGTATAACTCTAATATTGTGATATCGTTTTTCTAATAGGGAACTTGGTTGTTCTTCAACATCAAATTCCTCAAGTGTTTTGGAGACCTGTAGGAGAAATATTTAAAAATATGGATCATTTATCTATCTGTTCTTCTAAAGTTTTTGACGCAAGGTGCTGTGTTCATTTATAGTAAAAAAGTCACAACTTAAAGCCTATATTGTCTGAAAACGGGTTACCATGTAACTGCTAAAAGTTTCTTTTTCCATAGAGAATCTTTCCATGCCTGTTCCTGGTTGAAGAGTCAAAGTACTACATGTTAATCCTAAAAACAGAGATTAAGCAAAAATGGAAATCCCTGGCAGTTGCTCTAACTGCTACAATGTTTTATTCCATAAAGAAGTCTATTACCAGAGTTGTTAACACTGCTTTTTCATTTATGTTATGTAGAGTTTAAAATCCTGGTTTTTCTCTAACTTTGATAAAATAACTCCTCCAGAGCCACTATATGATATTTCAGAGACCTCGGGGAAAGTGGACAACATCAAATAGAAAACAAACACAAACAAAATAAAAAGCCCAAAGAGGCAAGCCAGAATTTGAAAAACATTCAAATAAGTGATGACAATTTTGTGGCTTTTTCCAAAAGAGAGAGGCTGCATGGAAACATCCAGGCCTGCTACTTTATTGAATATTCAGAATTTGCAACACAGCTAGGAACCAGAAGACACACCATGCTTGCAATTCAGAGAGAAATTGAGATGCTCATGTCCAAAACTCAGATGCTGCTGCCTTCCAGCAGTGCTTAGCTATTCCCTTATTCTTCAGCTATGTAAATTTCCACTGATGTGAATTACAGACTTCACATCTCTGCACTGTGCAGATGTCTTTGCTGGACACTCAGCACTTTCAGAAAGCATTCTGTAGTTGGGTGTTACTTCCACAGTCTCACAGAGAGCTCTCAGACTCAGCTTCATCCCCTACTAGCCACAAATCTGAATTCATGCATGCATTTGCTTTCCTTTTTCAAACCAGCAGGAAAGATGTCACTGAATCAGCAGCTGCTGGAGTAGACAAAGCTCAAAAGCCTTCCCCAGAAGGTTATCCTTTTTTTTGCTGTTTCTGCCCCAAATTCTAACATGAGCAAGACTATGATACCATTCCAGTGCTTCAAAGAGGCCATTCACTAAAAAAGCAGTGAAATAAAGCTTCAGTAACTCTGAACACACTTCAGTCCTGTAAGTACCTGGTTTAACCTTTGCCTGAATGGTGTGAATATATTCACAATTACTGATCATTGTAAAATAGCCTGTCAGTCTTACTAACACCACTGCAATCACACTAATATGAAAACAAGCTCAAAGTCATGAGCTTCTTCACCACTGGGTTCTAAATTATCTGCACAAATAGACTTTGAACATGTCTCACTATAAGAAAAATGAAGTCTCTCTTACCTGCTTGAAATTAGTTACAGCTTTGATAACTGGGGAAGCTGTCACTAAAAAAATGTCTTCTGATGGGAATTCTGCAGCCAGCTTGTAAAGAAACAGAAACCATGATGAGAGTCACCATCAGACTTGAATACAATAAAACTACTGGCGACAAGCAGTATGTCTTAATACATGACTTTGGTTTTGTAGAAATACAACTTGAGGATAATAGAAGGATAAGGACTGAAGAGAATTTGGAGACACATTTATTTCAATCACACATAAATATACCTTCAAGAACTGCAGCCACAGTGTAAAGGACTATTGTCACAATATTCCAAAGGCCATCTGATGGATCAGACTGCGATCATGGGATCTCTGGACACACCCACTTGGTGGATACACATTTTTTTACTGCACAGCAGTGGCTAATTGCTAATTGTTAACAGGTTTCATTTGCACAGAGGAAATGCTGATTTCTTCTGGATATTTTATACCCTATTTAGTAAACTGATCATCTTCAGGGTGCTATTGAGCAATGCAAGACTTATAAATCCCCAAGCCAAAGGGAAGAGCTCCCATTTTAAATGTGCCTTGCTCAGCAAGGTGACAGACCAAGATTAGCGGTGCTGTTGGGGGGAAGGGATGCCAACCACAGGGACCCTGACATGACCAGAGAACACTGCCTCCAAAACACAGTCTGTGTGCTGCTCTGCAGCCCTAAGAGATAAAATATTCCTCATCAAACGAATACCCACATAATTACATTCTACAGGTGCAAAATTATCTCCAGTTACTGTTACTTTGAAACCATCAAAATCCTCGAGACCAAGTGACAGATTAATTGATTTTTAAAGCTTAGGCTCGCAGAGAGCTGGATGAGGTACACATCTCTAAAACACGGAGCCTATAAAAACTGAGCAGTGTTAAATAAAAGGAGCACATCACAGCAGCCTCCAGCTGGGCTGCAGCACAGTCCCTTAGAATAATTCCTGCAGGGATCCCGAATCCCTGAGCTCTGGGCCAGGGCACAGAGAGCCAGCTCTCTGCAGTGATGAATAACTCACTCTCTTTTCAAAGCGTTTCATAAACTGCTTCAAAATAACCTTATCAGCTCTGAACCTCTGGAGCGGTACTTGTACACAGATAACATCCTCATATTGCAGCACTGCTGCCCTGGGGCTGCGCTTGGCTCGTGTTTTCTCCAGGGACACACCACAAATTATTAAAATATTTTTTAAGAAACGGGGATGAGCGGTGTATAGGACAGAGTACGGAACTACCGAACACATGCGAACATTTGTGCAGTTACAGCGCAGATGTTTCCATGGCCGTGCCCTGCGGGGTTTATCTCTCTGAGTCAGCGCCAGCCGCTCTCACCGGGCAGGCGGCAGCTCCGGGCCGCCAAGGGCCGGGCACACCGGGGCTCCCCGGGCTGGGGCAGCTTCCCGCACCCCTGCCGACAATTCCCGGCTGGCAGGGAGCGGGAAGGGGAGGGAGAGCCCGGCCCCGTTACCTTCTCGGCGCAGGTGACCCCCGCGATGCCGCCGCCCACCACGGCGAAGCGGCCTCGCACCGCGCCGCCCGGCCCCGCCATCGCCCCGCCTGGTACGGCCCCGCTGCGCCGCTCCCGGCACGGCCCGGCCCCGCTGCACCGCCCCCGGCCTACGGAGCGCGGGAGGGCCACAACTTCCTCCGCTCCGACGGAATGGGCGGTCCCGTGCGCAGCCGCCCCGCAGCGGCTTTTCCGCGCCCGTTCGGTATCTCCGTACCGTGTGGGGGCTGTCTGTGTACGGGGATCAAACCCCGTCTTGGGCACCCATTCCGGGATCGAGCTGTAATCCAGTCCGGGTTTCCCCCGCCACCCATTCCGTATTCCGGTGAAATCCGGTCCAGATTTTCCTCCATTCCGTATTCTTATGAAATCCAGTCCCGGTTTTTCCCCATTCCGTATTCCGGCAAAATCCGGTCCGGGTTTTCCCACATTCCACATCCTGGTGAAATCCAGTCCAGGTTTTTCCCATTCCGTATTCCAAGCAATCCAGTCCGGATTTTCCCCCACACCATACCCAGGTTCGATCCCGGCACTCTCTGTACCCCCAATCCCTACAAATTCCATATAACCCCTATCAATTCCACATCAACAAATCCCTATCAATTCCACAAAACCCCCTATCAATTCCATATAAATAAATCCCTGTCAATTCCATAGAAACCCCTGTCAATTCCATAGAAACCCCTGTCAATTCCACTTTTCCTCATCCCCACATTTTTCCATATTAGCCAGCTTCACCTGTAATATGAACAGCAGCAAGGTGTGCTCAGTTTATTAAGAATTGGAGTGGGATTGAGTGAAATTCCTGTGAGAATCAGTGTCCAGGGTGGTCAGTGAGGATGAGGAGGGTCAGGACAATGCCTGTGCCCCAGGAGAGCACAGCGCAGGGAGCAGCACGCCTGAGCAGGTGGGGCAGCACGTGGGGGTGCAGGGAAGGTTTCCTTTCTCTTTTCAGTTTCATCTTTCCAATCCTATCCCAGTGTTCAGTCCCTTCCCAGTCCCTCCCTAGAGCACCCCAGTGACTCCAGAGAAAAGAGGTGTTAAGGGAAAAATCCTACTTTTCCATTATTGTCTGAGTTTAAATCCCCTTCACCATGATTTTAAGGGTATCAGTTGAAGGAAAATCTGGTTTTTTTTCCTTAATTTAGGGGTATCAGCTGATGGGGAACTGTTATTTTCTAGTTTAAAGGGAAGGGGAAAATCTTTATCATGCCATTTTATGGGCTTGAGTTGCGGGCAAACTCCCCATTTTCATCACCAGAACCCAGGATATTCCTCTGGCTGCCCTGGAGGGCTCCAGACCCTGGCAGGGGCTCAGAGACCTTGGCACAGAGTCACAAACACCTGTGCCTTTGATTTTAGCCCATGGAAACAATTCCCAATTTTGTGTGAAGAGTTACAAGTCACAAGGGTTCGAGTAGAATGATAGTGAATTTATCACAGGGTGAAAAAGTAGAATTTTGGAGATTTAGAATGGGGGTTCAAGAGGCAAGATGGAGGAATCTGGGTGTGTCCTGTCCTTCTTCTTCTTGTCCTCCATCTTCTGCTGTGATGGTGACACTTCTGGGTTGGTTTAGAGTAGAGACTGTCTAACATAGGTGATAGGTATTGAAAAATTATTGTAAATACAGTACACACAGTTCTTACAGAGCTAACACCACCCCAAGGGCAGGGACTGTGCCACAACCCGACCTGTTGGACAGATCTCAGCAGGTCAGAGGAAGAATGGAATAGATAAGAGAAAATAAACAACCCTGAAAAGCAGAACCAAGAAACCTCTACTTCTCCTTCTGTCATGGGGCTGGGAGAAAAAAGACTTTTAATACCTCAGGAGCCATTTCAACCACAGAAACCAGAGAGGCAAGAAAAGGTGTGGTAGCAGAGGAGTCAAGAGGAAGACTTGCATGGTGCTTGTGAGAGGATAAAAGCCCACAGACCTTTGTTTGG
>WBNP01001584.1:501295-518432 GCA_013401095.1 Passerina amoena | reverse complement strand
TGAATGGGGCATAGGGAGGCAGGCTCTAATGCTGGACAGGTTGTACATCTTACCAAACCCCTGGGTTAAAGTCAATATTTGATTTTCTTCAACACTCCCACCTAAAGATAATGTGATTCCCATAAGTTTTAGATTTTACTGTACATTTCACTGCTAATTTTCAGATGTCTTCAAGGTTTTCAGCTGCAGGGGTCTGGTGTTTTCCACTGGCCACTCTGAGTCAGGAGCCCTCTTAATTCAGGTATAATATATCCAAGGAGTTAATTCCTTTCACTTTCACAGCTGTTCTTGTAGTCCACAGAACCAGGTAAGGTCCTTTCCATGCTCCTGAAGTGGCTCCAATTTCCAGGTCTTGATGTGTATGTGATCCCCAGGCTGGAATGAATGAACTGGGGTATCCAGGACAAGAGGTCCTGAGGGAATGATAAACATTTTTAGCCTATTCAAGAATTCCCCTAATGAAATTAATTATTGTTCCATTTCCTGATTTCCAGTCTGTTTCTTGGACCCAGGGAAGGTTGCAAGAGAATTCAGACCCCCAAATATCAACTCATATGGGCTGAAGATTAGTTTGGGACTGTCCTCTAACTTGTTACAAGGCTTGTGATAACACCCGTGGCCATTTCAAGAAATTTTCTTGACATATTTTGCTAATTTGTCTTTTTAGGGTTCGATTCATGTGCTCAGCCCTTCCACTGGACTGCAGTCTCCATGGAGTGTGAAAATCCCATTTTATATCCAACTCCTACTAAGCTGCTGTAACAGTTCAGATACAAAATGGGGTTCCCTATCAGGTGACATCCCTGTAGGCACTCCAAACCTGGGTGTGACCTTTTGTGGAGCACCTTGGTGACTTCCCTGGCCTTGTTGGTGCAGCAGGAGAAACTTCTTTTGGGTGGCCAGAAGCTCTCTGCCAACACTAGGAGACATCTGTCTCCTTGTGGTGTGGCAGCTCAGAAAAATAAATTTGCCAGTAATCCTCTGGATTGTTTCCTCTTTTAGTGATCCCTGGAGGAGGTCCTTTTGAATTCAAACAATTATTTTTAAGACATATTAGGCATTTTTCTGTAATAGATCTGACAATTTTTTGTCATATGAGCACTCAGTATGTGCGTCTGCAGACTGGTCACCACAGCATGGATTTCTTTGTGGGTCTGCTGGTGTTTGTCCTTGACAATTGATAATATCAGTTCTGATAGAACTGTGACCTGGTTATTGGGAGTCACCAGTCACACATCCTCTTTATTCTGGGCTTTTAGGTAAGCAGCTAATTTTAAATCTGCCTGACTATACCCAGCTACCTTCTGGAAGTGAAATGGCTTTCTCAGGTATTAATTTCTCAGGTATTAATGCTAGGATGCCTTGTTGTGCAACCTCCCAAGCAGCTTTACCTCCAAGTCTATTTATTTCCCCCACAAATTTGGGAATCCCCACACTGGTGTGCCCTGCAGTGTAGCATGGCCACTTTGGGCAGTTGGATAGCATCAAGGAGGAACAGTATTTCTTTTTATTTAATTGGAAAGGCTTGTGCTGTTAATAGGCCTCTTTCCCTCCATATACCCCCATGGGCATGGCCAGTGCTAAAAGCATATTTCAAATTGGTCCATATGTTTGCTCTTTTTCCTGCTGCCACTTCCAAGGCTCTCTGTAGTGCTGTGGGTTCTGCCCTTTGTCCTGAGCTGTCCGTGGGCAGAAGTGCAGCTTCTCTTATTTTGGTTGACGAATTTTCTGCAGAGCTGGCTTTTCACCTTCTTGCACAAGGCTGCTTCTGTCTGTGAAGAACTCTGCTGGATCTCCAGTGGGTGCACCCTGTCGGTCTGGCCAACCAGCACAAACCTTCTCAATTTTCTGTAAGCAGTCATGGGTCAGTGGCTCTTCTTGTATTGGGGTGTTCAGGAATTGGACTGGGCTTACTGCTGTGGTTCCTTTAATTTCCACATTTTCTGCTCCATTAGAACAGTTTGATACTTCACCATTTGACGCAGGGAAAGCCAATGTCCCCCTTTTGTCCTGATGCAGCATGCAAACTGTACACTACTGTCTTTTGTCCCAAATTCCTGGCCTCTTGGATGAGAATGGTCTCAGATATGGCTAACAGGCATCAGGGCCAAACATGGCTGACTTTTTCTAGTTGTTTCCAAAAGTGCCCCACAGGGCTCTTGAAGTCTCCTACCTTCTGAGCCAGAGCTCCAAGGGTGAGGGGCTGTTCTTCATGCACAAAAAGTTCAAAGGGTTTGTTAAGTCTGGAAGTCCTAAGGCAGGTGCAGACATCAGGGCCAGCTTTGGGTTACAGAATGCAACTTCCCCCCCAGGAGTCCAAATCAAAGGTCCTTCCAAGGCCTCCTTTAAAAGCTCTCATGATGGTTTGAGACCAAAAGTCTGCAATTTGAGACCCACAATCTGCATCATGCAGCCACACCTGAGGATGCTGATAAATCTTGGGCAGTCACAGGTTGGAGTACGTGGCAGATGGCTTCTTTGTCCATTCCCAACCTCCACTGTTCTGGTACTGATTCAAATCCTAGGCAGGTAACTTGCTGCCACATGATTCAAGTTTTTTCCTGAGACACATGGTAGCCTCCTTGGCCCAGGAAATTTAGAGCACTCACAGTCAATTCCATACATGTTTCATTAATTTCAGTTGCTAGTAAGATATCATCAGCATACTGCAGGACCAGCCCTTCTGGGTTCTCTTTTTTCCAGACCTGTAACTCTTTTGCCAGCTGGTTCCCAAAAATCATTGGACTGTTTTAAATCCTTGCAGTAACGCAGTCCAGGTAAGCTGAGTCGTCCAACCAGTTTGGGGGTTTTCCCATTCAAAGGCAAAAATGCCCTGACTTTGCTTATCCAAGAGGTATGCAAAAGAAGGCATCCTTCAAATCTATCACTTTAAACCACCAGTGACTTTCCCTGAAATTTTCTATTAGGCTCTTGAATTCCCTGATTTTAAAGGATGCAATTTTTGCCTTACCAGTCTTGATCCAGTTTTTAGGGTAACACTTACAGGCTGAGCTTGTTTGGAATAGCCTGGAGCTCCACTGGCTTAAGCCAGGGATGTTACTGCATTTTCTCCTGCTGGTATTCCTGGGTATTCCTCCAGAATTGTCTGGTTCTGGTGTTCCCTGCAACATAAAAGTCCTTCCCTTGATGGCTTTAGTCTCGGGTACCAGTAATTGTATTTCTCCATCTTTAAATACAATCTGAGCCTCCAATTTACTTAACTGGTCTCTTCCTAAAAGAGGAACCAGACACTTAGGCATATATAAAAATCAGTGTATTATCCATTGTTTTCTGAATTTAATGGGGTTAAAGAATGTTCATTATTCCACTTTTCCTGTTGCACCAACAACATTTGCAGTTTCTTGGCTTATTTTTCCCTGGTTTGTATTTAATACCAACTAAGTGGGCAGAGCGTCTATTAAAAAGTCAATTTTCCACTTCCTCAGCTTTATTGTAACCAGGGATTCAGCTGTGGATTCTGTCCCTGGTTCCCTTCATCCCTGGAGTAGGGGTAGGTCTGTTCCCTCTGCCCGCATCTGCCTCTGGGGACATTCCTGTTACCAATACCCAAACCATCTACAATCTGCAAATTGATTCAATCCTGGGGACTCAAACCCCTCTATTGACAAATGGGGGGAGTGCCCACGTGGCACAGAAAAAAGGGGTGAATAAATGCTAGATATTTAACTGTCCTCCCCCCACCAACAGAACAAAACACCCAAAATTCTATAGAAAGAAAAAAACCCACAACAGCTGGCAACATGGTAGGAAAATTTTTTAGGGTTTTTTTCCTGTCTCAAGGAAAAAAACCCTAAAAACAAGGGGTTCATGGAGAAGCTTGACCAAAAGCAGATGGGAACCTGGTGAGTCCCTGGTGTTGGTCTCCTCTTCACAGCAGCTGAAGCAGGTGGATTTGGTGTCCTTTCTCTCGCTGGCTCAGCTGTTCTGAGGTCAGGGGCTGAGATGGAGCAGCCTTCTCTGGCCGGTTCTTCTCCCACTGGTTATTCTCGCTGATCTCAGACCAAAACCAAACTGTACAATTCGCTTTGAGGAAAGCTACCAAGTGATCACTGCCTCTCCAAGGCCAGGGAAAGGAAAAAAACCTTCTTGCCTGAGCTAACAGAAACCAAGCTAGCCAAGCAAAAAAGAAAAATAAAAAAGAATGCAGTCTGCATAGCACCACAGATGCCTGGGGAGTGATGCTTTGAAAAAGCCCAAGGAAGAGCCCCAAGGCTCACCCTCCACCACCCACCAGACCCACCTCAAAGGTACAGCAACCATTTTGGGCATAAAACAGATGATCAGGGAATAGATTATAATCATAAAATCACCCAAGACACTGGTTACTTTCAAACCAGCACAGCACCAAAAAATGAAGTTACTTGAGTGTAACCAAGGAATAATGATATGGGGTTTTTTGCAAGTGTTGCTCATATTTGGATGTAAGAGGAATGGGCATTTTAAACATGCACTGGTGGCCAGATCCAGACAATATGGGATACCACTGGCTTAGCAGAAATCAAGCTAGAAAAGCTTAACCCCATAAATGGAAAGGAATATGCACCTGTAGTTGGGGAATATTTGGACTGCAGTTCCAGAAGAGTTCTCAAAAGGATAGCTGGCTACTCCAGCTTGTTGCCTGCATGGTGCTGATCACCATTGTTAGTAGTAGTTGGGTACTAGGTAACTTCAGCTTCACTAGTGATTGCTGCATTTTTGATGTCTATAAGTTTCTTTTTACAGACTGCTATAAGTTTGTTGCTGGCAAATTTTACTGAAAGTTGTTCCCCACTGACCTTTTCCTATTTCCCTGGGTATAGTTCATGGGGATCTCCCTGAAACCTGGTTGGTGGGAGGGCTAAAGGTGGTAATCTGGGATATGTAAGTTTAGTTGGGTTGTGGTGGTACCTGGACCTGTAAGGGTATGGCTCTGAAAAGCAAGGCAGGCTTAGTTAAACTCACAAACCTTATGAGTCCAACAAGTATGAAAAAATAGTTTTGTAAAATTGTCTAACATTCAAGAATGCTGAACCTCACCAAAGAAGACTGTTATCCTGAGTGTCTCAGGTTACAATGTAAGATGTAATCAAAAGTATGTTTGTATCACCATCTTCATAAGCTGTTGAAACCAGGTGGGGCAGTGTTCTTTATCTCTTCCAGGACTCATCCCTGATAACTCCCTCCAGGGGGTTATCTTCTGTTAATGGACCATTAGGTGGCCCTGAATGACTGATAAAATTCCATCATCCCATTGTGAGATGCTCCGCCCAGGGGGAGGAGCCCAGCATTCCAAACTGGATATAATCTGAGCTGTGGAACACCACAGGCAGCTTTACCTACTGGACTCCCAGAGGACAAGAGCCACATAAGCACCCTTGGACCTTCAGAGGAAGACCAGACCCTTCTCCAGGATCCCTGCTCCCAGAGAACCTGTCACACCTGTCACTGCAGGAGGACTGCAGCCACCATTTAATTGGACTGCTGCCACCACCCTGACCCACAGGGTGTCAGGTTGTATCCTGATTCAGTTCAAGCCTTTTCTGCCTTTATTTTCTAACCAGCTGCGCCTGATGGCAGAGGAGAGCAGTGTGTGCAGCTTTGTGTTCAAGAAGCGGGTCCGAGCCGCAGGGGGCGGCCGGCGAAAACGTCCCAGCAGCGACCAGGACAGCAGTGGGGAGGAGGGCAGCACTGTGGTGAGGAAGAAGCTGCCCAGGGACACCCCCAACCCCATGATTCAGAGGACCAGGCGCTGCATGAGGGAGAGGCCGGAGTATGCACGGAGCAGCAGTGAGGATGAGGATCCTGCCAAGGAGATCGGGGTCACCTACAAATCAACCAGGTCAGCAAAACCTGCTGGCCCAGAGGACATGGGGGCCACAGCAGGGTATGAACTGGACACGGAGAAGGAGAAGGATGCCCAGGCCATCTTTCAGCGCAGCCAAAAAATCCAGGAAGAGCTGAGAGGAAAGGAAGATGATAAAATTTACCGTGGCATTAACAACTACCAGAAGTACATGAAGCCCAAGGACACATCGATGGGAAATGCCTCCTCAGGAACGGTCAGGAAAGGTCCCATCCGTGCTCCGGAGCACCTGCGGGCCACGGTGCGCTGGGACTACCAGCCTGACATCTGCAAGGACTACAAAGAGACCGGCTTCTGTGGCTTTGGGGACAGCTGCAAGTTCCTGCACGACCGCTCGGACTACAAGCACGGCTGGCAGATGGAACGGGAGCTGGACGAGCGCCGCTACGGCACCAGCGACGATGAGAACTACGAGGTGAGCAGTGGTGAGGAGGACGTGCCCTTCAAGTGCTTCATCTGCAGAGGTTCCTTCAAGAACCCCGTGGTCACCAAATGTGGGCACTACTTCTGTGAGAGCTGTGCCCTGCAGCACTACCGCAAATCCCAGCGCTGCTATGTCTGTGGGAAGCAAACCAGCGGCGTCTTCAACCCTGCAAGAGAGCTCATGGCAAAACTGGAAAAACACAGAGGGCAGGAAGAAGAGGAGCAGCAGTCAGACCATGAAGAGGATCCACAGTAGCAGAACACATTCTGTACATAGCTGAATAAAGCTTTTGTAGGAGGAAAAAAACCCCAGAAATGGAGGGTAGGGTGGATGTATACCCCCATGTAAGTCTTGGGGTGTTTTCATGTTTTTCCATTGCATTCAACATGAGCTAGCATGCTGACAGTTTGTCAGATGCAGAATGCTGTCAACAATGGCAGGACCATCTACCCATCACCCTACTTGAACCCCAAGACTCAAACATTTGAGAAACACCAATAGGAGAAGGAAGTGTGTTTTTAATTGAGATGGTTTTGAGTTGAATAGTTTCTCGTTTGTAGTGTTGAGTTGTAATTTGTGGATATATTTGGGATATGAGGGACTGAAAGATTTTATCTATTTAAGGACATGGGTCACAAACCCAAACTAAGACAAACTGTTTCTTCTGTTGTTTTTTCTGACAGTTCCAAAGTTGAATTGTTTCTTGTTTGTAGTGTTAAGTTTTAATTTGTAGTTTCTAAGTAGTGAGCCTGCAGCATGCAATCCTGGAAGATTGTATTGCTGGACATTTGACAGCTCCTGGATCATACATGGGATACATCCCTGCCTAGGCAGGCTGGGCTTGTCCACTTGGGTGGAAAGCCTTATTTGAACTGAGCTTATCATCAGTGACATCATGCTGGCTTTGTCATCCTGTCTGTCACATTGCAGCTGATCTGAAACCCAACCAGCCTAGAAGAAAAGTCCCTGGGTGAACAAGGATAAGGCTGGATTCAAATCTACACAGAGACCCTCAGCCAATGTCATTCAGCCCTAAATGCAGATGTGTCATTAGCCAGAGAGATGGATGGTGCTGAGACCTCAATAAATCACATGTGTAAGCTTGGGAAATTTGCAGCTCCTATAAAAGGAGCTGTGAGAATAAACCTGAGGCTGTTTGTCACAAGGACCTTTGAGAGTTGTGTCATTTGTGTGTCTCTGATGAATGACCTCACTGTAACACTGTCTGCAAAGGGCCCTGCAGAGGATGGCAAAGAAAACTTTGCCCTTTCTAAGGGGGGAACTGTCACAGGCACGGCTGGGCTGTACAGATAAATTGGCCATAACAGACCTTAACTTGACCAGCCTAGCTGTTACAGAATAGAAGTAAACGAGTCCCCAGGATAAGACAATCATAGGTTGGATTTAACTCAAACAGGGACCCCAACCAATCTCATTCAAGCCTCAATACAGACTGCTCAGTCTGCAGTGAGGCCAGTGAGCTGGGTGGTAAGGCCTTGACCAATCAGATGTGTAAGCACAGAAATTTTGAAACCACTACAAAAGAATTATTGAGAATTTATTGATACCATTTGTAAATTTAGCAAAGTAGCATAATTGACAAGAATCCCCAGTTAGAAGTACAATTACTGAAGAAATTCCCCCTCTTGGTTTGGCCCCCTACTGAAGCCTCCCCTTTACTTCTAGCTCCACATTGTTTAAGTCTAAATACATGGGAAAGTGGAATGGCTTTTCTTTACTAAATAAGCAAGATTGGAATAGGATTCCTGGAATGGGTTTGTCTAACAAAATACTGGAATTAGCTGAAGAAACTATATAACTATACAATAAGAGTCCACAGAGCTACAAATATATTAAAAATATATAAAAAGAAAAAATATTTTGGCATCAATGGTATAATTGGATAATGAAAAAAATTACTAGTTATTTTATAATTTGCTACCCTCTATTAAATATATGTATGAAGTTACATAAGTGAATATCAAAAGTGGGTTTGAGTCCTGGTGCCAGGTTAAAAGTATTAAATTGTCATCACTGAGTAAGGAATGACACAGACTCACCAGAGGGTTGGTTTGCATGAACGGTGTGTCTTTACTTCAGATCCTGTTTCATACATTGCTCCAATACAGATAGATCTGGCTGGCCAATTAATCAGTACATTCCACCTGATTGGCTAATTTATAAGACACCTTTCTAATAAACAATCCTTGAGGAAAACAAGAAAACAGAGTCAGAAAACACCACCTGCAGGTTGCTTATGATAATAAGCTATCATCTTCAACATATTATCTTCAACAGCCTAAAGTCTCACAAGCCAGTTCTGGGAAAACTTATCTAGTTTTATCGCTCTCTGACCAGCCTGTGACATCCACAGGTCCCCCTTTTTGTTTAAATCCTCTGCAGGGTCCTTTGCAGAAAGGAGAACAAACAGAGCTGCAGAGGTTCCTGTAGCAGTTGTTAGTTATCAATCAGAACATTGATTTAAAATGGTCAGAGAGATCAGATCTTGTGATTCCCTCTTACAAGAAATACACTGTTAATACTAAAATCAGTTACTTATTCTAATACAATATCAATACTAATTCTAATAATATAGTAATAACTTATCATTAATTTGTTGAAAGAACTGACAGGCTTAGCCTGTCAACAGTCCTTCTCAGAAACAAAGAAGGGATGGAATGTTCCCTCCCCACTCGTGGAGGGGCCATCTGATTGATGGTTGGCATCTTGATCATCACTCTGAGGTTGCCTGTTGGAAACATTCTGTCTTTGGTGTCACAAATCAGGGTGGACACATCTCACAGGTACCCATCACACAGTACCTGTGGAAACACATGCATATCCACGGCTCCAAGTGTCAGACAACAGGGACAGTTGTTTGTCGGTTAGTCCCAAGTAAGGACACAACCAGCTGATGACGCCCATCAATTTCTGGGCATCATTCAAGGTCTTAATAGAATCTGAGAATTGCACCTCCTGATGCTAATTAGTTTTGTCAAGAATTTTGACTCCCAGATATTTCAAAGGAGGGCGCTGCTGAACCTTCTCTGAGGCCACCTGTAGCCCATAAGAATGCAGAGCAGCGAACAGCTGAGGCTGTACCCTCAGCAACTCATCCTGGGGATGCTGCCACCAGGATGCTGTCCATGTCATGATAACAAACTGCTTGTGGGCTCCAGACAAGGCCTGAACCACATACCACTGACAGATAGTCAGGCTATTGTGACAGCAAAACCTGTGGCAAAACCTTCCATTTGAGACAGAGTAGAAATTCTCCAGAGCAGAAATCCATTTTGATTTAGGTGAAATGTACATCTTTGAGTGAAGTCTGTAGTTTGAAGCCTGTAGTCTGTAGCCTGACTGCAAGGCCTAGGCTCAGGGATTCAATGAAGGACAGAGATAAGGGTGGGGAGACAGAGGGTGATAGAGACAGAGAGACTGCTGTGGAAGCAGGTCAGCCTGACCTAGGAATTCTTTCTGATAAAGAAGGACTAGCAGCAAATGTCATGCGAAATTCATAAAAATGAATATGTATGAACCTACTGTGAAACTGTATGCATATGTATTTGAGAGGGGGATAAAAAGGGACCTGAAGTTCCCAGAGGTACGCATGCCCTTTTAGGAGAGTAATCTCCGTATGCATCCAGCGCTGTAATAATAAACATACAGGCTTTACAAATTTCACAAAGTTCTGGAGTTTTTGGCTATCTCCGCAAAACACATTGATGTCTCTGCATAGGTTCAGCGTTATTGACTGAAGGCACTGTGAAGGCAAACTTTGGTTTGTCATCAGGATGCAAAGGAATTGTGAAAAAAAAAATTCTTCAAATCAATGGTCAAGATTTCCCATCCAGCAGGGAGCATGGTGGGTGAGGGCATACCAGGCTGCAGTGCCCCCATGCTTTCCATCACTGCAATAATTTTTCAGAGGTCCTGTAACAGCCTCCATTTCCCAGATTTTTTCTTTATCACAAAGACAGGAGTATTCCAGGGACTAGTAGAAGGCTCAATGTGTCTCTGTTGAAGTAATTCCTGAACAAATTCATGAAGGGCAATCAGTTTTTCTTTTGTCTGGAGACACTGATGAACCCAAATGGGTTTGTCCACCAGCAACCATAAAAGCAGCATAGGATATCTTCTGCCCTTCAATGCAGTGGCCCCAATTAAAAATACACCCCACTTCTGGCTGCCAATACATCCCACTCCCAATGACTGATTGGAGTGACACAGGGCTGAACTGCTGCTGTCTGCCCATTCACATAAATCATCAGCACAGACTGTTGGCTCACCAAGGTATGTGCCACATCCCCCAGCCCTTCAATGGCCAAACCTATGGGAGCCAAAGGTCACACAGGAGGCCATGCAGAGAGGGAGACAGCTGTCACATCAGCCCCTGTGTTGAGCAAACCTTGGAGCTGGATCTGAGGCGGGCTGGCACCCAGTAGAATAACAGTACATGTCATCTGTGGTGGCTGAGCAGAAACATCTGCAGAGCAGAAGACTTGTGGCAGTCCTGTGGATTCGAAGCCACCATTCCCATGAGTCTGCTGGCCAGTCCTGGGGAGGCATGACTGAAAAGGCACAAGTTGAGCAATCCGAGTCCCTGCTGGAATAGTCACGGGGACTGTGCATGAAAACCGTTGCACAAACTTGACCTGAAAAGTCAGAGTCAATGACTCCTGGGTGCACAAAGATTCCTTAGTGGGCGACACTAGATCTTCCCACAAGCAGTGCACCCAGTCCTTGTCCCAAAGGTCCAAACACATCCAAAGAAAAATTATATTCACTACAGGATTCTAAGATAACTGTGTTGGTGGTATGTGAATCCACACTGGTGGAGCTCTGGGTGATGCCTCCGAGCTGGCTGGGCAGACCTGAGCCAGCACCATGCCCTGAGCAATCATTTGTGTCAGGGCACAATTCCCCTGTGCTCATTGTCCCGTTCCCTGGTCTGCCAAAGGCTGGCCATTGGCATGAAATTTAGCCTTGCATTGCTCAGCAAAATGACCTGGCCTAAGGCATCTAGCGCACAAGAAGGAGGCACCCGGCCATGTTGGGTTGCATGTTCCTTGCCTTCCCTTTCCCTTATTTTTGCTTTTCTGTTGTCCACCCGCTAAGGGTATCTGGCCTGGCTGTGAGGGAGCCATCAGAGCAGGCACTGTGTGGCCTACTGAACCTACCCAGGCACATGCATTGACCATGTCTGCTAGTGATGGGCTGCGTGGAAGAGAAGCTATGATCCTCTTGCACTGACTGTTCGCGTTGCACTGGGCTAACTGCTCGCATAACGTCTGCCTTAAGGCATCATGCTCAATCTGCTTCTCAAGGGCGTCAGAAATCTTCTGGACAAATGGCAGAAAACATTCATCTTCTCCCTGAGTTATTGCTGCAAATGCTGGCCCAGAGGAGGCAAATTCAATAGTTCTTAACAATGCACGAAATCCTACCCTTTCACTCTGCTCAAGAACAGCAAAGTCCCAGGTAGCCTCAAAATTAGGACTGTAAGAGGCCTGTTCTCCGAGAAGAACATCCACCCCCGCCTGAAACCTAGGATCTCTCTGAGGCAGAAGCCTGTTGCCTGCTGCAGCCTTTTCAGCAGCCTCCCTCCAGTACTTCAAAAAAATATCAAATAGCACAGGCTTGAACAGCATCTGAGCTAGATGTCTAATATCGGATGGAAAAAACAGGTCTGAGTTTAGCACTCTGAGAGTCTGCAAAAATTGTGCGGAGCCAAGGCCATATTCTTCAATCTCATGTAGCAAATCTCGGGCCACCTCCCAGTCAATCACATTATGCCTGACAGTGTATCCTGAATTTGAGACAGCTTTAGAGGAACAGGAAGGGGAAGCTGGCAGAGGGTGTGACGTTGGCTGGACCGAACACCTGAGGGCAGGTGCTGATGATGGGCGTGGCTGGGACATCCCTGCAGGCTCCGAGGCTGAGGATACAGGAGCTGATGGAGTGACCAGTGTGGTTGTGACAACCGCTGATGGCGGGGATGGCTCCGTCCTCACCCGCGATGTTGGTGGCAGATCTTGAGTCAGGAACTGCAGCTCCTGCTGGCCGTGAGAGAGTCACTCCCTGGCGGGCAGGGGAGGTGAAGGTGAGGCTGGCCAGCAGGGCCAAGTGGCCTTTGGAGCAGTGCTAGGCTGTCCCCCTGCCCACTGACAAAAAAAAGACAGGCATCACCAGGAGGAAAACTTATCTAATTTTCTCACTCTCTGACCAGGCTGTCACATCCACATAAAATGGAATTGCATGGTGAATTCTAAAGTATTTGGTGCACAAAACCATTTGGTTTCAGTTGCAAAAGCTAAAACAAGGGTTTTGGTGTGGGGATTAGGGTTCCTTCTAAATTTAATTTGTTATAAGAACTATACCAAATCTTATAATTGCCTGGGTGAATTGTGAATTTTGCAGCTGGGATTTTGTGCGGTTGAAGTCCCCCCTTGATCCTTTTTGTGTGGTTTGTATGGACCTGCCAGAATTGGCAGGTCTGAGTCCTGAAGCCAATTCTGTAGCTCTTGCCTTGTGGGATTCAGTCCCCTCTGTGCTGTTTAAGTCTCAACTGTGGGTAAAAGAGAAGAAAATATAAGGAACTGCATGATTGAGTTCTGCAGGTTATACTGTGAGTTTGTTTCTTAGGAGCATATGTGTGTGCATGTGAATAGGAATAGGTTGTGTGTGTTTAGTCTCAGCAGTATATAAAAGTTGGAAGAGGAACGCCTGTTACATGAAAGAACTTTTGTTGAAAAATTGTTTGTCTCAGGTTGTAATGCAAGATGTAACCAAATGCATGCATGCTGTTGCCATCTGTTAAAACCAGGTGGGGCAATGTTCTTTATCTCTTCCAGGACTCATCCCTGATAACTCCCTCCAGGGGGTTATCTTCTGTTAATGGGCCATTAAGTATCCCTGCATGGCTGATAAAATTCCATCATCCCATTGTGAGATGCTCCGCCCAGAGGGAGGAGCCCAGCACTCCAAACTGGATATATTCTGAGCTGTGGAACACCTTTTCCACTGGATTCCCAGAGGAAGACCAGGCTCATCTACGGCACCATTGGACCTCCAGAGTAAAACTCCATCCTTCTCCAGGATCCCTGCTCCTCCAGAACCACATCTGTCACTGCAGGAGGGCTGAGCCACCATTGAATGGGACTGCTGCCACCACCCTGACCCACAGGGTGCCAGATAGTATTCAGACTCCCTCAGTGCTTTTTGTACTGCTGCATTTTATTTTAATTTTCCTAGTAAAGACCTGTTATTCCTATTCTCTCCTATCTCTTCCTGAGAGCATGGCAGTGCTGCTGGAGACCACGGTGGGTGACCTGGTCATTGACCTGTACACGGAGGAGCGGCCCCGAGCATGTCTGAATTTCCTGAAGCTCTGCAAGATCAAGTACTACAACTATTGTCTTGTTTATAATGTCCAGAGGGATTTTATTATACAAACTGGTGACCCCACAGGAACTGGCCATGGAGGGGAATCCATATTTTGTCAACTGTATGGTGATCAAGCCAGATTTTTTGAGGCAGAAAAAGTGCCCAGAATCAGGCACAAGAAGAAGGGATGTGTGTCAATGGTGAACAATGGAAGTGATCAGCATGGATCACAGTTCCTCATTACCACAGGGGATAACCTGGATTACCTTGATGGGGTACATACAGTATTTGGAGAAGTGACAGAAGGCATGGATGTATTGAAGACAATTAATGAAATCTTTGTAGATAAGGATTTTATCCCATATCAGGATATCAGGATAACTCATACAGTAATTTTAGAAGATCCCTTTGATGATCCACCTGGTTTGTGTGTTCCTGATCGCTCACCAGAACCTACAAAGGAACAGCTCAACAGTGGCAGAATAGGAGCAGATGAAGAAATTGATGACATGAAAGGACGGCCTGCAGATGAAATAGAAGAAGTTCAGGCTGAAAAAGAAGCAAAAACTCGTGCTATTCTTCTGGAAATGGTGGGAGACTTACCAGATGCAGACATCAAGCCACCAGAAAATGTGCTGTTTGTTTGTAAACTGAATCCTGTGACCACAGATGAAGACCTGGAGATAATATTTTCACGATTTGGTCCCATTAAAAGTTGTGAAGTGATCCGAGACTGGAAGACTGGTGAATCTCTTTGTTATGCTTTCATTGAGTTTGAAAAGGAGGAAGACTGTGAGAAAGCCTACTTCAAAATGGACAATGTGCTGATTGATGACAGACGGATACATGTGGATTTTAGCCAGTCTGTTGCAAAGGTTAAATGGAAGGGAAAAGCGGGGCGATATACCAAGAAAGATTTAAAGGACTATGAGAAGGAATGTGACAAACCTTTGAAATTTGCTTTGAAAGAAAAAGTAAAACCAAAGCGAGATGCCAAGTATGAGCTTGTGCTGGATGAGGATATAAAGGAGTCTCACACAAGTCAGTCACACCTGGCTAAAAAGCAGAAGAAGAAGCACCACCACTCTGAAGAAGATGAGAAGAGGACCAAAAAATCTAAGGAGTCTGACCACAAGCATGAAGAACATTGTAGGGAGAGGACCAAGGGTGAGAAGAGAGACAGGCATTGGAGCCACAGCCATTATAAGGAGAGAGATTACACTTACAATAGACAAAAAAACAAGTACAGATTAAGGGAAAAACAGGGGAACTAAAATAATAAATTTAACTTTTTTCTTAAAAAAAAAAAAAAAAAAAAAAGGAACAGAGCTGCAGCAGCAGCCAAGCCTCGGTTGGTAGGCAGAAACTTTCTCTTGTAATTTTAAGTTGTTTCCTAAGGTTCTGTCTGTTAAATCACCATTCATGGGAAGGAGATGCATGTTGTTATCAGTTACTGTATGTTTTGATCTGTCCTGTATTCATGGGGAGATAAGCTCTTGTGAAGTCATGTTCCCCACTGATATTAATAAAAGTTTGCTTGTAGGTATTTAGGGAAAGCCTCCCAGTCAAGGCTTAGGCCTTGGCCAAGCCCTGGCCCTGGCTGGTTGGGAATTATGCCATCAGACCCAGGGGATTGTACTAAAAATGTAATCAGGTCATTTTGACTTGCTGAATTCGTCTTTTAAAAGCTGGACCCCCTTTTGAGGTAAAGTTGGAAACCTTTGCTGGGAAAGGTTCTCCAGGTCCTCCTGACAAAATGGGGAGGATCCTCTCCAGAGGGGGAGAGGATCCTGCTGGAAGCTGCTAGACACCTGAACAATTTGTGATCACCCCATATAGCATGTTGCTAATGTGGCAGTGTGTGATAGGTCCCTTAGAGTTAAACACCATATAAGGAAATGCTATGTCTTGAAGAAATGTATAAAAATGTCTTGTTTCTTTCAATAAACTTCTCAGTATCACTGCAGGTCTGAGGCCGTTCCTTTGTCATTGCATACATGCACACACTAGAATAACAGAAGAACTGTTATTCCTTTTTTCATATCTTTGCCTGAAAGCCCCTTAATTTCAAAATTATAACAATTCAGATGGAAGGGGGTGTAGTGGTTTTGGTTTGCCAGTTGGATTTGACAGCCCCTGGGCAAGACAACTCAGCAGCTTGTGGCAGGAGTTGCTCTCAGGGGCTGGTGGTTGAGCAAGGCCCAGCCCTGTCAGACTGCGCAGCTAAGCCTTCATGGTCAGAGCAAGAACAAAAGCTCCCAAAAAAGACATTCAGTGATGTCGAGGTCAAAATTTCCAGCTAATGAACTTGATCCTACCTAAACAACATGATTCCTGAGTCTCAGCTATTTGGACTTTAGAATAATGGTCAATTGTTTCTATTTCTCTAAGAGACATTGGACATTATCTTTTGTCTTCCCATGCCGTGAGACCCTGTATCAGTGACATTATTGGATTTAATAAATTTTGTGGATTCTAACTGGTCTTGTTTGTATCTTATCCCATATCTAATAGATAGCCAGTAATAGCCTTAATAAGATGCTAGCTGGTTGAAAATCAGAACAAAAGCGAGACAGAGAAATTATAAAAGAAAGGCTCATAAAATCAGGTCTTGCTTTGCTAAATTAGCTGGCCTGTCACTTCTAAGTGGAGCTAAGTAGTTTGCAAGTTCCCATGTGAAAACATCTTGAGAATGAGGGTTTGTTAACACAACAATCTATTCCTAGGGTGAAAAACAAGTGGTTGTCAGAGACTGGAAGGATTGATGTCCAGGCTGATGGCCTTATGAGAATTGAAATGTTGTATCCAATTCTCAATATGTATGCAATAGAGATTGTACTTTAGATTGTGCTGTTCTGAAAGAGGTAAATAAAAAGGAATTTTTTATTTGCTGAAAACATTATGGCCTACTTTATGCCAACAAACTGCACCATTTAAAATTCTTCATGTCTATAGTCATACCAACTTGCCTGGGTTCATTGCAGAAGGAAATGACTGTGCAAATAACAGCCCTGGTGTGGGCTGCCCTGGTACCAGATACATTACACCAGGCAATTCAGTCACATCAGTTTTTCCATCACAGAATTTTCTAGGTTGGAAGGGACCTTTGAGATCATCGAGTCCAACCCATGTTTTAACATTTCAACTAGATCATGGCACCAAGTGCCACATCCAGTCTTCCGTTAATCACATCGAGAGATGGTGACTCCACCACCTCCCTGGGTAGATGATTCCAGTATTTGACCACTCTTTCTGTGACAAACTTCCTCCTTAATTCCAGCCTGTATCTCCCTTGGCGCAGCTTGAGACTGTGTCCTCTTGTTCTGTCTGTTGTTGCCCGGAGAAAAAGACCGACCCCCAGCTCACCACAGCCACCCTTCAGGAAGCTGAAGAGAGTGATAAGGTCACCTCTGAGTCTCCTTTTCTCCAGGCTGAACAACCCCAGCTCCCTCAGTCATTCCTCA
>WBNP01001584.1:477817-488583 GCA_013401095.1 Passerina amoena | reverse complement strand
ACCCACAGGGACAGGGACAGGCACAGCCAGAGCTTCCAGGGCTCCCAGGCTCCCAACATTGGAGCTCCCAGGTGAGGGAGGAACCACCAGGGAATTCCAGCCTGTGAGAGCCTGCCAGAAATGTCTTTATCTGCAGGTTTTTGCACACCTCCAGTTTTTTGCACCTCTTATCCATCTCCTGGTGCTCTGCTCATGCTCACTGTATAGAAGATTGCCCTGGGCTGCCTCCTGGATTTGGGCAACAAGTTCCAGCTGAGATCAATCCCTGGTGCAATGCTGGGTGTATTTTGATGGAGGGTCTGCTGCCAAAAGTTGGTAGGAGCCATCCTTCAAATGGTTTGTTTCAACACACCATCAATGCAGGAGGGAGCTGGTAGTTTAGACGTGGTCAGAGATGCCCCTTGTTCCTCTGCTTATGAGCCAAGATTTAAATCATCTACCTCTGGAAGAAATAGCATGTAAGTTAATATTGTGGATAATTCTAAAGCAGGTGCTTCAAACACTTTGTGTCTGCAGAACATTTTTGGGTATCTGTTCTTGGCAGCTGGGTCCAGCAATGTCCCTGTGTTGATGTGGCTAGGCAGCCCAGGGTACCCATACATTTTATATATAAAAATATATATAATGTTCACTGGTTATTTAGGTATGTACACGTAATTCCCCCCAGGGTGATTTTCATCTAAGATAAAGATTTAACCTTTAATTTTTTGAGGTTTTGTGCTGTCTCCTGACTTGCTGTGTTAGCTTTTAGGGAAAAATCTCCTATCCATGCAGAGTCTTAGCTGTGCTTTAAAAGAGCAGCCTAAAACAACCAGCTTTTGTGTCTCTCTTTCCAAGCCTGTGTGTTGGCAGTGGTTCTGACACTAATAAGTTTTGATAGGTAAAACAGATAACATTTGGGCACATTTAGCTTAATAGTTCCCTTAATGTAGTCTTGTCACAGAGCTCAACTTGTTTGTTGATAAGTAAAACTCTCAGAATTAAGACAGAGACTTCTTCTGTGAACTGATTTATTTTTCTGTCATTTCTTCAGGGGCTTATGATGAACAACTGTAGTGCTTATCATACATTAGCTTATTTCCTACTTTTCAGCCACAGGTGCCTTGCCATTGAGAATTTCATTTTGTACATGATTTCTATGTAGTGTTTTAAAACTCTAAAATGTTGTTTTTCCTGTGGGGTTTTTTGTTTGTTTGTTTTTGTTTGCTTGGTGTTTTTTTTTGTTCTGCGTCATTCATTTTTATGGTGTGCTAAGACCACTTTCATCTCAGGGTCTCCAAATGCTTTCCATGTTTCACAGGTAAGCAAGGGATGGCAAAAAGTCAGGCTGTGATTTGTAGTTCTGGAAATGGAGCTCGATCATTCTGAGTAAGGAATGGAACCAAGATAATCTTCTATTTTTCTGTGTGACTTTATTTTGACTGTACAGAAGTGGTAATCCTATCTCAGCTTACTCTAACTAAGGAACTAATGAAATGATTAAAAATTCTACTGTTTGCAGAGATAAGGATATTCTGCAATGACTGTAGTTTTCTTTCAAGATCTTTGTAGGCCACATTCTTCTTTCCTTTTGACAAACTCATTTTTGACAATTTATTCTTTCCTTTGTGGGGTCACCTCTTGCACTCCACAAAATAAATTGTTTTCCTGGAATGTTACCAAGTTTTGCATGGTTTGATGGCTCTGCATGTTTTCCCACCAAACATCTCTGTTTGCCAACATGTGTCTCTGGATAAATACAATGCTTGCACCTGAAAAAGCAGCACTGGCTGATATGGAATTCAGACCAAACTCAACAAAGGTTGCTAGCAAGGGGAAAGTGCTGCTCCACTGCTAAGGAGATACATAGAAATATATTTTAAAATCCAAAACTTCAATTATTTTTTCTTCCTACCTGGAAGTTGATCCTTCTCCCCTGACCTTGATTTCTTACAGCAATGACAGTTTAAATACTACATAATGGAGAAATATCATGGATATGAGACTTCTGCAAGTGTCATGTGCAACTCAGATCTCATTCTTGCAGGGTAGAATAGACCCAGATATAATCCCTTGTGGAAAAAATTAAATAAAAGGCATAATTAGTGGTTTTTTTAACACATGAAGACCCAGAGTTTGTCCAGGAGGAATACTGATCAAGAGAGCTTTGCAGCTAGATATAAATTCAGGTATCACCATTACTTGTCAGAGCAATGGGCTTAGAAAATCCAGTGGTTTAAGTATCAGATAATGGAAACACCTGGTGACTTATTTACATGGATGGGCTGCAAATCACTTGTGGCATCTTTGTCTTTAGCATAGACATCCCATTAGAAAAATTGTGTACTCCCACACACAGAATGAAACAGACCAGAAAACCCTACAACACTTTAAGGCTCTTAAAAAAAAAGTTGAATGTCTGACAAATCATAATTCCAACAGCACAGGACAGGCTGGAAGGAAAATTGCATTTAGCAACTTCATAAAAATATTTAGAATTATAGAACAACTTGGATTAGAAGGGACCTTGAAATTAATCTTGTTCCAACCCCCTGCCATGGTCAGGGTCACCTTTTTGCTAAACCACATCTCAGAGCCCCATCCCACTTGGCCTTGGGCATTGCCAGGGATGCACAGCTTCTGTGGGCAGCCTGTGCCAGGGCCTCACCCCCTCACAGAGAAGAATTTCCTCCTTTTATCGATTCTAAACCTACTCCTGTAGGAGTGCCTTACCAATTCCCATGTGAATAACAGCAGAGAGACAGCAATTGTAATTCTGACATGATGAGGGCTGAGTATTGCCTGCCTTAAGCCTCTGACCAGTCTGATTTACAGGGAAATGGCAAATGTTTCTCTGGTGTCTGTAGGAAATTAATTTACAGAATGTATGTAGGAAACACATTTTGAGGTGTGGCATTTTAAGATGAGTTCTGCTTAGGCTGATCTGTAAACAGTATTGAAGCTGAAGAAAGAATGTTGCAAATTAAATGTATTTATCATAAAGCTTTGCAGTAACCAACAAAGTAAACAATTTTTCCTTTTCTGAGCAAGTGTGGCCAGTATACATCCACCCATCAAAATGCTGCACATAAAGAAAAGCACACTTTGTCTTCTGGCCTTTTGCTTTCTGACTGCATAATTTCTCTATTTCTCTCTGTTGTTTGCAGGGGGAGAAATTCTTCTGCAATGTTTTTTCCCTCAGTCCCTTTTGATGATTCATTTTCCTATCATTTACCTCTCTGCTGGTGCATCAGAGGTTGAACTTGATGAAGTTTTTGGAACAGGATTTTTTTCTAGTAGCACGATGCTATCAGGATCACTTTCTCCTTTGTCATATAATTTCTCTGAAAAGGTCAGCATGACCCTATCTTCTGGGCAGAATTCATGAAATTATAAATATGTTCATCTAGTTTTGAAATCAAAATCTTGTTTGACAGAAAAAGCCTGACCTTAACAATCACCTTGTTGGGATCTGAACGTGGGGGCTTATGTAAGTATGAAAAATATGGGCATTAACTTTGCAAAATCCACATTTATAAAGCCTCTTTCAAGTTACAGACAACTTTTGCATTTGTTTTTTTATCATTTTTGGAAAATATTCTCCAGTAAACACAGAATGCCTGTGGATTTACTGGTGGCAAAATGAAGGAGTGAGTCAGGAATGTAAGCATCATAGTTCCTCCGGCTGCAAGCCACCTTCATTTACACAGTCAAGTAACAGACTTCTGACTTTAAATGATCTGTAATTTTCCTTTCTTTTCAATATATTATTTAAAAAAATACAAGTGTGTTAAATAGCACAACTTTTGCAACCTGATTCGGAGAGTGCTTACCTTATTTAGGTATTATTCTTTAATAATACCACCAAAAGTGAGAAACTGGAAAATGTCCCTTGGTCTTTTCACATCCACAAACAAGCCTTTCTCCTCAAAAGTATTTTGACAAATAAATCTGCTATTTCATATGCTCCAGTATTTACTGTTGGACATTTGCTATGTTGACACAGTAAACACTGTTCTTTTCAGTGCAGAGAATAATAAGAGAATTGTGTGGCTTAAAGCAAAAGCAAAACACTTGTTGACTTTGTTGGGCACCCTAAGGCCCTTGCTTAATAATCACATTTTTCAGAGGAAGAAGTATTCACATTTTATAAAAGTTTCATCACAGTTTAAGTACAGGTCAATTTAGAAATGTGATTTACCATAGCATACATTCACAGGAATATTTTTGAAATAGTTTGTGTTAGAAAATAAGCATATAGCATATTGTATAGCAATAAGCTGTATAGCCAGAGAGTACTGCTGATACATGAAATATGCTGATACTATTTCTGAACATTTGAAAAGTATTAAAAACCAATTAAAAATCCAATGATTTTTAATTGTTGACTGTATGGATTGGAGGCTTACAATTCCAGGTGTATCTTTGGTGAAAAAAGCTTACTCAAAGGTAACTGAAGATCAATCATCATAATAAATAATAAGTGATATTATCATTATATTAATACATTCAGTGGTGTGTACTTTTTCTTACTGTGTAAATTTCCTTACTGTCCTGCAGCCCATTTGGTGCCTAAATCCTGCTCCAAATCTCAGACAGGAAAGAGTTTATTTATTTATTTATTATTTGCAGCAAGTGGCTGCAGACTGTCAGAGTGATGGGTTGCAGGAGTGCTGATGCACCATGTAGATTTTTCATGGGTTTTGGGATAGAAAGAGGAAGCAGCACCTGCTAAAGCAGGAACAAGTCCAGAGGAGGCACCAAGGGGAGTCAGAGGGATGGACACTGCTCCTGTGAGGAAAGGCTGAGGAATGGTATGCTGGGCCATGGTAGAAATATTTCTATTTATTTCCAAACCCTGACTCACTGGAGTGCTGCTTGCACCATTTTTTTGTTTGTTTGTTTCCAGAGCTCAGTGTGAATGGATTTTTTTTTTTGCCTTAGTTAATTGCTCATGAATTGTCTGATTAACACTTTCTTTATCCACTGAATGTCTTGTCCAGTTAAATTTCTTGCCCTTACTGTGGGTATTCAGGGTACAAAAATATCCTCTGGAGTATCTTTCTGTTCTCCAGGTCGTGTGCTGAAGAATTAGATTACTGTTCTCAATTTCTGTTCTGTTTTCCTTTTTCTTTTTTTCTCCCCTGTATTAATTTCTCCTTTCCCTAGCTCACCTACTTTTCATATGATTTTCTTCTTTCTACTAAGAGCTATATATAACTTCTGTTAACATGTCATTGCCCAGTGCTTTTTCTTCTTCTTTGCCTTCTTTTCCTATGTCTAATGTCAGCTCTGAACCTAAACAATATTAGGAACTATTTTAATTCTTCACATGCCCCAGAAATTATGCACATCACAGTATTGAGAACCCTTCACCCCTTCCTCCTGTTTGATCTCAATGGCACTTCAAGAGATTCTTGATGGGCTGAGTAGCTGTTGTCTTCTCTTTTCTTTTTTTCTTCTTTTTTTTTTCTTCATTTTTTTATTTTCTTTTTTTCCTTTTTATTTCCTTTCCCTTCCCCCCCTTTTTCCCCCCCTTTTTTTTCCCTCCCTTCCCCCCCCCTTTTTCCTTTTTTAAATTTTTTTTTCCTTTTTTTCTTTTTTTCTCTTTCCCCCTTTCCCCCTTCCCTCCCCCCACCGTATTTACATTCACGAAGGCTTTTCTTTTCGTTTTGATAGTATTTTGATTATTTCCTACCTCCTCTCCCCCAGCTGCCTTTCCACTAATTGTGCTGCTTTGTGCTCCTTTGAAACCTGTAGCCATCAGATACAGAAATCTGTAGAGTTATTATTTGCCCTGTATTTAGTACAGCGTGACTCTTTTTAATCAGTTATGTTGATTCTCATTGCTGGCATTTCATTCAGGGAATCAGTCTGTTAACCTGTAGCAAATCTGTTATTAAGTGGATTCTTAAATGAGTAAGGAAAATTTATGACTCAGTTTGCACACACAAAAATGGAAGAGTATCTGGGAGCCCTGCTGGATGAAGTACAGGCATGCTGAGAATTCAAGTGTGCTTCTCTCTCTGCTTTGTCCTCCACCTGGAGGTTTTTCCCCTCAGCCAGAGGGTTCAGAGTGTGGAGGTGTCCCTGCCTTTCACTTCACAGCCTCCAGCACTGCCAGCATCTGAGATTTTCAAGGGAAAGTGCTGGCTAACCAGGCCTCTCTGACTCAGGCTTCTTTGACACTTTAGGGGTGACCTCAGGAAAAAAAACATTTTTGCTGCTCAACAAGTATTTAGCCCTTGTCTTCTCTGTTTTCCAAAAGTTTCATGCTGTAGAAATACACTCCTGCTGGCTTGCAGGAGTCACCTGTGGGTATTATTGTAAACGTACACATGTATGTATGGTCACAGTTTATGTCTCTGAAACTTCTTTTAAGCCTTCTTTGCTGACCCTGTTGCTTATAGAAGTTGCCATTATATTCTGAGGAGGTTTCTGGCACTAAGTGAAACTCAGTTTGACTTTTACACGCAGAGAGAGGGAACCCTGGCCCATGGGTGAGGTGTTTTCTCCTGGCAATGTGTGTGCCCTTAAGCTGGGGCTTCCTTTCCATGTTGAAAAAGCACAAAAGAGATGTACCTGAGGGTTGTCACTATGGTCTCTTGCTGCCCAGCTTGTGGGGCTTTTGACTGATGCAGAGGAGATAGCAGGGTGGATTTATTTCCTCAGGAGTTCTCTGTGCATTTTGCCTTTCTCTGTGTGTGACCACCTCCTTTCAAGGGCAAACAAACTTGGCTGTCTTCCTGCCTCCCAGCTGCTTTTATTCCTAAGTTTTCTTTGAAAGAGAGACGAGCAGCTGGAGCACTGAGCTGCTCTGCTGGAGAGAGGGGACCTGGCTGTGGAGGGAGGGAGGAACTCGGGGCAGTGAGGGGCTGTAGCCCTTCCTCAGCCAGTTCTGAGCCTGCTGGAGCAGGGGTGAGTGGGGGTGACCCATGCCTTGCACTGAGGAACTGCTGCTGTTGAGGTAGAAAGGGGGGAAGGGGCCAGTTTTGGTCGTGGGGAGGTGAGAAGGGCACTGGGTTCCCACCAGAAGTGACTTTTCATGTTCCTGTCACAGCACAGCTCAGGACAATCATTCCCTGGGCGGCTCAGGCTGAGCCTCACTTGTGGAAATCGATGCAGGTCGGGGCTTCACTAGAAAAATGCTATTTTCCCTTTCCTTTGGGTTGTATTTCATTTGTGTGGGGATTCAGCTGTGTGATTGTATTCAGGGGTGCAGCCAGTCTGGCCAGCTCTGTTTTCTGGGATTCCCTGGGCAGCAGCAGCTGCAGGATGCTGTTCCAGGAGATCCTGATTTATGGATTTCAGGTGATTTATGGATTTCAGGTGATCTATGGATTTCAGGTGACAGGGTTGTGCTGAGATGCACCATAGCAGGACAGCGGCCATGGCTCTCTGGAAGGGTTTGGGGGCAAGAGGCTGCAGGGCCAGTGCAGTAAAGTGCTCTCTGTTAATTTAGAGTAACTAAATTATTCTTTGTCTGCTTAAAAAGGCAAAAAAGCCCAAAAGTTACTCTCCAAATTCAGTACAAAAAGACCTCATAGGACCTTTTAGACTCAGACCTGAGGCTGTCCAATTAGAGGCCAAGAAGTCCCACCTAGGTAATTCACTAGAAAAATAAAAGAACAAAAAAAAAATTAATTTTATGGTGTGTTTTAGCAGGAGCAAAAACCTCTTGCCCCTAACTCAGTTTTTCTCTATTTTATCTTTTATCTTATTATTTTATCTTTTATTAAATCTTTTTTCTGTTTCCACCACTCCCTCAAAAACCATCCTACTAATTTTATGGCATTCAGAGTGGCTGGGCTATCTGGGGTGTGAGAAGTTCTCAGAGCTCATAAGACCTAGCTCAAAAAGAAACCCATCAGGCCAGGAGAGCAGGGAAAATTCCAGCAGGAAAAGCTCTCTTACATCTATTTATTGCATATTTGGCATAGCATAGATAAGTGCAATGGGAGAGGTCTGTGGCTGCAGCAATAGCATTGAAAAGTGCATAATAATAATGCATTGAAAAGTAAAAGCATTATAATTATATTATATATGTATATTATAAAAGAAAGTGGGGGGAAACAACAGAGGTTTAAAGAGTGTAAAAGTGGCTGACACAAGCAGATGCAATAAAGGGTTAAACAGAGAATGATAATGGGTGATATTCAGTGATATATCCTTAGAGAAAACATTCCTGCTTTATCTTTTGCTTGTGCACTCAGGCTTTGTTGGGACTGGCTTTGTGTTCAAACATTGCCTGATATGTGGTATGTGTGACTTTGGTACTTTTCAAAGTTTTGCTTTGAAAAGTCTGAAGATTTATGCAGATTTCACGATCAAAGTTGCTGTTTTGCAGAGGAGAATTCCACAGTACTCTAAAAACCAAGCTGGTAGTGACAGCAAAACATGTTACCCAAAGAAAATGGCTTTATGAGCATATTCACAGCACCACTGTAACTTTTATATCTATATTCTTGCCTGCTTACAGCCACAGGGAAACAATTAACGGTGTTTGTTTATTTATTATTTATGAACAGCGTTTATTTAGCAGTGTTTAATAGGTTTGAGAGTGAAACACTGTGGAAAATTATGATGCAGGTACACAATTTCTTTAGGCCTTTCTCCAGCTTATTTTTTCCATTTTGAAACACCAGGCATTTTTCAGACAGGTATTTCAGAGAGAGATTGTGAGGCACAGAGTGGCGCCCAGCATGTAAAATACCAAGTTCACAGTCTGTGACGATTCATTTGATGGATATTTTGATTCCAGTGATATTATGTAAATTTTGAGGGGGCAAAGAGAGATTTTATGGCATATGGCAGACACAAGAAAAGCTGATGCCACAGAGTTTTATGCCAGTTCTTTAATTCTGTGGAAATACAACCCAACAAACTCAGGAGTCCTACTTGGTGAGTGAACATGCAGTGGATGTAGATATTTGGGTTAAAAACCATTGTTCAGCTCAGTTTTGATTAGAACTGCAGTTCATATGATCAGAATGTGACAGATGTGTTTGTGTGAGGAGGAAGTTCAGTTAGGTTTAGTTCTCTCCTCTCAGCAATTTATACCCTAAGCATTAGTCACCCACCCAATCTCCAGTCCCTTCCAGCATATATCAATAAATATGGTGTAATATACAGGCAGTGAAATTTATGGCCGTTGGTTGATGTCACTCGTGTCTCTTTCTTGCCATGCTGAATGGAGGGTAAAGAAAACAATTTCTAAAACCACGCACAGTCTTGATTTTTTCTGTAAATGTTTAGCAGCAGTAGGCTAAATCCTGCAGCCTTTACTCCAACCTGTTACCTAATATGATGATTGAATGAAGAAAGTGAGATTTTCACCTCTAGAATGAAGCTAGCTCCTGTGTAGAAAACCTGTCCAAAGCTTATGCTCTTCTTTGAGTCCTGAGAGTCAGACCAAGTGTTATTGCTTGGCCTGGTGAGTCCCTGAGATGCATTTTGGTCTCAAAAATGCCAAAGTTAGCTCTCCCACCTATAGACATCCCTTTACCTTAGCTGCTCTCTGTTCTCACTTACATCTCTGGCATGTTTGGCCAGCCTGCTGATTAGGTGCCTCCTGAGCTGAATCATGTTATCCTCCATTTTTTCCTACTTTACCTGCAAGGCCAGTGATCACAATATTAATAAACTCTGCTTCTTATCTCACTCCACCATCTCCCAAAGCAGGAAACCACATGTGTCCTGATTTAAAACTCTTTTGATATTCTTATTTTTTTGGCACAGATCATAGAGAATTTTGACAAAAAGAATTTCTCAAAAAGATAATAAATAAATGAAAATAACATAAATTTTAAAAATTTAATATTAGTTCTGGCAGGGCACTTATGAATAATAAAATGTTGGGTTAGTCAGCTGAGGCCCAGCAGAACCTGGGAACTTCAGTGTGTTTACCCAAAATAAATTGTGAAGAGGGAATTCCTATTTACCTGAAGCTGCAGGATTTTGTGCTGTGTTTAACCCTGTGTATGCACACAGATGTACACAGGATGTGCTGAAATGTCCTGAGTGACAAGGCCCTTTTGCTGCAGAACTCCCACAAATGTCAGGTTTGCTTTTATTAGTGATGCAAGGGAGCTGAAATAACTCTGCTTTGGGGTTTTAAATTGACTCAAGTTCTTTCCTGGTTTACAAATGCTTTACTCTAGCCAGGTTTTGTAGAAAGGAGCATTTGGAAAATGCTCTGGGGCTCATGGTGGGATCCTTGGAGCTGTCCTGTGCAGGTCCAGGAGCTGGAATTCAGTGATCCCTGTGGGTCCCTTCCAGCTCAGGATAACCCATGATTCTGATTTGTGCTCTATGGCTTGATAGTGGTCTTAACATTATTACTACTTTTCTGAGAAATCACACCAGAAATATGTTTGTTAAATGAATTATGAAATAATTCATTCACCTGCCTGAACATATGGTAGAATGCTTTTGTAGGAGAGTACAGATTCATTAAGGCTGAAAACTCTGATACAAGCCTGAAAGTCTCTGTGACTTTTGGCCACAATTTTTTTTTAAGCAACAAAAATATATTCACCCTCTTCTTCAAAATTTTGTTTTGGGCCTCAGTGTTGGAAAACAAAATTTTGTGCCATGTTTCCTTATGTGCTTACTAGATGGATCTACATTGTTTGTGCATGTTGCTTGAGTTGTACACTGAGGTCAGGCTGGTTTTGTGGCTGAGAGTCTGTGTGAAGCTGGCTCTGTGTGCAGATTTGGAAAACATTCTGTTATCTTTTCCTGTCTGTGCTCTGCTCTTTTCACAGCAATGTTTAGTTCACTGATTC
>WBNP01001584.1:462006-477807 GCA_013401095.1 Passerina amoena | reverse complement strand
TCTCCTCCCTCCAAACTTTCCCAAAACAAGAAGGGGAGAGGAAAAAACGGAAAAAAAACATCTTTCCTCTGAAGGTCCTCTTGACCATCCCCTGCTGCCTCAGGCTGCTTCAGATTTGTATTTTCTCTGAGACAAAGAATACTCTGCCCCACAATCTTGGTTTTTCCTCTCTCCTTCCTGTACCATAGCACAGCAGACAATTTAGAAGTAAAAAACTGGCTGCCAGTTGCTTACTGATCATGGGAAAGAAATTCTGTGTCTTGCAACTTTATTTATCCCCACCTCCTCTTGCATGACCCCTTTCCTTCCTCCTTCTGTAAAAGAAACAAATGGACAAATTACAAAAAATCCTTTTCTCTGTTATATGGCTAGTTTGACATGCAACACAGAATGATATTTAAAATGAATGATATTTAAAAATGCTCCATATTCTGACAGCTAACGGCTCAGCTTCCTCAGTGCTGGACTGACAATCAATCACAGGCTGCTGAAATTTTGGCACAATTCCCCCAGAGGAAGCAAGTCCCACTTTGAGTCCTTCCAAAGGGGCTGCTCAATGAATAAGGATTGGTTCTGTTAGAAAAACCTGATCTGCCTCTGTTGGGAGTGTAAGTAATAATAAGCACATTCTGGGTTTAATGCTATTGTAATCCTATTGAGGAGCACTTCATTTAAAATTAATTTCGGCTATTTAAATTCACTTGGGTAATGACTTATTTATTACAACTCCAATTATTTTGATCCATTCCAGTATATTAATCCCTTTTGAAAAACAAAATAATAAATGTCCCTAGCTGTTCTGCAGCAGATCTCAGGTTACCTGTGCTATAATTATTTACTTTAAGGATATTGTAAAAGAGCCTGTAATAAACAGTTTCATTGTCTCTAATGCAGGATCAAAGAGAGTCTTTTAAGGTGGAGAGGGAAAAAGTTATTATAGGAGGGGCAGATCTAAGATTCTTAATTTGTATAATTAAACCTATTTTGTATTTTTAAAAGCATTTCCAGGAAATAGTGACTTTATGGCATGATTGTTACTCAAGTCACCCCTATTGTTAGGATTAAAATGCATTTGAATTTTTTCTTTTTATTCAGATATTTTAGCATTCAAGGAGATAATTTTTTGCACAATGAACAGCAATTTTAACTATTGTTTTATCATCACTGTCTTGTTCTTTAGTGAGCTCTTGATGACATGACTTTTAGCATTCATGGCATGTATGATTGCTAGATTGAGACTTTTTTTGTTAACATTTTGATTTTAAGGTAGTATTTTAGTTATAGAAAGAATTCTTAACTGTATCTAATAAAGGATAAATAGTTTCCATCGCAATTGCAGCTGGAAACCAATTTGTCTAAAGTTTTCAGGAAAACTAGAGAATCCAGATTTGTGTTCCTAACCTGAAGCTGAGTTTAAATGGTGAATTTCAGCTCTGAGTTTGAGTCTGGCTCTGGAGCCCTACACAGCTCCATGAAAATATTTTGTTTTTCACTGTGGGATTTTTTCTGTGTGTGGGAAAACAGAGATATCGGAAAAACAGAGCAGGATTGTTGGGACAGAAGTTGTCACATCCCATAGAGAGATTCAGTTTCGTGTGACTTCAGCCCTTATTCTGTGTAGGGCAGGGAGATGCACCATTCCTAAATCCAGCTTTTTGCTCATTGCACTGCAGGAGGATGCAGAGCTGTCCCTGTTCTGTGGGATAACCAGCTCAGACTACAAAATTGTAAAATTGTAAAAATTGCAAATGTAAAATTGTAGAAATTGTAGAAAACCCTTGTAACTGGGAACGAGGAGTCCACCACCCCTGCCAAGCTGTACTTGTAAATGAGCTCCTTGGCTCAAAGCCAGCATAAGTGTGGAGGCTGAAGATGGCAGCTGCTGAAGATATTCAGTACAGGAAAAGGATTTTATTCAGGGTATCAATTTATTACCTTTCAAATAGTGAATGCCATTCAGTAAAATCCAGACTTTCTAATAACTAATTCCATTAAATTAAAGCTTCCCAGTAAATGGAAACTTTGTCAGCCTGGTGTTTAAAACTCTCATCAAGAGACTTATTTATTTGAAAAATAGCCAATTTCTTTAATAGAAATTGAAACTATTAATTCCAAATTTGCTGTTCAGGAAAATACATTTTATGTTTCATGAATATTGTGTGCTTTCTTAGTTTTAGCCTAAGCTTTTACAAGTGAAATCAATTCCTTTCCTCAGCTCTATTCATCATGAGAAAATATAAATCCTGTCTTTTATGAAGCTGTCATAGTTCCTAAGAAATAATAGACCCTTGGGCTCACTACTCCATTTAAAACATTCTTCATGTTCCTACAATCTTTTTTTTTTTTTTAACAATCCTTTTGCTTGTTTGATGACTTTTACTCTTCCCCTTCTCATTTAATGAAACTCAATATTATGTCCTATTTCTGTTTTTTTTTTAAAAACACAACTTCGTAGAACATACTAAAAACCAGAGGTTTAGTATTTTTTAAAGAGAACATAGCCATGTTTATCACATTGTCTCTATTCTTAATTTTCCTCTTTTGCATTTTTTGTTTGCTTGCATGTTCTCTGAAGATGTAGGGGACCCAGATGAATTGAAAAAGAACCCAAGGTATGTAAGGCTGGATTTTCAAGTCATATTTACATTGCTGAAGAAGCTGAGAAATACATACTGGGATTTTAAAAAATGCAAAGAACCACTTATTTTTTTTCTTAAATATTCTGAAAATTCTGGTTGTGCTGTTTGCAGAGCTGATGAAGAAATGCTTACTATTAATTAATTGTTAATTTATTTCTTAATAATGTTTATTATTTAATAAATTATTATTGACATTATTTTTATTTTATAAATTAATTATTAATTTATATATTTTCAATCCCTTCTTCTCCTGGCTCATTTGCTCAGGATTGTGCTTGTATCCAGGCTTGTTGTGGCTAGATCCTTCTTCTCAGAGGGAGGGGAGCAGAGCTGTGCTCTCCAGGGAATCTGGGGGAGTTTCTCAAGCTGCTCTGGCTGATGAATTAACTAACATAGCTCAGAGTAAAAGGTGGTTTGGAGTCTGAGGTGTTGGTGGTGTGGTTTGTTTTTTTTTACCAGATTTTTTCCCTTTGATTTTAGTTTGAGCAGTTGATACCAAATGCAGATGAGATTCCTGTCACTAACTCCAGTTATCTGAAAGTTAAGTGCTCGTTTTCAGCTAATTGTCTAGACACTCTCTATCACCAAGGAAGAAATAGAGGCACTTCAGGAGTGATTAATCCCATCCTAAAATAGATGTTTAAGCTGGGATGAATTGGAAGAAGCTTCTTCTTCCACAGAGTAACAGGGGAGCCCTGACAGCTGGTTAGACACAGGAACTGGGGTCAGGTGAGATGGTCCCCTCTTCTCTCTCTGTGGTTTTGCTGAATTTGGGATAGAGTTCCATCTTTCAGTGTTTCTGGAATAGTTTCCATGAAACAGATGCTGGTATCAAACCCAGCAGATTCAGGAGTGCAGAAGGCAGAAATGGATGTCCCCAGTTTCACTGGCCCTGTGCATGGGCAGCCTGAGCTTTGCTGGGTTTGTCAAACGGTGGCTGAAAATACAAAAGCTTTGCCCATATTCCAGGCTGGGATCAGCCAGGGATCAGCACCCACCCCACTTGGTGGCTCCTCTGCACAAACAGTGTCACAGTGACATTTCAGAGCCCTCCTCTCACTTTGTTTGTGTTCTGGAACATGAATATTCTAACTGAAACACAAATGAAGCACACAGTGTGTGTGCAGCATAACTCAAAAGTAACTGGGATGGAAAGCATTTCAAGCTGGCAGAAATATTAGACAACTTTAATACCATATAAATGGTTTTCTCAATAAAATTCTGGATTGATTTAGTTGATTAGAACATTAATGAAGGTTGAAACTTTCCTCCATAAAGAGAATAATTAGTAACACTTTTACAGTAGGAATCCTGTGCAGTAATTTTTATTCCCCTGTGGTATTTTGTGAAATGAAGTGAACATGCCATTTAACATTGAATGTGGCAAAAATGTTTCTATTTGGAGGTATACTTTAGAACAGAAACAAACCAACTGAAGGCAGTAATTAAACTTTCATTTGCCTCTCCAGAACTAAGGTTCTGCTGAATGTTTTTCATAATTGGACAATAATGTTTTTTCACATGACAATGAGCCCTTCACTGAGAAAGTGTGGGCAAACCCGGCATTTCTGGGATACAGGATGTCACCTCTATGAAAATTTGCTTAACAATTTAAAGGGCTTTAAAGGTTTTCAAGCCTGCACTGATCCTGGGCTGAGATAGGAGAAAATAACACTGTGATTCTCATTAAGGTCTGTCCATCTGTGAAATATTTTCCCTGGATTTTGGTAGCAGTGTAAATGTGCCAGTGGAAAAAATTACTGAGTTTCTATGAAGCATTCTGGTTCTCGAACTACTCATTGTAGGTTGGTTTTTTTTTCTCTTCCTTTTGTTACTCTAGTTCAAGGAGAGGAATACCCAGGGACTGGAGTTTGTGCTAGATTGTTATCAGAGCTTTATCTTGGTCATATTTAAAAGCACTCATACTCATTATGCTTACATTTTACTGATAGGATCTTCACATAAGAACTGCAAGTCCTTGAAGCAGGCACAGGAGTCTGTGCTGCAAGACCAGTTTCTTTGCTTATGGCATGTTATGGTGAACACAGAGCAGTCAGGAAACTGCATAATTGCATGATCATGGTGCACAATGCAGCATCTATTCCTGCAGCTGTACAAAACAAGATGCTGTAAATGTTTCAGAACCAGAAGATTCCTCTGTTTTACTTTCATTAGGACATCACTTTTGCCAGCATTCTGATAGTTGTTGTTCTTTATTAAGAACATATTTGTTCTTGTTAATTTGTTCTTGTTTAATTAAGAAGAATTGCTGTTCTTTAATTAGGAACTTTATAAAGACACACACATCATGGTTTCTTTTTTCATCCTTTTAATAACAATAATAATGATTAAAAAAACCTCATTGCAATTACTTTTCCATTTATTATCATGGTGGATTTTTACAAAGGGATTTCCCAAGCAGATTTCTGGAGCTCTAATGGAGTTGAAAGAGCAGCCTATGCATGTCATGGCACCTGCACAGCAGAATGGTGAACATAAACCACACACACACACAGAAAACAAGGCACTGCTAAGACTGTACAAGTAACAAACCACCAAGAGGTTGTTGACACATTAAAAATGAACTTCCCAGCAGCCCCTAGAGCAGTGCATGGCTGTGGGGCTGTGTGCCTGGCAGCCCTGGCGTGTCCCTCTTGCCGTAGGTGTTGGAGCCCACGTTGGTGGGGGGGTACAGGGCGCCCGCGCTGCCGCTGGAGCGCACCAGGAAATCGGCCAGGCGTTGGGTCACACACGTGGCCGTGTTGCACTTCCTCTTCTCCAGCTGGTGGCTGCCAGGGGGGCACAGAGAGCCAGGGTTAAGCCAAGGGATGAGCAATGGAGTGGTGGATTTGTGTTCCCCCCAGATGAAGGGAGGAATGATGAATCTGACTCTATTGCCAGCCAGGGGCTGTGTACAAATCATACACAGGACAGGACTGCTGGGAACGTGCCTTGAGCTGTTCTATTTTCCAGCATCAGTCTCATTCCATGGGTATGACAATGGGAAGGTGCCATCAGTTCATATCCCAGGCAGCAGACCAAGAACTTAATGTTACAACTTGCTTTCTAAGTTTTTTGACCAATCCCACAAAGCAAAAGCACACTGACAGTATTTCTATCCAACCACCACAAACACTCGTGCCTTTGGTTAAAACAATGCTTGCTTATTTCGAATACAATATCTACTTGTAAGCCTTAAAACACAATGCACAGAGCTCCATTATTAAGCTTAGAACTTCCTAACATCTTGCTAGATAAACTTTTCTGTAGCTTAGGAAGTTATTCTAGACAAGTGTTAATACACAGACCATTGTTCTATTTGTCTTTACTTTTCTACATTTTACATAATTTTTCTTCTGACCTATCTCATGGCTGCTGCTTAGCTCTAATCACAGTTCTGCTGCCTCTGAGGCCTGCCTTTTGCAGATTTCCCAAAACCCTCTGATTTTATGGATTCCCACATGACTCCATGTTCTCAGAAGGTTAATTTATTGTTTATGATACTATATTGTATTAAAGAATGCTATACTAAAGAATACAGAATGGATACTTACAGAAGGCTAAAAAGATAATAATGAAAACTCGGAACTCTTTCCAGAACCCTGACACACCTTGACCCTGACTGGCCATTGAGTCAAAACAATTCACATGAAACCAATGAAACAATCACCTGTAGGATAAACAATTTCCAAACACATTCCAAAACAGCAAAAGACAGGAGAAGCAAATCAGATAATTATTGTTTTCTTTTTTCTCTGAGGCTTCTCAGCTTCCCAGGAGGAAAATCCTGGGTGAAGGGATTTTTAAAGAAAATACGAATGTGATAATCGAGTGTGCTGCTTCTCACAGCCACTTCAGCTCTGCTAATGTGGGAGTTCTTTTAATGTGTGCACAAATACAGAACATTAGAATCTTCCCACCACCTACTTTGTGCCTGAAAAAAATCCTTGTGCTGGGTGCTATTATCAGTTTTAATGATGGGGGTTATTCAAATGCAGAGACCTGAACAGTCATATGTCGTTTTTATTGATATCCTGCACAGCAGTTTATGACAGCCAGAAAACCTGTAATGATAGTATAGGTAAGACACTAAGTGAAAGCAATGACTAAATGTTTAACTTGCAGCTGAACTTCTAAATCTATTTAGAGCTCTTGCTGATATCATGAGGATTACTAACATGATGATCACTAACATTCATTTAGTTCTCGTGTTTCCACAGGATCATATCCTGCTCTCCCTGAAGGGACTGGTAATATTCCAGTCCACACCAAGTGGGCTAAACCCCAAGGCTTTCTCCCATCTGCCCCACATCTCATGAGAGGTAGCTGTGGTGTTTGTGAGGGTCCCCAGGACGAGGTGAGAGATGAGAATCTGACTCCAAGTTCTCAGAAGGCTGATTTATTATTTTATGATATTATATTAAAGAATGCTATACTAAAAGTATACTAAAGAAAGAGAGAGAATACATCAGAAGGCATCACAAGAATGAATAATAAAAACCTGTGACTTCTCAGAGCCCCGATACAGCTGGATCATGATTGGTCATTAAATTAAAACAATTCACATGCTGGATAAGCGATCTCCAAATCACATTCAAAAGCAGCAAAACAGGGAGAAGCTGAAGCTTCCCAGGAAAAGAAATCCTAGTGAAGAAAATATCATGGTGGCAGGTAGCAGTACCATTTAGGATGGTCTTTAGCTCTGTCTCTAGCACTTAGCTCTGACTAAACTGCCACATCTTTTTTGGAAGAAAAAAGCAAATTGGAAGTTCTGTTGTGATGAGAGATAATCCTTTGCTGAATGATATTTTAAAGGAGTGTCCAAGGAATAATCTGTATCTAAAAAAAAATTCTATGATCTGAACCAACAGATCATTTACAGAACTCCATGTAAAATTTACATAGCATGAGGGGTTTTTTTTTAATTGTAATAAAATGGTTAGCTTGAGAAAGCTTGGGCTTTTAAATTTGTTCCTTAGACTGCTGTGTTGCTCCTTCAGACAGAAATACTTGCTTGCTGAGATTGCCTACTGAGTTATTGCTAATTTTCTTGGTTTTTTTCATGTTGATATGGCATGAATTAAGCACCAGTTTGTGGCTAAAATTTACTGTGAAGAGCAACAATATCCCAGTTTCAAACTCTGAGCAGTTACCGATATGTTCCTTTGCTTACTGATTATTAAATCTATCCTCTAAAATGTCATATAACCTTTTGAAATTATTTGTGTTGATCTGAAAATCCAAGTAGAATAGCAGCTGTGAAAGGAATGTCTGTATTATACTGGTTCTTCATTGTTAGATTTGCAGCAATTTTTAAGCAATTAATATTTTAAATGTGTAATTGCATTAAAAGAAAATTGTTGGACAGGGCTTTATTATAACCTCTCCTTGCCTTTCATGGGTATTTCTACTGGTTTTAATCAAGCCTTTAACATACAAGGTTCAAACAGCAGCTGGTTCTCCCAGAGATCCTGCTTTGTTTGTGGAGGCAGAATTCTCTTTTCCATTAAAGCTACAAAATCAAGTTGAAAACTCCAGCTCTTACTGGAGCTGCTGGGTTTCTATCTCAGGTCCAGCCTGGCTGAACCCACCACCCTTTTAGCTTTAAATGAATATTTGCTGCCAGGAGACAATTCACCCAGTGAGAGATGGTTCCAGGCCCCAGAAAAGCAGATAAGGCACACCACACTCCTCAAGGTGATGCCTTGTGTTTGAATATTACAGTTATTTGGGGGGTTTGTGTTTCTTTTTAAAGTGATAGCTGTAAAAATGTGGGAACTTCATCTCTGTTATACAAATACTTTTGAAGGTATAAAATTTGTCATATAATAGTATTTTAAAAATATATATTCAAAGAGAGAGGAACAGGCAACTATATATACACATATGTATTTACTGAATTCATCTATAACAGAATTGCCATTGAAAGAAATTCGCTCAAAAGCCTGACAAAATTAGATGAACTTGAGGCTCCCTTCCCACCTTGATGTTTCTGTGAAAAGTGGAATAGTTCAATGTTCCTTATCTTTTAGTACAAATTGCAAATAAATCTTTAAATGGTTTTTATTGGTTAAAAATTTGCCTGAAATTGAATTTATGAATTTATAAATGAGAATCTGTTTCAGACAAGTAAAATTCTATTAGAACCAATTTCTTCTTTTCCTTCTTCCCGTGATTAAATTAATATTTAATTCTATGATTTAAAAATTGCTTAATTACTGAAAGCATTTATACTATAAAATAATTCCATTCTAGCAGAGGATTAGTATTATTAAGAAAGGATTGTTTTCTTTTCTTTTTTTTTTCCTCTTCAGGCTTGGAAATCTGACAAATTTTTTAAAAAGGAAGGCACTTGCAAACTACACCTTTCTTCACAAGGTAATGTAGTATTTTCAGCCTTTGTAATTTATGAAAGTGTTATAATTGCAAAGTGATTAAATGATTTGTAAGTTTGTCCCTGGATTTCATTTTCTACCCTGAATGCTTTGATCTTTATGTTACAGAAAAGCTAATCTTTATGCTTACAGGCAAACTCTATTTAGCAGAAGTATTTTATTATTAGTAAACTCGCTTTAGTTGGAAATATTTAGTATTTTAATAATAAAATAATAAATAACATTAAATAATAATAATAAAAAATTAATAATAAAAATCTTTTTTGAGAAAAACAGCTGAAGTCTCTCAAGTAGCAGGGTACCACTGGAACAAAGTTTGCTCAGTGGTTCAGTCTGATATGGCTGGAAGAAACAAGGGAAAATCAATACCTTTTTGTCTTTGCTGCTGGTTGTTCTGGCATCTCCTCACTAAGTCCTGGGAGTGTATTCTGTGACATTACAGGCAACATCCATCCTTGTCTCTTGGAAGTACCATCAGATAGATCATCAGCCACAGACAGTAATCTTTGAGCAACAATAGAACAGTGAGCTTGAATAACTCTATTTTTATAATATTTGAGACATGAAAGCAAAATCAACTCATGCAATAATCTGAACCCCCTTTTCCCTAAAGAGAAATAAACATGATGATTTGTTACTCACCTCTCAATAGGTGTAGCTTCCAAACAGCTCAGAGTGACAGAAAGTGCAATGAAGAAAACTGACAGCTTTAGGTTGCACATCTCTCCTGCCAAATTTTCTGCAAAGAACAATGATTCAAAACTGAAAGCTGACCCAAATACTCCTCAGCATGTCCTGTTATTGATGTCCATCCTGTCCTAAATCAAGAGCAGCTAGTTTTTTTTCACAGGCTGGAGTGAGAAAAATGATCCCCTCAAGTTTAGTGACACAACTCAGTCTCAGAAATACAGCTCTCAGGAATAAATGCTCAATTTCCATCCCGCAGTTTCAATCCTATCCCTTACCTCTGGTTTGCATTTCCTGACACTTTCCAGTCTCAAATCCTGGTTCCCAGTGCAGTTTACTTTAAAGTTGTCTTAGTTGCCTTTTCCTGAAAAATGCTCTTGATTAATAATATTGTGCTTTTTAAAGCACATCTGTTGCACTGCAGGTAAAGTAAGAGAAAAAGGAAATTATTTACCTTGTTGTGGCCGCAGATCCAACTGGAGAAGCCAGCGAGCCCTCTGGGCTAGCAAGAAGCGTGCATGCAACAATTCCACGCTTGCACCTAGCTCTGGAGAATCCTTCTCCCTCTTCCTTTCTGCCTCTTATATATCCTTGACACCTTTCTCAGCTCTGACATCAGGCAGCACAGAGAGACTGTCGTTAGTTCCAGTGCCTGTAGACAGAGAGTGCCCCAGAGAGGAGCAGAGGCAGGTGGGTCATTATTGCACTAGAGCATCAGGAAATATTCACCTGGGCTGTGCAGAATGCCCTGCTGAAGGTGCTGCAGTAGCATCCTGCACATCACAAATGTAGCCACAGTTTAACAGCTCTGATGAGCTGCTGAGGTAATATTCCCTGTGGGTGTTTTCGAGGGCTAAATAAGGTAGCAAAAGTTACAGAGCAAATGAAACTCCAGGTCAGTGGTAATTGAAATGCAGGAAAACATATCTCAGGAAAAGATGGAAGAGTTAAAATTGTGGAGGTTTGCTGCAGAATATAGATCAGGAGGAAAAGGTGTCTGAAGGAAGAGAAGCTGTATGACGAATAAGAAAAGAGTGAAAGTTGTTTAAATTGACAACTAGAGTTCTCATTCAGGGTAACATGGTAGAAATCATGTACATTTTACAGTCAAGTCTAAATGTGAATGAAAATTCTGTCACTGTGAATGTAAAATCTCATGTTTTACTAACACAGGTGGATTCTTTGTCGTGTGTGAAAATTGAGTCAATTAATACTTTTCAGGAGGCAAAGACTAGGATTGAAAAGCCAGGAAATGCCAGAATAAAACTACCTGTGGGAATTTATTTCTCTAGTATGCATTGAGTATGATTCAGAGAAAAGTGTACAGCTTTTAATAGACTAAATCCAGTGTCAATGGATTACCTAATTGCAGATTTCCAAGGATACAGATTAGAACCATTTATCTCTGATTTCAGTGGAAATTAGGCAAATCAACTTTTTCCCCCTCTGTCTCCTTGGTTTCTTCTAGGTACCCCAATGCCTTTGGAAAACAGTCTTTTAATTATTTATAAAGGACAAGGTTCTGGCACAAAAGCTGAGCAAAAGTTCTGTGTCATGAGAAGTTACCATGTGCATCTTTCCTACCCCCAAGAACAGGAATTCAGAGTTCAGAAGTGCTTCAGTGCCAAGGGCATTGCCTGAGCTGGAAACCCCCTTCTTTGTTGGTTTAGTCTGTAGTAGCAGCTTTTCCTTGCAATGGCTCAAGTTGCAGTCCTGGCTCATTTCAGGCTACTCGAGGTGAATACAGAAGGAATATTTAGCTGGGATAGTAACTTCTCAACTTGATTACAACAGTCTGCAAATGAGGCTCTAGAAAGTGACAAAATATTTTGTTGATTGTTGTAGATGTTGCTTTGGGGTTTTTTTGTGTGTTGTGGTTGTTTTTTTTTTATTTTTTAAGGGTGCTACTGCTGGATATTTTTTCTCTGTTTTTATATGATCATATACTTCTTTTCACCAGGTTCCTGTTCTTCCCTCTCTGGATGGACAGTCCCAGTGTAAGAGAAGTAAGTGCAGTGTTTTATCTTCACCAAGACAGTAAGTTCTGTGCAACATCTGAAACAAGTTTCTCTCTCCAAAGACTCACTGTGGAATTTGACTATGATGAAATAACATTCTGGTGTTAATTTCACTGTGGCAGTTTCACTCCTCTGAAATGAAGGCATGATTAAACCCCTTTTACAGAGATATTATTGTGCTGAAAAACAATTATACAGGTACTCTGCCTGGGGATTGACATCAGCCAATCTTCCCTGCTTGGATGTTGAACTTGACAGTGCCTTATTGTGCTTTTTCCTGGGTGGAAAGAGATCTGTGTGCCACTGACACTCAGCAGAGGTCTTTATGCTCAGCCTGTGTTAGAGATGTTGTTTCAAATCCTGAAAAACAATGGATAGATAAGTTTGTGTTTAAGATTTTAAAATACTTCACTCAATTATCAGAATCTCTTCTGTTTTAAGGCATTTAAGTGAGTGGTTTCTCTATCAAACTTGAATCAAGCTATGGCTCAAGAGAAATAAAATGAAATACCAATTTTCAAATAAATATTGATCCCAAATTCTAATTGCAGCTGTTCTGCAAAGCAGACTGGGGGGGAGCCACTAATTCTTTGAGAGAAGAACAGAAAGGCTGCTTCTTGAGTGCATTGAGAAATGAAAGTGGGCTCATGATGTCCCAGGAGCATTGCCAGCCTCCTGGGCTGCACAGCATCTTGGCAGGGTCAGCAAGAAGTCTATCCAGCAATTAGTCACATGTAAAGTTAACAAAAGTAAGGTTTTGCAGCTCCTGCTACAAGTTCTTATAAGCAGGAGTAGTGTTTTCCTACACAAACAGGAATGGAATATTGAATTGTGGAATCTCTTTGACAGCTGAACAGTTCATAACTCTAATTTCAAGATGCTGGCACTAAATACTTTACAGTCGGTGCCATTCAATAAGTGGCTGAAAAGCTATTTTTACCACTGAGTTGGTAAAAATAAATGGTTCCTTAACCTTTATCTTAGAAAAAACCCTTTATTCCTCTGCACGACAACATTTAGCTGTTGACAACATAGAGTTCTCTGGCATGTGCTGTATCAGCCTAAGGAAAAAGAAAATCAAAGAAAATCAAGTGTTCTCATTAAGGAAATCTGTGATCACCTCTCTTCTGAGTAGTAATGGTAATTTTGGATATTTATATTGCTGTTTAAGTCTTTATGCAAAGATTTGTCTAAAGAATTGTGCCTGTAAGAGGGTGACACCAGAGCTGAGGTTCAGAAACAATGCAGCAGACATGTTTTCCCAGTTCCCTGATTCCTTCTAGAAGCTGCCTACACAGGGTCTGGAGCTGCAAAATGCTCCCATGCTGTGCACTGGCAGCAGAGGAACGGGGAACAGCCTTGTCTCAAGGGTCTGCTGCTCTCCTGTCCCCCCCAGGACCTGTGGGACCTGTGTCACTCAATGCCAGGTGAGCAGAGACCATCCCAGCGCCTGTTCCCACGCAGGAGTCTGAACCAGCTTCGATGGCTGTGCCTTTTCTCCTTCCTGCCTGCAAAAGCAGCCTTGGGTGACTCCTCAGGTGCAGATGTTTACACTGTGGGTGCTGAAATGCAGATGAAATTAATTCCACCAGAGGTGCTTCAACTCTCTTGTTGAGAGAGATTGAAGGCTGTCTCCCTGTTTCTCACATCTTTTTCTTGGCTACTCTTGGCACCTGCTGGGCAGCTGTTTCCCACTTTCAATGTCTGATTTCTACATCTGCTTAATAACATTAATGAGACAAGTTAATACTCTTGCTAATGGGTGTGTCTCCCCCATTTGGGAGTGTCAGAGCCCCGTTCCCTGGTGCAGGCACTTCCCCAGCTGCTGCCCAGATGTGTGAGGCAGAGGTCTCCAGTAAATTACCCTGTTACTCAGTTACCAGGAGCTGGAAGTGTGGGAATAACTCATGGATTAGTTGGCCTGTTGTACCAAAATGGAAAAAGGAAAGGTTTAGTCATTAACTTGCAATTTAAATTTCAACTGTTTCAATACTTATTTCAGTTTTTGGAATAAACCAGCAATCAGAACTGCAACAGCATTACCATCCATCAGTGTAAACATTCCCAGTAATGACACAGAGCTGTGCCTGTGTCACAGCTCGTAGCTGTTACATGAGTGAGCACAATGGTTAATGTAATTGTTTATAGCTATTTTAGTAGCCTTTCAATCTTTTTAAATTAAGCTGCAAAAGTAAAGCAAAAAAAATGTCCAAAATTAAAGCATAAAAAGGAGGTTTCATTGATAGTGCCAGCACCTCTGAAAAAGTCAAAGTACCCTATATGGCCAAATCTGAAATTGTAAGAATAAATCAGGTTTCTGCTCTCATTTTATGAATCCTAAAATATCCAGGATTGTCCTGGCTATCAGGACACTATTGCAGTACTATTGTAACTAGTTGGTCTCTTCCAACCTAGTCGTTCTGTGAATTCTGTGAACTAAAAACTATGTGGAACATCAGAGGGAGTGTAAAATCACTCTAAAGAATCATGAGTAGGAACCTTGATTGTTCCCTAAATTTTTACATTTGGATAGCAAACTCTGAAAATTTTGGCTATAATGCTCTCTTCCCAGTGTTTCTTGCTTGGTGCTGGGTTTGAATACTACAATGTTTGCACTTTCTGGTGTGTGTGAGTTGTGATTTTTCTACTGTTAGCACTTAGGCTGTGTGTAACTGCTTTGTTCAAATAATGTTCTATTAAATATGCTTTTGCTAGCACAACTTTCTTTGTTAGCCCTGTTGCATGTGGGCCATTCCAGTGCTGATAAAAATACAAAGAGCTGTTCCTGTTGATCCCAAAAGTGATGTTAAACCTGAGGAAGAAATAGGTAAGAAGCAGCTGAGAGGTAAGAGGTGGAAAGTTACTCATTTCTCCCCCAGAGGAAAAAAAGATGAGTCAGAAATAAACAGTGCCCATCCATGGGATTGATGAGCAAATGAAAAGGAGTAATTTGGGTCGTCAGGAGTATTTTAAACCAACTTTTATGATGTATTTTGTTACTCAGCTCACGCCATTGCCAGGGCAATGACGTAGCCTGCAAGGACTCTGGGTAATGATTGCTGTGAGAATGAGCTCAGCAGCCTGTGCTGAATCAGTGCCTGTAGCTGGGAATCCCTCAAACAGGGGACATAAACTCCATGTTTGCATCAGAAAAGGCAGAACTGACAGCCCAGTGGTTAGTGAGTTGTAGTTCCTAGTGCCATTCTTACTTACAGTTTATAGAGTTTTAACTGCATCCAGCAATTTACCTCTGAATACAACAGAAGGTTTAACTTCTTAATTTTCTTTTCCCCTGTCTCTCCTGCTACCTGTTTCCAGAAGTTAAAAGCAAAAGCAGGACTCTCTTTTGGTTACCAATGCCACTCTCAAGGGCTCTAAACAGTGCTGATGGTAAATATGAATATGGAATAGAATTACTGTTCTTCCTTTCTGGTAAACCAAGTCAGCCATTGCTTCCTGCTGTGCTAATTCTCCTGTCACTTTCTATAGCAATTAATGTATAAAAAAGTGTTCAGGTTTTCAAGATCTTGCTGGAATGTACACCTGCCACTTCTGCCATAGTGCAGGGAGTTCTCTAACGTGTTAGATTCATGTGTATTTCAAAGCAGAGCAAAAAGCCTTGCTGAAAGGAATGGCAGGGTGAATATATTGAATTATAGAACCATAGAATGGCCCGGGTTGGAAGAGACATTAAAATTCATCCAGTTCCAACCCCCTGCCATGGGCAGGAACATCTTCCACTATCCCAGGGTGCTCAGAGCCTCCTCCAACCAGGTCTTGGACACTTCCAGGAATGGAGCATCCATAAGTTCTCTGGGCACCTTGTGCCAGGGCATCACCACCCTCACAGGGAAGAATTTCTCCCCAGTATCCCGCCTGAACCCACTCTCTGTCAGTGTGAAGCCATTCCCCCACGTCCTGTCATTCCATACTTTTGTGAATAGTCTCTCTCCATCTTTCTTGTGGGCTCCCTCCAGGTCCTAGAAGGCCTCAGTTTGGCCATCCCATCACTATTAAATGACAGAATGAAGTCTCCCTAAATGCTCCTGTTAGGGGAAAAAA
>WBNP01001584.1:435707-457006 GCA_013401095.1 Passerina amoena | reverse complement strand
TCAGTGAAATGTGATTTGATGAGATGGTTTGTGTGGGACAAGTGGGTCCAAAGTGATGTCTGTGCTTGCCTGCCTGCTGCTGGCAGCTGCACCAAACCAGCCTCTTTTGGTCCTCACTGGAAGGCTCAGCTTTGGTTTTAAGCCAGCCTGGTTCAGCCCAGGTCACCCTGGGTGCTCTGTGTCCTCCAGCTGCTTTGAGCTGCCCCCACAGTGAGAAATCTCTGTGCACGTGCAGGGTGGGTGTTTTCTGATCACCTGTCTGTCCTTCTGGCTGCCCCTGCAGGTTTACTCAGACAGTGGAGAGGACTGGAAGAGGCAGTTCTGGGGCATTGCCAACCTCCTAGCCTGCCATAAATATGTCACCAGCTCAGTGCAGATGTGGAGGGAGGAATTTTCCTGCCCTGTTCCCTGAAATTTCAGTGAGCATTGCAGGCTTATGAGTGGGATTCAGGTGCAGGTGCTCACATGACAGCTGGTAGGTCACTAATAACCTGAGGGCAAACAACTGCATACCCATTTTAATAAAACTATATTTCAATAGAGCTATATTTTGGCCTGTTTAATGAGCTAAAGAGGTTTACAGGTGAGTCTGAAGAGCCCAAGAGTGTAACCACGGTACCCAAGAGGAATGTACAATGGAGAGCAGATAGATGGAGAAGGGAGAGGGAGCACACTTGGTTCATGGGACCAAGAAATGTGTGTTCATAGGACAGAAATGGTAATCTAATTCTAACCTGGACTTAAATGTGGTGTGAGTGCACCTGAGCTGAGTGAGTTATGCACCTGTGTCTTTCTGATAATTCAGGCTGTTAGTCTGTGCTGGCATCAGTAACATTTGATGAAGTGTGACCACAAAATATTATAAAGCTGGGGAAAGCAATTTCAGAAACAGAGCTGGAAATAATGAATCTGTCTACTTGGTTATTCAATTAATAATCTTAATAATCTTCCCAGTAAAAAATTGGTTGAAATGCTTTTTTTCCTGGATCATAATTTGTGCTCTGAGGGAAGGTATGAATAATTAAAGGCAAACAATGCTGCTTTGACTCCTGTAATTGCATGAGGAGCAGGGTGATGTGTCTGATTCCCCAAGTCAGGTAACCGGTTGCTGTCTGGTATCTTGTAGCACCAGGAGGGAAAACCTGCAATTAACCAGATGATGTTCCCTGTGTGTGACAGTGAAATGCAGGGAAATACAGTGAAACTGGTACAGAAAGGGAAAGAATCCCTTTGCCAGCTCCTAGAAGAGGACAGATATAGGGCACTGCTGTCATGTTTTGGTATTGCTGGTGGGCTTCAGAGAAAAGCAGTATTTAGATAAAGCACAAATGATTCCCTGGGATATAAATTTTATTTCAAATTGAAAAAAAAAACCCAAAAAAACTGTGTGAGCACAGTTTAGTCCTGTGATTGAACGCCATTTGTAGAAGTATCTGTGAGCAAAGCAGAAATAAAATCTCTGTTTCTATCCCAGATAATTGTCTGAGTGCTGAGCACCTACAGTTAATTGTAAAGTATTTCCAGGAATGCTGTAATAATGCATTATGCTTTTCAAAACTGCAAGTGAGAAGGCACCTACAGAAGGAGTTAATGCCTGTGGGCTTGCTAGGAATCGAGTTAGTTAGGAAACACATTTGAGAGGATTAACATTGTTGTAGAAATGAATGTTTGGAGAGATTGGCCAGGAGGGTGCTGAGGTGAAGAATTTGAAAGGCAGCTGAGTCCTGTTGGTGGGCTGGTCAAGCTTCTCCCCATCCCTGGACCCATGAGGGGGAAAGCACAGAGCAGAGCAGGTGCTGCAGGATCCCTTGGCAAGGGCACCCCAGACCAAAAAGAGGAAATCCACCTGTATCCATCCTGCCTATCAGGTAGGGCTCTGCCTTGCCCTGGCTTTTTCACCTCACTCCATCAGGCCCCAGGGAACTGTATTGCATAACTTTATTTAATGGAGTCTCTGTAGGAGCCCTTGGAATGAATAGAAGAAAATTTTGATTAATTGTGCAAACCCTCAGATGTTGGAGCTTTTACAGGTCACTATATCCAATCCCTGGAATATATTGCTCCTTTGAACACCCTTTTGGAATATATGTAAAATTTCAACAGAGCAGGCAGCTTAGCATTGTGAGACACTCTAATCAAGTTGAGATGAGCAAAAGTAGGCAGATGAATGAGAGGAATGTTTTTGAAAATCTTGGGAGGAGAAAGAGAATGGAGTCTGTTTTGTGTCCATTTAGAGCTTGAGTTGGTCTGGTGGTTTTGGTTTGATTTTGTTTTCCTCTAATTTTAATGCCAAGAGCTTAATGTCTCTACTCTAACCAACTTATTTAATTTAGAATAAAATTCCTCAGCTGGAAGGCTTTGTTGCAATACAGTCTGCAATTATTGAAGGAAAATGCTAAAATATCAAATCTCTTAGAAGGAATATCTTGTTTTTGCAAACATGGGACAAAACCTTTTGTTCTTTTCTCTCACCTTTTTTCAACACTGTAATGGGATGGCTGACAGACTCAGAAGCAGACATCAGTGTCAATTAAAAAAGGCAACATGAAGGAGCCTGAGAAGCCACGTGCAGAGGACAAATTCTGCTGCATTTCCAAGCTGAAGGTACAGCAATATTTTAGCAATTTTGTAGGAACACACGACTGTAATTACTTGCATTTACATTATTTTGGGTGAAGTTACAGCCTACATTAAATGAATGGATTAGCTGTTTGTTTTTACCCTTATTGCCCTTACAAAGTTTGTAAACAGCTGTGCTGGTTTTTGCTCTCCCTGAACTTCCCACTCTGTGAGATGTTGGAGGTATTGATTGATTGCTGCTTTGAAGCTTCACCACTGACTTTGTAAAATCCCTTCAGTCTAACACATTTACCTTTCCCTCTTAAAGCTGTGAAATTAGCTTTACTGACTGGGATGTGGCAGTAAAAACTGACTGTTGATCTTGAATGGTAATTCAAGTTGTCAAGAACTGCTAGAAAATCTTGTAAAATAGCTTTTTAAAAAATAGTAATTAAAAACCCAAATAAATTTCTTTTGATTTTTAGCTTTTGCAGCAGATGTATGTAAAAATAATATTAATTTAATTTCAAAAATGCTGTTTATAAAGAAGCCTGTAGTTAAAAGGATTTGAATACTGCTGCACTCATTATTTTAACTTTTTAGCTGTCAGTTGCTACTAATTGTCTTGTCAAAAGGACATGTTATTTACTCCTTTTGGTTGAAATTACCTGTTCTGGCCTCACGACCTCTGCTGAGATGGGAGAGCAGATCCTGGATGGATTAATTCTGCCAAAGGAAAGGATCTCAGTTCTGCAAGCAATTTGTCATTTGGGTGAACAGGGGGTGGGAAGGTCCTGCAGGTGGCAACCTTGCAGCAGGCACTGCTGCCTTGGCTGGCTAAATGGGACCTGGGGTTTCTGAGGGCAGTCTTGGTCAATTAGAGAAGATGAAGAACAAAGTTTGTTTGGTTTGGGGGTTTTTTGGGGTTTTTTTTGTGTTTTGCTTTGGTTTTTTTTATTGTTTGTTTGTTTGGCAAAGACACAACTCTAGAAAGGATTAGGTGATGGGATTTACACACGTATAAGTGGAACAGAACTACTCACTTTTTAAACTAGAAGCACACCTTCACTTGAGGAAATAAGCAAGGAATATTCATAAATAGGTAATTTCGAATGGTTTATGCGTTCTTCCCTTCCCTTTCTAGGTATTTCTGCTGGCACTGTCACTTGCCTTCCTTGGGAAAACCATGTCTGGTGCTTACATGAACAGCATGTACACACAGATAGAGAAACAGTTTAATATTCCAGCTTCTTTAGTGGGCATCATTAATGGAAGCTTTGAAATTGGTAATCTCTCATTTTAATATTCCTGATTCTTTGAAAATGTAATATGTGGTCTGAGCATGTCTTAGTGACTCTCATCTGCTCTCAATTACTCAGTGTGACAATAGTGGCCAACCCTGTCATTGTTTTGAGATGATATGTAACCATTTCATGTCTTGGAAATTAATAGGACCCTTGAATGGGCAAATTTAGGTTTAAAAACTGGTTCAGCTAATTTCTGCACTATCATAAGATATGACAGAGCAACTAAAAAAATATAACTAGTTTATGAGATGTTTTCTTTGGAAATATTCAATACACAAAAAAAACAACTATGTAAACTTTGTTTGAATTTAAGGTCATATTTAGCATTTTGCAGTTCCTTTAATTTAACTTTGTTGGAGTGGATTGTGACTCCTTATCTAAACTCAATAATATTTTTAAGTTCTTGTATCAGTACAACTGTCCTTGCAAAGAAAATTTCCAGTTCTACTTTTACTGGCCCTTACCTTGCCTGTCAGTAAGTTTTATTGTCCAGTGATAAACTTAAATGTGCATCTTTAAGTGTCATGCAAGCCACTGATTCAGCACAGCCTGTTTAGAAATGATACATAAAAAAGGCTTTATTTTCTTTCTGAGCATGACGCTCGTCACTCAGAGACATGATTTTGTTCTTCTGACAAAAAGATCATAAAATTAGTAGGTGTAAAGTTATTAAATTGCTATTTTTATAGGGCCTGATTCATAACATGAAGCTTGATTCTTTTCTTAGTTGCATAGCAATAAGTGGAGAAAATCAACTGTTTCTAAGTGAAAGTGGAGGAGAGGAAAATGAAGATTTTTAGTGCATTTTTGTTTTTAAATGGTACGAGGTATAGAAACCTTTGTTTTTTTATTATTAAGCAATTAATAAAATTAATATTAAATTGTTATTATTTTTTTCTCTATTATGGTCCTCTTGTGTTTATTATTTCCACTACAAAAACATTATGATATACACTTCTGTATTTTCCTACACATTACCAAATAAAGTATACTAGGGGAATATTCCTAATAATATTTCTGTATTATTCTGCTGTCCCTGAGCCTGATCTCTATGCCAAGTAGTGGGAAATTTCTCCTCTATAAAGGTGCACTCAAAAATCTCTCTCACTGTGATCTCTTTTCCATCCTGCCTTTTATTCTCATGTTCTTTTCATGTGATGTAACTCTTCCAAAAAAAGATCATATATTGCAGGGAATTACTGCACCATGTAGGCAGTTCCCTGTCTAGTGACACTTTTTAAAGACAAAAAAAGGAACAGGATCTAAGCTCACAAGACATGCTCAGGTTTGTAACTATTATGGGATGCCTTGGTTTGCAGATGGTGACCCAGGTTCTCTTTGCAGGTAACTTGCTGCTGATAGCATTTGTGAGTTACTTTGGAGCAAAGCTTCACAGACCCAGAATAATTGCTTTGGGCTGCACAGTTCTGTCCTTTGGATGTCTTTTGATATCACTTCCTCATTTTCTGTTTGGGAGGTGAGTGTTGCACTTAACTCTCAGCAGCTTTTGTGATCCTTGCTGGCATTAACCCTTTCATCCTCCCGCTGAGGGTGCTGACCATGGGGAGAGACATGGCTGAGCATGGATTCAGTATGACCATTGCAGATTCTTTGGGTGTGCTGCTGAGATGGCTCCAAAAGTCAGTCACCACTTCCTGAGGAGAGTCACCCTCTGCTGGGCACCTGCCTTTGCCTTTGCCTTCATTCTTTTGCTCCCCCTTGCATGGGCTCTCCCAGGTAGAAGCTGTGATGCTGTCCCTTTTTGCTCTTATCTGCTTGGATGGCCAATAGAAATTGTGATTTTTAAAGATCTCTTGGTCTGGAACCTGGATGAGAGATCATACCTGGTCACTGTGTTGGCAAGAATGAAATTATCTAAACTGGGTATTATCAATCATCACAAACTGGAGCAACAAAATGACAGTGTTATGTAAATCTTTTTTAACCTGAACAATGCAGAGTGAAAACTGGGACTCTGTCTTCTCCACACTTCTAGGAATTTATCACAGGAAGAGACCTCCCAGAGGATAAGGAATAGATGTTTCTCAAGCTATTTTCACTGCCAAATTAATTTCTTATATCCACAGTGCAAAGATGTCGTCTACCTGTTCTGACTAAAAGAATAGCTAAAAGCAAGTTTAGTACTGACCATTTTGTGCTGACCATAATGATCCTTCAACTCCTTTGAAATGATTTTTTGCTTGGCCTAAAAAAAATAATAATGTAAGCTTGTGTAGGCTTTGATCAGCAAGGTATTTTTTAGTCCTTCAATCCCGTTGTGTCCAGTGTGGAATGACTCTGGCTACCTACTCTTATAGGTAACTCCATGACCCCAGCACAGACAAATGAGATGGTTCTCATGAATATCTTCTTTACCTGTACATGCTTCCTTTCCTTTGTTTCCAACAGGTATCACATTGAAAGCAGCATTTCACAAAGGGAAAATGTTTCAGTGATGCCTCTGTGCCTTGTTAATCACAACTTGTCCTTTTTGCCTACAGAGGAACCATCAACAGGTAGGACTTTTCCTATGTCTGTTAATGTTTTTTTTTATGTCTGTAGTATCTACAGACATAGATTTTTGTTCTTATTAGAAATCACTTGTTTATTAAATAATGGTGATTGTTTATTAAATAATTTTCATCTAAATTATGTACAGCCACGCAATATGCACATAGAACCCAAAAATCCTCATACCTATGACTATACTTGGGTAAGGTGATTGTTTATTAAATAATTTTCATCTAAGTGATGTACAGGCACATAGATCCCATAGACCCTCATGCCTATGAATACACTTGGGTAAGATGATTGTTTCTTTATTAAATAATTTTCAATTAAATTATGTACAGCCACTCAATATGCACATAGAACCCAAAAATCTTCATGTCTTTGAATATACTTGGGTAAGATGATTGTTTCTTTATTGGTTTATGGACGAGCAAGGCTGTGATATTCATATATCTGAGTCCATTTCCTGTGTGAAGGGAAAACTGGACTGAATGTGACCAGATCTGCACATGGATTGCTTCACCTGTGCTTGCTGGCAGCAATTTAACATTAAAACAGGAGATCTGGGTTTCATCTGTGGTCAGTCACCCAGAAAGGCAGCAGCTGCTGCTAACAAAGCTGGTTTTTATTGGTTAATGAATTTGAACAGTGTCAAGCTGTGCCAAGGGAGATACAGGCTGGAATTAAGGAGGAAGTTTGTCACAGAAAGAGTGGTCAAATACTGGAATCATCTACCCAGGGAGGTGGTGGAGTCACCATCCCTTGATGTGTTTAAAAAAAGACTGGATGTGGCACTTGGTGCCATGATCTAGTTGAGGTGTTGGAACATGGGTTGGACTCGATGATCTTATAGGTCCCTTCCAACCTAGAAAATTCTGTGATTCTGTGAACTGAGAAATCTCAGTATGACAAAGGGGGAGAGAGCAGTGGAGTCTGAAGCAGGCTATGGGATTAAGAAATCCCAGTTCAAGGAGAGAAAGGAAGTAAAAAAGTATTGTGACTAGGTTTTTTTTTTTTTTTTTTTTTTTTTTTTTTTTTGAGGACAGGCTTACTCACCAAAGCTTAAGACATTGGTCATTTCTTTGTCTCCAGATTTTCATTAATAATTGGGACGAAAACATTCATTCTTATTTTTTTGTTCCATCCACAGAATGTGAACAAGAGCCTGGGTCCCTGCTGTGGATTTTTGTGATGGTTGGAAACATCGTGAGAGGAATGGGTGAAACTCCCATCATGCCCTTGGGAATTTCCTATTTGGAGGATTTTGCCAAAGCAGAGAATTCACCTTTCTACCTGGGTAAATCCACCCTGTTGTGGTAATTCCCCTTCTCCAAGCCCACACACATAAACAAAAGCAAAAGAAAGGATTATTGTGATGTCCTTCAGCACAATAAAGAAATGCAGAAAATCAATTAATGCCTTATCAAGACAATAATATTTTAGAACTTGTAATTTAACCAGAGAGAAACTTGTTGGAATGAGGCCATTTTTAGGTACAAATGCTTTTCCAGTAGAGCTGTCCTGGCCATATATAACAATTCCAAGAAGATAATTGTGACTGTGTTCTAATTTAGAATGTTTTCTCGTTTACCTACTCTAGCATGTCTACATACAGCAACTGTAATTGGCCCCTTCCTTGGTTTGTTGCTGGCTTCATTCTGTGCAGAGCTGTTTGTTGACATTGGATCAGTAGGTGCAGGTAATGGGTGAACATATAAAACCTTAGTTTTAAGTCTGTAGTTGGTGTGTTTTTCAGAGCTAAAAGATGTTTCCTTGCTAATGTGAGTTAATCCCACCTGAGCTTGTTGGTGGTTATTTTAGAATGGAAGATCTGGGTATAATATTAAACTCATATATGCACAAATCAATCTGCTTGTAAATTATTTGGTGAAAAATTGTGTTATCTGGCTTAACAGAGGAAAGGACTAGAATTAATTTAATACAAGCCACTGAAGTTTGCCAGAAAATTAGCAACATTAGCAAAGAAAACTGGAGAATATGTTCTTTCATAAGCCTCATTTTAAGTATCATTAAAATGCTTTTATGTCAGAGGTGACTGGGAAAGCCCAAAATGACAGCAAAGAATGTTTCTGAAGTGATCAAGAGGTCTGTTTTTGTGTTGTGTTCCAGATGAGATCACTATAGCAGCCACCGATGCCCGCTGGGTTGGAGCATGGTGGCTGGGTATTTTGATCTGTGCACTGCTCAATCTCCTGGTGGCAATTCCATTCTGGTTTTTGCCCAAGTCCCTGGTGAAGGAAGGTGAAGCCAGTGAACCTGAGGAGACAAGTGAAAAAACTGCAACACCACTGCAAGAAAATGATAAGAATGAAACCAAACAGACCATGTATGAAATTGCTAAAGGCAAGTTGTATTGCATTTTATTCCTTTCTAACTTTAGTCCTAAGGTGTGAACTCTGTGTTCTTTGTAATTAAAGGTGGGTCCAAGATGTGCAGTGCCTGCTGAGTTTTGATGTCTCTGCAGTTCAAGGGATTTGTGCAGGAATTTAGAATGGCTCCTTGCAGAGGAAGAAAGCTGATTTCATAGATCTGGGATCTGGATCCTTCCTTTTCCCTCCTGCAATTCAGGTGTATATAGATCTTTTCCTCCCAAGAGAGGGGCTGAAACTCTGAAATCTGGGTAGGAATCTGGGGATAAGGTGCAGATATTGGTTGCTTGTACCCCACATTCACTGGGCAGAAAAGCAGAAACCCAACATGAATCTTGTGCATTTCTTGAGTCCAGCTGAAAGCCCTAAAAGAGAATTGACAGGTGCTTAAATGCCTCATAAACATTTAATTACTGTTGAACAAAGATGTATTCCACTCACATTTATTCACCTGGCAGCTTTCACATCTGTGGTCTTTCAAATCTATGTATCTGTAGGAGGATATTTTTTTCCTTCCTCATTTAAAGGAAAAATCCTTCCTACATATCCTGGTTGAAAATGTAAGTGAATAAACTATGTCGAAGGCTACGATCTTCAGAGCAGCCTGTTCTGCTCAGGGCCCTCTGACAGGACCTCAGAAATTTTCAGCAAGTGAATTCCAAGTGGAAGTTCCCTCTCTGTGCTGTTTCCAGCTGGGTCCTGCAGATTCACCACACCCAGAGTGAGTCCTTAGGTCCTGGCTGATATTGCAGCTTCATTTTGATCACCAGAACATCTCTTTCTGCTGTCACCTAGCCTTAAATGAATCCATGAATAAAATACTGTTCTCCCAGCTCAGGTGTGGCTCCTTAGTGCTCCAGAGTTATAGGAACATGTTCTTTATTGACAAAGTGACAAAACTATCTTTTGTCTCCTGAAAAAGGAAATAAGTCTAGAAGTTTCTCTTCTTGATTAAGTATAAAAGGCATCTTATGGGACTTAGAGGACTTCACTTCAAACTTAAAGATAGCTAATTGGATAAGAGCTTAGGCAATTTACCAGAGACAGAAGGGCCTCCTGCACACAGATCAGTTTTTCTCTGTAAAGAGCTTGTCATTTTCCCTTTTATTAAAACCTTTTTGTTTCCAACACTGCCACAAAAGCCATCCTGCTATTTTATGCCTTCTAAGGCAGCTGAGCTATCTTGGGTGTGAAATAGATCTCCAAGAGCTTATGAGACCTGGCTCAAGGAAATTCCTATTTCACAGGGTCCCTTCAGAGCTGATGTTTTCATGGTCATTCCCTGCCTGTGTTGGTGGGAATGTTTACTATCCCTGAATATCCTGAATGTAGAAGCTTTTCATTCCACAGGATAGTTGTAGTTGCAACTTGTGGAGGTCACCCGGTCCAACCCCTCTTCAACCAGGACATATTCAGACAACTTTTAAAGGGATTTCAAGTTGAAACCTGATGTTTTTATAGTTAAAAATAACCTAAAATAAAACTAATTTAATAGCAATAAAATTTCCTTAAGAAGCTCTGATTGAAAATGTCACTGACTCTGTAAATAATGCAACTTATTCATAGTGCTTCTAAGATTTGACTAATTTTTGAAAGATTTGCATACAGATCTACTTCTAATGAGGTGCTTGCTTAGCTCTGGAAGATTTACACCCATCCTAAGTGGTGCCCACTTTCAGTCAGGCCCAGTCATTGTTATGTAGATGCTTAAATTTATCTGCAGAGTTTCTTGACAATAGCTCAGCACATTGTTTAACAGAGAACATTAGACAAAGGGGAATTGTGGGGCTCTTTTTAAGGTTCAAATCACGACTTAATGGGCATTACTCAGAGGAAAGACCTGTGCAAATCAGTTTCTCAGATGCTTACTTGGCTGAAAACTGGCTGATGGAGATTTTGAGAGGATGGTGAGAATAACTGTGCTCACAGCTCTCTTCAGGCCTCTTCTGCCCCAGCAGCAAACCCCAAATTCAGAGTTCAGCTCTCTGGGGCAGCCCGTCACAGCTCTTTTTTTGCACCCCTGTGGATGCCAGCCGCAGGACAGGGCTTTTGCTCAGTGCTCTGGGGGCATGAGATGAGAGAAAAGGGAGGGAAGATGGGGCAGTAGCTGCTGCTGTGATTTATTATTTTTTGATAAGGAACAGCTGCACTGGTGTGCATGTGTGTGTGTGAGGGTATCTCTGGGTACAGGAGACCCTGGGCTAAGCAAGGAATCTTTGGCCTGTGGTGTCTGGCAAAGCACAAGGTTTATCCTGGCCCAGTTCAGGACCATTTCTGTCCCCTCCTTTCCCCCACAGCCACATTGTTTTCATAAAGCATCACACTAACTCAAGGCATTATTTCCTTGCAGATTTCATCCCCTTCCTCAAGGCTCTGTTCCACAACCCTGTGTATATGTTATTTATATGCATAACTGTGCTACAGTTCAGTGCCTTTGATGGCATGATATCCTTCATGCCCAAGTATCTGGAACAGCAGTTTGGGAAATCTGCATCAGATGCCATCTTTTTGATTGGTATGTTTGCATTTTGCTTTGTTCTATCCGTTAGTGATGTCTCCAATCAAATTGTCTATATTTTCACATATATACATATGTTCATGAGTATTTATATATACATACTAAGGTTATAAATGCTTCTACAGGTGAGGGATATCACATTACAAAGCATATCTAAATGCCAATACATTTTCTGCTAAACATCTAATTTTTTGTGCACAATTTTATAATCTATTTCCCATCTTTTGCATTGGCTCGGAAAATTCAGTTGATATGGAACTAAGCCATGTGATGTTTGTTCAAAACCACTTCCAACGTGTCTTTCAGTCAGAATTTGCTTCTTTTAAGCATCAATCATCAAAGAATGATGTGAGAGCACATTTAGTAATCTCATCTCAAAACTGAAAGCCTGTTCCTCCTTTCTGTCATGCTTAGAGTGCATTAAGATGTGCACTTAATTAAGATGTGCACTGGTCTTTTTGTTGAGTTTCTCAGTCAGAGGCTGGATTGAAACGATATAATTTTTTCCTTCCTCTTTTTTTTGTTTGTTTGTTTTGTTTTTGTTATTTTTGTTTTTGAGTTGGAGCTGGAGTACAACTCTAGATTGCCATTTTCCAATTGGTAATTTTAGCCCTACCCTGTAGCTCACTCCCCAAGCAGTTCTCACCTGCTGTTGACTTTGGCAGAGGTTTTGGCTGTGAAAGGAAATTAGCAGAGACCTATTTCTGATTGTAGTTCAATTATTCAGCCCCAGGCACCCTTTGAGTCTTTGCCAAACACAACCTTCCCCCACAGCAGCCAAATAGCTCCCTCACTAGCTGCCCTGTAGTAGATTAGCTTTGATGGTCTCCTTTATTTTAACATGGAAGTTTCACTTGTTTAACTAGGTGTTTACAACTTGCCAGTTCTATGCGTTGGGTATTTTTCTGGAGGCTTGTTCATGAAGAAATTCAAGATAAATATCTATCAGGCTGCGAGCATAGCATTTTGGGTATCTTTACTGGAATACCTTCTCTACTTTGCTGCCTATTGGACTGTCTGTGATACCTCACCAGTTGCTGGTCTAACAGTTTCCTATCAAGGGTATGTTCTTTGGGACTCAGGAGGACTTCAGTCTTAAGGCACCAGGATGATTTTTCTTGTCAAGAATCAGCCAGGAGCTCCATTGCAGTTCCCTGTTCTAAATTCTCAGGGTTTTTTGCTTGAGTCTGTTATGCCTGTTTCAAACAACAAAAGTATTAAAAAAGATATCCATGTCAAGACTCATGCATTAATTCTTTTACTAATACAATTAGTAAAATCATGTAACTGCAGGTAAAAATAAAAATTATTGGTGAAATTAGGCATATGTGAGTGCAATTTCAGAATAAGAGAGGAAAAAAATCCCCTTCTTGGTCTTACACTGGTTTACTAGAATTTGATTACTATCAAGTTATCAGAGGATGTTTTATCTGCAGTTTCTTGATTTGAAGCCTGCCATTGATCATTGGGAATCTTAGAATGGTTTGGGTTGGAAGGGATCTTAAAGAGCCTCTATCTCCAACCCCCCTGCCCCATGGCAGGGACACCTTCCACTAGGCCAGGTTGTGCTTTGTGTCTGTAAAATGGACATGGAGGTGCAGACACAACCCTTATGGACAATCAAGAACATACAGGCCATAGATGAGAAAAAAGCTGTGGGGTATTCATACCTAATTTACAATATTAATGTAATACAATTCAATTTAGTGTCCTATAGAAAGATAGAAAGGCATGACTTCAGGGCAGGAGCGTGTAGGATTGGGTCCTGATTCAACACTTGAGCTAGAAGAGAATCTTAAGCATTGCAGAGGGTTACTGTGGGTATCTCATTACTGAAATATTTATTCATCTTCTGAATGTGTTTCAGAATAGAGCAAGTCTCATATGCAGAAAGTACTCTTCTGGCTGGCTGCAACATGGATTGTGATTGCCCACTTAAAATCTGGGACCCAGTTTGTGGGAGCAATGGGATCACTTATGTGTCACCTTGTCTTGCTGGGTGTAAATCCTCGAGAGGAACTGGAAGGAGTTTGGTAAAACATACATTTTATCGTACTATGACTATGAAATAAAGTAGATGGCAAATATTTATACCACTCCAGGGTGAGGAATCATGTACATCATTCATGTACATTTCATATATATTAATATATTTTTACCTTATACCTTATGAATTCATGTACATTGAATATGTAAGGTAAAAGATTTGAACAAATTCATTGAGTAGCACCAGAAATTTCAAACTGCATATGAAAATCAGTTTAAGCTTAAATTTAAAAATATAACAAAGAAGAATTCCTCTCTACTAAGAATGAAGGAATCTTAAATGCTTAACATGGAGTGAGAAATTATACTGAAGGTGTTGCCAACTGGAAACCTGAGTGCCCAAGAACATTTTTGCCAAAATGAAAGTCCATGATAGAGACTTAATAATCTCTTTTACCCTGTAGATTTAAACAGGTAACCAGGCATTACAGAACTTTTATCCCCAAAGACAGGGGATGGCTGGACCTGTGCCTGGCAGACTGAGGGGGAGGCTCAGTGCAGTGCTGCTCATGAGTAACAGGTTTGAGAGCAGGAGACAGTGAGATGGGTGCCAACAGTGTGGGTTTGCCACTCAGAGTGTGAGTTTGGACAATCTGTGTGATTAAAATACTCTTTTGATAGGTATTTGAAAATTGCACCTGTGTTGCAGCCTCAGGGTTTTCATCTCAAAACATCTCTGCAACTCTGGGCCACTGTGTTGGACATGAAAGCTGTGACAAGATGCTCCATTATTTTTTAATCTTGACATTAGTCTGCAGCTTCATTTTTTCCTTAGCAGCCATGCCTGGATACATGGTCTTAATAAGGTACAGTAAAATTTCCCTGTCTTATGAAATCTACCAGACTTTTTATTGTGAGGTTTTAATTCTCCAGGGAATTAAAAGGTGTTTAGTTTGCATATGGAAGGAGGAAGAGCAGAGAAATCTGATGCTATTTCTGTGTTGTTAAGGTTCAGTGTCATGTCACCTTTGTAATCTGATGTAGCTTCTCCAGATAAAGCTTCAGCTTTATCCTGAATGAATGCAGGAGCCCTGAGTCAGGGCACTGGGATATTGAGTGGTGTGTGATACCTGTGAGTTTATCAATTATTTTAATCAAATCATAATTTATGATGTTGATTAAGGCACAACTACCCTGCACTTTGTGTTGGCCCTGGTACCATACCCTGACAGTAGCTTTTCCTTTTGTGATTTGGCAGTCCTAGATAAGGAACTTTTCAGCAAACATCACCTAATGAGCATAAAGAGCTCATTATTAGAATGGTTTGGGCCTAATGTGATGAAGAACTTGATTTAAAAAAAGGTTAAACATCTCTTATTAATGACACCTCTATGAATAACTGTACAATGCAATTGTCATACAGGTCTCTAAAGCCTGAAGAGAAGTCATTTGGAGTGGGTATCCATGGGCTGGCTTCAAGAGTATTTGGTAAGAAAATATCTCACACACTTCAGAAGAGCAGTTAGGGCTGACCTAGAGCTAGAGAAGGGTCCCATCAGGGCTATGGGCATGGCACTGGAGTCGTTGCTTCTGTGGAATGCCTTTGATCAGGAAGCATGTAGGATTTTTTTTTTACAGTTCTCAGAGCATGGCAAAGCAGGACTGCTTGCAGTTTGCATTTTTTAAAACGGATAATAGGATGGTGTCTTGGTTTAACCCCAGTCAGGATCTAAGTACTATGCATCCACTTATTCTCCTCCCACATGGAATAGGGGGGAGAGCTGGAAAAAAGTAGAGCATGCAGGTTAAATAAAGAATAGTTTAGCAAGGAAAGAAAGTAAAATATAATAATAATAGGAAAAATAGAGAGAGGAATAAAACGAAAAGAAAGAAAAGTGATGCAAAACAGAATTGTTTGTGAGCTGTTGACCAATACCCATCCCACTCCCAAGCAGCAGTCAGTCCCTCCGTGCCGCTTCTCTCCACTCTGTGTACTAAACATGAGACTGCAGGTTGTGGAATCCCCCTTTGGCCAGTTTAGATCAGCTGTCCTGGCCATGCTCCCCCCTGGTTTCCCTTGCAGGTCCTCACAAACAGAGCATGAGACACAGAGAACTCCTTGATGTCAGCCCTCCTTAGCAGCAACTAAAACATCAATGTATTATCAACATTATTCTGGTATTAAATCCAAACCACAGCACTGAACCAGCTGCTCAGAAGAAGATTGACTGTATTAACTGTATATTGCAGAAAGCAGGACGCAGGATGACATCTGCTGCTCACTGGAAAGCCATTTGGCATTCCTTCACTCTTACTGTTTATGTTTATTGAAGGCAGCATTGCCTCTCACTGATGAGAGAAAACCTTGAGTTCTGCATAGGAAGCACTGTCCATGCTGCTGCATGTGGATGTTGTTTAACAGGCAGCAGGGAAGAAAATCTTTGGCTGAGGGTAGGAAGAAGAGGGAGCACAAGGTAAATAGAGAATGAGGCTATGAGCTGCAAGAGGACAGGACAGATGGAGTGGGTGACAAACAGCATAGGTTCTGTGGTGGATCTGATAACCAGAAGGAAATTGCCCTTCACAGAAACTTTGCTCATGTTCTTTTTAGCTGGAATTCCATCTCCCATTTATTTTGGAGCTTTGATAGACACCACTTGCTTGAAGTGGGGTACTATGACTTGTGGTGGAGAAGGAGCGTGTAGAATGTATGATGTTGTCACATACAGGTATGTTTTCTACTTTATTTTAATTTCTCCTTCTTACTCTATTATTGCATGCATAGAGATATAATTTTATGCACTATATGTCTCCATAGCAGACAAACTGCTCCTGTGTTAGAGATATGACCCAATTCTCTTTGGCATTGGCTTCATTTTCAAAGTGCAACCTTTGACACAGACAATGGAAAAACCTTTGAGCAGAGGTGTTCTGGTGCCATAATATTCACTAATAACCTCTCATGCGAACAAGCTTTGAAAACTCTGAATTTTATTATAATTCTGAAAAGCAGTTAGCACATGTGGGAAAAAGGTTCAATGGGTGACTGCAGTATCTTTGAACAGGAAATGGTTGAAACAGTACTTGAATTTCAAAAATAAGAGTTTTATGGAGAAGATACAGTTACCTAAGTTGGAATTGGCCCAGAATACTGCACTTCATGTTTTTGTAGTCCTTACAGGATTGATGTGCAGTTTTTAAAGAAAAATCTTGTTGAACTTGTGGCCTCATACTAATTCCTTGTAATATTGTTTTGAGGTTGGTTTGGAAGAATATTCTTATGAATGCTTAGAAACTTTAACCAGGCAGTCTGAGCCCTTTCAGGACTCTCTCTTTTCCCTGTTGATAAAGCCATAGGAGTACCAGGCGCTTGACTTGACTGGCTAAATCATTAGCCTGAAATTGGGAGATGTGAAAGGCCATTTTCCCTTTTCATACTCTCTATTCTCACATTCTCACCTTCTGTGAGACCCAAAAGCATCAGGGCACAAGCTTTAGAGTGGCTGTGTAACCTTCACAAAGCAATGTTTGCTGAATAGTTTTGCCCTTTTTTAACAAATGCATCTATTTAATGACACTCATTGTTTATTTCAGGTGGCTCTATCTTGGCCTGCCAGCAGTGTTACGTGGAGTGTCCTACATCCCAAGCACACTTGTTCTCCTCATTTTAAAGAAGAAACTGAAATCTGAAAAGCTAGTCTTATTAAATGAACCAATAGAAATGCAGGATAAAGCACAAGAAGCAGTGAAATAGCATTTCATAGAAGGACGTGTTGGGAAAAAAACCATTGCTGTGTAAATATTGGATATATCCTTGTGAAAAATTTTTTACTTTAAGTAAGGAACACTTGGACAGAGATGCATAGAATTACACATAGTTGTATCCTACTTACATTAGAAAAGTATCAGTTTATAAACACAAGGCATGGGAAAATATGTTTGGTGCAAAAGAACAAGGACTAGAAATAAGAAAACTTATGAAATTCCAGGTTTGAGTTGTCTGAGAAAAGGGCTCTGGAACATATGTGCTCAGTCCTGTTTCACTGAAAATAGAGGGAATTTTGCATTTGACTCCAAGTGATGCCAGATTTCATCTAGGAATTCTCACATGGTTTCTGTCAGAGTGTCATTGACTGTAGACAGCATTTGTGGCTTCTTTGGGCCCCAGTTTTCCATAAATTTATTTAATGATATTATTAGTCCTTTTAGACAGGGATTGTTTGTTATTCTTCATAGTATAGGTGGTCAATATATTTGTTTATGACATGGTCTGGGTGTTGTGGTAATAACAATAAATTTTAAAAATTACATTTTTAAAAAATGCTGTGTTATGGTGATGTTTTAAGATTTGCATAGAGCATTGACAAGGAAAGGTCATCAGGAATGATTACTTCTGTTACCTGCTGCCCTAGGATGTCTTAAATAGCTAAGGAAATAAAACCCAAAATGTCTCAGGGAACAAAAATGAAAGAAAACCCTTCTGATATGAGTTATACAAGCTGTCTCTGTGCTTTGATGCATCCATGTTTAGCATCTAATTTGGCACTGCCTCATGTTTGGCCCCAGTGCAGAGCACCCTTAGGTCTGTCTGCCAGTGCCCATGCAATAACTTCTTGAGGCTTTTTTTTACAGGTCCTGGTTATTTTATTTTATTTATTTTATTACAGGTTCTGGTCATCCTACTGCATAAGGCATGGAGGGAGTCTGTGGAGCTGCCACAGACCTGCAAATATTTCCTATAGTTTATTCTATATGGCACAGACCTGCTCCCATTTAAACCACTTGAGACCTTCTGTAGCCACCAAGAAGTGGGAAGGATATTTTGCCACAAGAGTTTATTAATTCAGTTCCAATCTGATTACTTTAAGGTGTCTTATTGACATCATAAATGTGTGTCCTTGGAATTGCTTCCTGTCCTTGTGGTGTCAGCAAGAAAAGATCCATTTCCTCTCCCAGAGCAGGAAATCAGCTCAGAAATTTAAAATTTCTTCAAATACAAGTGATCCTTAAAGCTGATTCTTTTGAAAAAAATCTGTCCTTTCCCCTGTCTCCCTTTGTATTGGATGATGGAGCTGAACATGAGGAAGGGGAATGGAATAAATACGAACATGATGCAGCCAGGAACAGAGCAGAGCAGAGAATTCAGCTCCCTGTTAAACCACAGATTGTCACTCTAGGACATGAAACAGAAAGATGTGGACACTGGAATTTAAGGTAAAAAAGAGGGAAGTTTAATTCTGACTATGACATTTATAGATTTCCAAAAGCGACAGTGGATTGGAGGGTGACAGGGCCACCTCTGTAATGACACTAGACAAACTAACAGTCTATTAAATTTCTCTTCCTCCATGAAAAAATACAAAACAATAAGTTATTTACATAAAGTGTGTGAGAAAGTTTGTTACAAAAATGCAAACATCAAAAAACTTTAAAAAAATCAAAGCAACACACAGATATGCCAGAGGCTTTGTGGACATTTGAAGCTGATTTTGAGCATTGCTCTTTCTAGCATGGGGCACCCACTGGGAGCCATCGTTCTTCCTTGTGGTCATATTCCTCCAAAGCTGGAGCTAAAAACCCTTTGCAGACATTTAGTCACAGCTTGGTGCCAGGGTAACCTGGGAAACAGGAAAAGTTAGAGGGCAGCAGAATTTCACAGCAGCTGTGAGAAACAAAAGGGCTTTGTCATGCAGGCAAATCTGTGCCACTCACAAGGAGCACTGCCAAAGGGTCAGACCTAGAGAACTCCCTGTGTGTTGAAGTGAGAGGAAGCAGATAGGAATGTTTCCAAGTCCTAAAATTAGCATTTCTCCTGCAGGAAAGTCTTAAATTTAGCATTTCAGTGGATGTATTAACGTTGTGTTTAATTGTTCTGCTTCACCTGCCTAAGAATGTAGCAGGGAAAAGCCCCAGGTTGTGTGTCCAGGTAGGCAGTGCTGGGTGGTGGTGCCTGGATATGGGAGCTATCAAACACTGAGAAACAAACACTTGAAGCTTTTCAGGAAATGTGATGAACTTGGAGGTATTTTAAAGGCAATGATACTCAAACTGAGCACACAAGCATTTATCTAGAATTTCTAACACGTATTTATCTAGCATTTTGTACTCAAGGTTTTTCGTAATGATCTTTGATGTTCCATTGCGTTTTTTTGACTGTGACTGTTGAGCCATCGTTTTCAAAGAAATAACAAATCCTCAGTCTCACTGGAAAATGTCACTGCTTTGTAAAATGCACATCTCTGTGCATGAGCAGGCTATGTGGTTTTTTTGTTTGTTTTCACTATTTTATCTGCATTTTAATTTCATCAGCTACTTAATTGCCAAGTCTCTCATTATTTTACAGTCTTTTCTGTATCCTAAAAAATCCTGTGTCTGGTATAAACTTCATTGTTGTCCTGCTGCTTCCAGCTTTAAAGAATTGAAACCTATTCTTGATGCATGTGATAAACACTTCTGATTATGCATACTGCTCAAGCTATGATCATCGGGTTTTGGTTTTGTTTTTTGTTTGTGGGGTTTTTTTGTTTTTGTTTTTGTTTTTTTTTTTCTTGAGAGAAAATTACTCATTTGGGAGCCAAATATGTTACCTGACAAGCTGATTTTATTTAGTGGACAGAGGGAGGTGTGATGACCAAAGCTGCATCCTACACTGTAATTTTGGTGAGGTCATGTCTGATTGTGATGTGATGCTGGCTTTGTGTTTGTGATACAAACCCATTAAATTAACATTAACAATTTTGGGTAAGTATTACTGGCAGCTTAAGTTTACTTCCTTTTTCTGTAATTTCATCTGTGGTGAACAGTGTTTTACAGGCTTTGTAATCTTTCTGTCTCAAGTGGAGTTTTAGCAGCTGGCTCTTCCCTGCAGACTTTTCTCATCCCAGCAAACCACGGTACCAGAAACTGATTCAGCTGTGGCTGTGAGAGGAACACCCTGGGAATACCTGGGATGGGATCTGGCATGCAAGGAAGCCAAATCACTTTTTAGTTTATGTAAGTCTGGCCATGTGACACAAACTGGATATATCCAGCAACCACTTCTTGGCTGCATACTGCTTTTTTTTTTTTTTTTTTTTCCACACAGAATTGTTAGTCTTTTCCTTTCTTAACAAGGCATGAAGTGTTCCCAGTTATGATGCTTGGGATTTTGAACTTTCTTTGTTTAGGACTTTCTCTGAGAATGTAGAAAATTACCTGGTAATTGCCCCTCTCTTGCTTTGTCCAGGGAATCAAGGGCATCCATTTCTTAAATCACAGCAGGCTAAAATCACACAGGATCCCTCGGGGAGGTGAAATTTAAGGTATTGCAATGCCTGACTTCCCTTCTAGAAAAGACCATGCCATAGCTCCAGGCCAGAAGTTTGACTATTCTAAAAGCAGTAAACTAACTAAAATGTTAAGTTTTGTTTCTTGACATTATAATCCAGAAAGAAAAAAACATTGTAATAAAAAGAGAAGTATCCTAAAAGTTTTATTCTAATACTTATTGCTTTCTCTTTTAGTTACTGTTAATAAATTTTTCTTTATTCCCTTTTAAAGTTTTAAACCTTTCTCCTAATCCTATATCACAACAAAATTAAGTAAATACATTCCAATACGTGCACTGGTAATTAGCCAACACTAACCCCACCACACTCATTAGTACATTAACAAAAAAAATCTCAAATTAGCAAACCAAAACCACTACATTTGTGCCTATCAGTTTCCAGGAGAGGTGCTCAGGGCTTTTGCCCAGGAGTGCGACCTTGGGTGGCAGATCCTTGCGGGATCCTTACAGGGCAGAGCAAGAGGAAGGGGCAGAAATCCCCATTACAGGTGGGAAATGGGGATTTAAAAGAAGGACTTCATTCCAGAGGTTTTGCTTTTTAGAAGGCCTTGCCCCCCTGTGCTGGTGGAAAGGCTGCCTGGCTTTGTGAGGGTAAATGGTTCCAAAATCAGCTTTGAGAACACAAACTCCTCAGGTGAGGTTAATGAGACACAGAGGGGGCAGTTCATGCTGTACCTTGGCTGCTCCATTGTTCCAGGGCA
>WBNP01001584.1:404894-435607 GCA_013401095.1 Passerina amoena | reverse complement strand
TGCTGCTGCTGCTGCTGCTGCTTTGTGAGTTCTACTTCCATGACCAGAATCTTGCAGGAATATTCCTTTCAGATATTTATGTGTGTATAAATATATATGTTTATATATATAAATAGTTATAGGTATATATACATATATAAATATATTTATATAAAATTATAAATATAAAGATATAAATATAAAAAGTCATATAAAATGCACAAATATAGAAATATAAGTTATATATAAATGTATATTTTATATGTATATTTACATATAAAATATATCTATTTTTATACATAAAATATATCTATTTTTATATATCTATTTTTATACATAAATATATATTTATACACACATACATATCTGAAAGGAATATTCCTGCAAGATATTATGTATATTATCTATATATATAATGTATATATTGAATATATTTATATGTATTTGTATATGTATGTGCACACAGACAACTTGTTTCAGACATAGACAACTTTTTTAGGCTCCCTGTCAATTTTCCAGCATTTCAATTTAACAGAGGGACTAAAGGACTTAAGGACTTCCCCTTTCATTTGGATTCCTTTTCTGAAGGAATCAGAAGCTTTTTTAGAAGCCTGGTGTCTGAAATCCCAGCCTGGGTGCTGGAGAATTTATTTCTAAATTCAAATATATATTTCTAAATTCAAATATTTGAATTTATTCAAGTATTTGAATAAATTCAAATATTTATTTCTATATTCAAATATAAATTTATCCTGTTATATTTTCAGGTGAGGAAGGCCTGAGCAGCAGGGGCTGGATTCACTTATTCACTGTTCTCAGAGACCTTAAGAGCCACTCTGGGATTTTCTTGTGTTAATTAGACAAGTCTATGTAGAGAAGAGAAGAGCTGGTATTTCTCCAAATCTTATTTCTGTATGAACACCATGAACTCGGTATTATATACACACAGAGTCAGCCAGTGGTATTGTTAAAAAAAAGAATTATGACTTCAGTAAACACCTGGAGACATAAAGAGTGGTGGGTGTGGGAAAGCTGCTTTCCTTCAGTACTGCAGGCTGATAAATCCCAAAGAAACCCATTCCACACAGAAACCTTTCTGGTTCTGGGGGTGAGCCATTGCAGTCACTCAGTGTAGGTGGTGTAATTGGTACCTTCCCCCCTCCTCCCCTTTTCTGAGATGTGAATTTTTCACAGGAGCCAAGACAGGGTGGCAGTTCAGTCTTCAGGTGCAGAGATCACTGATGGGGAATCACTCTGTGAAATGCAAAGGCCTCAGTGCCCTAAATGACAGCTGAACTGTGCTGCCAGTGCTCAGTTGCATGATTTTATCACAAACTCACAATAATAGATTTAAATAAAGAGACAGGAAGGGAGAGCACCAAGATTGGGGTTAGTCTGAATATGCCTTTAGTGCAAAAAAGAAAAGGTAATCAGGTAGGAGAAGAGGTACCAAGAGGATCCATTGGGTTGTGTTTGCATGGAAAGGGAACTCCCTGATGCACAGGAAGGGAAAACTGTACCCCCAGAGTTTTGGGCTGGTGTCACTGTGATATTTTATGAAAAATCCCTTCACCAGGATTTCTTCTCCTGGGAAGCTGGGAAGCTTCAGCTTCTCCCTGTTTTGCTGCTTTAGAATGTGATTTGGAGAATTGTTAACCCAGCATGTGAATTGTTTAATTTAATGACCAGTCATGGTCCAGCTGTGTTGGACTCTCTGTGTCTGTCACAGGTTTTTATTATCATTCTTGTCTAGCCTTCTGTCTGTATCCTTTCTCTATAGTTCAGTATAGTTTTAGTATAGCATTTTCTTTTAATATAGTATCATAAAATAATAAATCAGCCTTCTAAGAATATGGAGTCAAATTCTCATCTCTCACCTCGTCCTGGGGACCCTACACCACAAGAGGCTGTCTGGAAATGCTCTGGGATAAAAGATGGTGCCTGTGGTCACTGGGAAAGGAGCACAATGAGCAGAGGGTGCTGTGGCTGACACCCCTGGCACTGACGCCACAGCAGCAGAAAGAACATCTGGTGCATCTGCCTTGGTACAACAATTGCACTGAGAGCTGCAAATGGGAGCTCAGGGACTGTCAAAGGGGATTCAAAAAATTCCTTTATAAAGTCCCTTTATATAGTGCTCCTGCTGGAGAATGCAGGCAGGGATGGTAATGAGCAGATGGGAACAATTCCATGTCCCAGGCTTCTAATTCTCGTCCTGAGTTTGTTTAACACTTTTGACATTATAAATTGAGTACAGTAAATAAATCCCATTCTTTACCATCAGTAAAAGATTATTTCTTGGCACATATTTATTGATTTTGCCAAGTCAAATTTAAAAATATAGGTAGCATGACTTCTATTGCTTCTCTAGAGATTGTTTTATACCCTGTTAATTTTGCTCCCTTGGAAACTTTCCCAGTGTGTCACAGGCACCCTGTTGTGTCCATATTTTTTATTTTAATTCAAAGTTTCTCATCCAATGTAACATTATTTTTTTCACTTTGATATTTTTACATTCTTCAGGTATTTACTAGTGTCAATCTCCCTGAAGTAAGGCTGTACCTTCCCTATTTGTACTAGGGGCATTATGATTTGTCTCAAGAATGCATGAAATTTGTGTCATGCTCTGAAAACTGCTGCTAGGTGGTATTTTATTTTGCTTCCTTGAAAGATGTCTGTATATATTGGTTATTGCTTTAACATTTTGATACTGTGTGAACTTTTTACCTTTGAGATGATTTTTATTGATTATTTTTCAAGAATTTGGGACATTAACAAAACAAAAAGGAAAGAAGTATTTTTAGCAAATTGGGTTGTCACTGCTCCTGTGTAGCTGAGTGTCAGAAACGTCTCAGGGAATTTTTTTTGCTTTACAGAACTCCTGTAACAAAGAAACATGAGTGAAAAAGAGCCGTGCTGCTTCCTGGAGTGGAACAGATCTAGCTGTATCAGTGATACCTCTGACTTTTCTTCCAGATCATCGAGGGTGATCTGTTTGCATTCCTCAGAAAGAAATTCTCATGGGATGTTTGCCTAAGTTTATGCTGCTCAACAATGTTAATGATAGCTCACAATATGTTTGCTTCAGATATTTCTCATGTAAAAACCCAGCTTGCTCAAAACCAATTACTGAAACTAATGCTTAAAAAATTCCTAATGCATAGTTTTATTGAAAAACAAAACTCTAAGACTTTTTTTTTCCCAAAAAGTGACTGTAAGAAAAGCAGCCTTCTTTGGAACTGCAAAGGAAAGAACTGATCTGAGAATAATTAAGAAAATGTTTTCCTTGAAGCTTCCCACATCCACCTCTTTTTAAGTGAAAGCACAAAGTTTTAAGTTTTCTTTAATGACTTTTGAAACACCATTTAGTGGAAAAGAGCTCTAGGTTGCATAAGTAATAATAGTCTTGCATGTAAAAGTACTTTAGCATTTTTTCATATTTAAAAAAAAGCAAAGATAAGTCTATAATATCCAAATATACAAACAAATTGGTATTGAGATGTTCCTTCTATGTTTCCTACGAAGGACATGATGAAAGCTTTTTGAGAATTATTTAATAATTGCACTTTTTAATACAAGAGCTGGCCAGCCCTTGAACATTCACCACCTTGATAAACCACAGCTGCGTGGGCCCATCCTAATGCTCACAAGAGTTCTTCCTGTGGCTTTGGCCAAATTTACTGCAATCCAGGGGGTTTGCACTCCTCTAGCAGCAAAGAATTCCTTCTGTGCCTTTAGGTTGCCATCCAGAGGGAGATGAGGTTGAAAGTGCCCTCCTTGCACAGATGTGCCACAGTGCCAGCTGTTCACAGCTCTCCACTGCTCATGAGGGCACTGCCCCACTCTGTGATCAGCTCCCTGCTCCTTTCCCCCTGCCTCAGGCACAATTGCCATTCCCACAGGGCTGGCACAGGCAGTGGGCAGCTCCCACTCTGGGCTGGAGCTGGCAGAGATCTTGTTGCTATCAGTAATAATATACTGAAGATGATTTCCTTTGGGTTGCACTCCACTTGTTTATTTAGACTTGCTTGTTTATTTTCTTTTGACACAAACTTTCTGTGGCAAAAAAAAGAGCTGTGAGTTTTGGAAGCTAAATTTCTCCAGAGCTAATTAGGTTCATTTTTAATTCAGCTTGCACGTAAGACACTTGTAAAAAAAGGTGATTTCCAAAGGCATGCATTGAAGTGGGCATCTCTTTTCCAAAGGTTGTCAGTGGCAGTTTAATTTCTTCTTTTCAGCTTTGAAAGCATCCTCTCTTTGGGCTGCTTTCTATTTGTAAGACTAGGGTGCATTTAAACAAGAATTCCTTTATTCAGGTTAAGGCATTGTTCCAGCATGTGCTGGAAATTCAGACTGGAAGTCTTACATCAATTCTGACAAAAACTTGATTTTTTTCAGATATCCTTGTCTTTTTCAGAAGCCCAATTAATTCAAGCACAAATTATATCTAAATGCAAAAGCACAACTGGCTAAGAAATGGTATGGGTTGGAATAATTTTTAATGTCTATTTCTCCAAGTTTAATAGTATTGTTTCCCATACAACCACGCATGTAATACCTGTCTTACAGTTTGAAGAGATCATGGCACTTCTCATCTATTACTATTATTGCTGGAGGTTTTCACACAAGAGTACTCAGTAGGGTACTCAGTCTTTGGGGAGAAAATTCCTTTACTGCAGAGTTAGATGGCATCAGTTTTTCAGGGTGCCTGTGAAGAGTTGCCAAATTAAATTTTACAAGAGAAAATTCTCATAGAAGAGCACTTTGAAATTATTTCTGCTACTTGTATTTTTGTCTTTTGTGTGAGTTTTCTTTGGGACCTAAAGAGGCTGGAATTAGTAAAATAAGATCAAATGATTGCTTGGCTTAGCAACCCCAAATCCTCTGTGCACTTTTCCAGAGGTGAAAAATTGGTATCAGGAAAAAGACTGAATGAATCATGTACAAGTTATACCCCTAAGAACTCTTTTTGTATTGAAGCAGAGGATTCACTGGTTTTACCCCCTGTTTTTGCACGTGTTGTCCTTCAGTGTTTCAGCAGGAGTAGGGTACAATCTGTCCCAATTCATGTTCCTCCTCCCTGTGTGACTGAGAACTCGCGGTGTGCCTTGCAGACCGAGCTCCCTGAGCCTTGCTCTTGCAGCCCCACAGCACACAGGGTGTCCTGGCTGCCAGCCTGGCACTTGGGCTTCTGCTGCTGCAGGCTGGGGCTGTGTTTGGCAGGAAAGCTCCATCAGTGCAGCCAAGCACAGCTAAAGCAGTGACAAGTGGGTCCCAGAGCTTTCCCTGTCGATGAACAAGGGGTAGCTCCAGAATGGACACTGCCATCTGCTTCACCTCAGCGTGGCAGGAGGCCAGAGCTAAAAATTCTGTAGTTTCTGAGGTGTCTGCCACACAAAATAACCTCTTGGAGGAAGGAGAAAGCTCCACTAGTGCAGCCAAGCACAGCTAAAGCAATGACAAGTGGGTCCCCTCGTGCAGAGCTTTCTCTGTTGATGAACCAGAGTGGAATCTGCCATCTGCTTCACCTCAGCATGGCAGGAGGCCAGGGCTAAAAATTCTGCAGTTTCTGAAGTGTCTGCCACACAGAATAACCTCTTGGAGGAAGGAGATGGCTGAGCACTCTCTCCCGTGGTGTCCTCACATGTCCCTGGCTGCAGAGCATCCCGCACCCTTTAGATGCGGTTCACAGCACACACGGGGGCTGCCTGCAGCCAGCCAGGCACGTCCCAGCAGGGACAGACACCAGCCTCCTGCTTTGGGAAGGTAGAAGGTGGTGCTGCACAGGCAGGCTGGGAGGGGGCAGCTCCTGGGGCTGTTTGCAGGGGGGTTTTGCAGCCCCCCTGGGCACACAGCCTGTCACAGCCAGCCCTGGTGATGCTGGAAGCAGCAGCAGCAAACACTTCCTCATTGCTAACCTGCTCTCCTGATTTTGAGTTTCTGGGCTGCCATGGGCCTTGCAGAACAGGTTCCCAGTACAGCCACTTGTCAGGCTGGTGGCTGACAGAGCAGTCCACAGTGTGGCATGTTCAGATATCCTTTTCTTTCTCTCATTCTTTTTTTTTTTAATTTAATTGTTGGCTCTGGTGTGTGCTGCTGGTGCTGTGCTCCTCCAGCACGCTCCCCTGGGCTGGCCAGCACCTGCAGATGTGCCTTGCCCCTCCAGGACTGCTCTTTCATAGCAAGGAAGGAAGTTCCTCACCTGCCAGCAGCTGCTGCATCACAACTGATCTGGACAAGGCATGATGGCAAATGCTGCCACAGGCACTGCAGCTCAGCTTGCAAAAGCTGCAGAAGTCTGTTTTTATGAACTCTTTTACAGTGGGATTCATCTCTCCTGACTTTCTGTTGCCAAAAGCTGATCTCGGCCTTCCACGGCCATATCTGGAGCTCATCCCATCTCCTACCTAAAGTAAGTATCTAGAATAGATCCAAGGACCCATTTCTTTGGAAATGCTTCTTTTCCCTCCTCTGACTATAGGGTGAGCCTGGCTCATCTGGACGTGTCTACACTGAATCCATGTGGGGCTGCCTTGTGAGTGGGTATTGCCATCTGTGTGCCAGGATCACAGGAATCCCATCCCCTACAGACAAACTTCTGGGTATTCAGCTTTAAAACACATTTCTTGTGGGTATCTCATCTTGGGAGCTGTGTTTCAGAGCCTGCTCTCCTGACAGACAATGGGCTTGCAGGGGCCTTTCCAACAGATTCCACTTTTTCCACCTGGTTGCAGACTGACAAGAATAAATAGGGAGCTCATTGTTAATGTTCATACATTTTTTTTCCTGCTAGCTTTGCAATATTGTAATAGTTAAAAGCAGTCCAAATACAGGTTGCAGTATGTATAAATTTGACATTATCAGATGATGCAAAATCTGCTTCATTCTAATGATATTCTGGTAAATGAATCTAAGCTTTTTAAAGATTAAAAAATATTAAAATAAGTAAAGCATTAAGAAGTAGGCAAAGATAAATGTTCTTCACCTGAGTAAAGTATGCAAATGAGAATCAATTTATCTGAAGAATAGGTTTGATGAATTTCCCATATTCTGAACTCTTTTAAGAGAAAGTGAGTTTCAACATGTACATTGTTTCCCTGCATTAAAACTAAATTAATTAAACAAGAAGTCAGCATTTAAATAGTAATGCAGGAATACTACATTAAAATGATCATAGAAAATAACACTTTGTTCTCTTGCAAATATTCTTATGAAATGGTGGAAATAAGCTGTGTTTTCATTTGCTCATTGAGGACAAATATAGAGAGCATATAGTTATGCTGGTAAAACAGAAAAATTGAAACTTTAAATTAAGACCTATAGATATATATATATAAAATATATAATGATCACAAAATGTGTAAAATTCTATCAAGCAAAATCCAATAACAAGTGCAAACATGGGAGATAAAATGACTGTGTGCAGTTAACCTGCAAGCTTCAGGGGGCAATGAGGGAGAGCTTGCATATATATGTACTTAGCAAGTTTATAACTTCTTTTAGCTTTAATAATGCTTTTTTTTAGTTCTGACTAAATGTTATGATTCCATAACTCATAAATAATTGAGTTCATTAAGTCTTTAGCAAGTCCCTGAGTGTATTTTTGTACAGAAGAAGATAATCAAGGCTGTGCATGCACTGGATTGGGGTGAGTTGCATGTCACTGCATTGGCATTCTGGCACAGAGGGTTCATCCCCAAAACTGGCAGATGTCCATGAGCTGTTCATGCCCTCCCAGGAGCTCAGCCACCCCTTGGTGTCTCTGTAAGCCTCCTCCAAGGCACCAAGGAGTGAGAGCTGGGAGGCTCCAGGTGCTTGGAGAAGCTGATCCTGTACTCCCAGGGCTCCTGTGCCTGAGCCGAACTGCTCCATGCTCGTTGGGTGGATGGCAGGGAGTTCCCTTTGAGAGGTGGTTGATGCAGCTCCAATGTTTAGAGATCAGAGAAAAAAAAAAAAAAGAAAGCAAGAGTGAAGAAAACAAGTTGTTCCAGCAGCCGGGAGAGGCTGGCACTGGGGCAGGTAGGCTGCCAGAGCCGTGGCAGCGCCAGACCTGCCTCCTGCACAGCTCCGCACCGCTGACTGGGGGAAAGTTTTGCAATCACCATAAGAAGGAAATCCAAGGTTTAAGAGCCATGTGGTGAGGTGCTCCACTTGTGGGAGCAGGCAGTGTCACAGCTTTGCAGCTTTGGCTGTGACGCTGCGCTGGCTCCGAGCCTGGAGCCCGGGGCACGGGAGAGAACCAGCCTGACACCGCTCTGACACAAAGTAAGTGACTGCTCTGTCCCTCCTCCCTGCTCCCTTCCATTTGCTGCTTACCCTGGTTGTTTGTTCAGTGGTGAGCTCCCAGCGCAGCCTTTCTGCACATCTCGTTGTCACTAAACTGGAAAGGCTTTAAAGTACAATTCTGAAAATTCAATTATTTTTTTTTTAAAGGATAAATGCTGTCGCTCCCGTTGGGAGCAGTGTATTTTATCCCTCCAAAGAAAAACTTTCCATTTCCCCTAATTAATTAATTAAATCTTTTATCATTTTTCTTGCTTAATTTTAAATACCACTGGTATCAACGATTCACTGATTTGCCAAATTTCAGATTCTCACAGAGTGGTTATGGAAAATGTGATTGCTCAATTAGGTGTAAGAGAAGTGTTTCTACAATTTAGCATTTTCTATGAGTTTCAGGTAGATTATTAGTCTGGCACCATAAATAAAATTTTATATTGAAAATTTGATATGTTGAAAAGAAAACCATATCACTGGTTGAGATCCTCTTTATTTACCGGAGCCAGATACTTCACAAAGTTAATCATCAGCAAAATACAAATCAATAAAGAATGTATTTGCTTTAGAGAACTCTGTCTTTCAGCTCCTGTCCTATAAAGACTGGGTAAGTCTGACTTCACCATATTTTAATTATCTATAGCTTACTTTTGAAACTTTTTTTTTTTTTAATTTAGAAGCTGCTGAAGGGGTCTAAGGTAGCTTAGGTCCCTTTAGAAATTTCATGTGGGGCTTAGTCTGAAATATACATGTTTGCTTTTTTCACAGTCCCCTCCTACTGGAGTAGGATTTGGAACTAAAATTTACAAAAATCAAGTCAGAGTCCTGATGAAGCTTTATATCTTTTTATGAGAGATTAGTGCCTGTTTTCAGTGGTCAGGAGGAATTTCCAGGGGATTGTTGAGTTTCTAAGCTTGTTGTCCTTTCTGGCATAGGTGGGCATTTCCCAGGGAACCCAGGTAGCCCTGGGCATCTTTCCTGGGAGAGGGGAACTCCTCAGAGGAACCCAGTGATGTTTGTGGGGTGTCCTGGGACCCTGCCACATCCCTGTAGGGTATCCTGGGACCCTGCCACATCCCCAGAACCCCAGTGTCAAAAACCCCCCACGACACCTGGGTGGGCTCCACTCAGGGGCCGGTTGGCCTCAGGGGCCTGCAGGAGGGAAAGCTGCAAAGTTCCCGTGTGGCTGAAACAGCGTGGCATGTTTGAAATTCCAGTGTCTTGGGGGGGAAATGTTACAGGCCAATTTCTTGATATACTCTATACTCCTTTAATATATGTGCAAATGTGTATATAGGAGCTAACTGGTTGATTTTGGTACTGTTGCACCAGTTTTCCAACAGACAAACTTGGATTTTTTTTTTTTTAACTTATTATCACTCCAGATGTCTCAGTATTAGCTGCTTTCCCCTGATCAGCTTAATCTACAACAGCCAACATAACTGACTCCTTGAATCAGAGCCAACTTTTAAACTTAAAACTTTATCGGTCTTACTAAAATATCTACATTTATCATCTGTCCTGCAGGAACTTGTGAAGGCTTGTGAGCTTACAGATAGTCATTATTTGTTTCTTTTAATCAGTGCTCTCTTTCCCCTTAATACATCTTTATCTACCATACTGCTCACCCTATTTTCTCCTCTGTCATCATTCTCCTCTGTCTGATTCTACAAAGATTTATCCAATAAATAATGTTATTCATTCAAATGCTGACAGAATGGTAGTGTTCACTAAGAAAATCCTCAGAAATATAATGGCAGAAGCCTAGTGGATCACACCAAAGGTCCATTTATTCTGGAACAGTGATCAAAAATGCATATCGCAGAAAGGATTGGCTCAAGTGTGGTGAAGGTGTTTTTCTGACAAACTGTCCCAGCCTCCAGCTGCCTGGGGACTTCCCTTTTCCACAAAGACATCTAAAAATCTTCAGTGAGTTATCTACAACTTTTCCATCTGTCCAAGAAAGTCCTGGAGCCTTTTAGAAAGCAGGTGTCACAAATCAGGTGCACCTGTCCTTAATTAGTTGCAGTAGCAGTTACTTTGAGCACTCCTTAATGAGTGTTCAAAGATGAGAAAAGATTCAAAGTGCAGATAATTCAAGCAGTGTCTCACCACTGAGTATGTCTGAAAAGCATTGGAACATGCAGTTCTTATGCCAATATAAGTTAAATATAGCAATATTTCTCAAACAGGAGATATTTCAGACCTGGAGAAGGAAAACCATGGACAGACCAATCACTGCTGGCCAGCTTAAAGAAAAATCCCTGTTCCAGGACAGCGATGGCAGTGCAGCTCCTGCCAAGACTCTGTGTCATAACTGTTCAAAACTAAAGGTATGGAAGAGCCCCCACCACATAATTTCTCTGGAACACTGAATTTTCATTTGAAGGCCTATCAAAATTCAGTTAGTTACGCATAGCACTATATGTGCCATACATATGTTATGTTTGGTGCTATATGTGGTGGGGAAAATGCTCCAGGCTGCATCCATAGGGGGATGGAAGGGATTTGGGCAGCAGGGGAGGGAGGGGATTCTGCCCTGCTCTGCTGAAACTCCACCTGCAGAGCTGCCTCCAGCTCTGGGGTCCCAGCACAGGAAGGACATGGAGCTGCTGGAGCCAGCCCAGAGAAGGGACACAGAGGGATGGAGCAGCTCTGCTGGGAGGAAAGGCTGAAGAAGAGAAGGCTCAGGGGTGACCTCCTTGTGGCCTTCCAGTATCCAACAAGAAAGATGAAGAGAGAATATTGACAAGGGGGAATGGCTTCAAACTGACAGAGAGTGGGTTTAGATTGGGTATTAGGGAGAAATTCTTCCTTGAGAGGGTGGTGATGCCCTGGCACAGGCTGCCCACAGAATCTGTGGATGCCCCATCCCTGGAAGAGTCCAAGGCCAGGTTGGATGGGGCTCTGAGCTACCTGGTCTGGTAGAAGGTGTCTCTGCCCATGGCAGGGGATGATCTTTAAGATGATCTAAAGGTCTGAAGATGATCTAAAGATGATCTTTAAGATCCTTTCCAACCCAACCCATTCTTATTCTGTGGTTGTGATTCCAAGCATACAGAAGTTAAATATGCTCAGAAGTTGAAAAATGAGGTCATATTTTGCTAACAATTCATTTAGAGGTGCACTGTAGTCACAGTGGTAGTTGCAGATATATACTTTTTTTCATGTGTTTTAGAACAGGAGAAGGAGAGGCAATAAGATATAAGTACCATATATGAGTATGTGATGTAAATACCAAAAATAAGCAACAAGTTTTTCCTAAGGAAGAAGTTTTTCCTAAGGAAGAAAACAGCTGGACCAATGTGTACTAGAAAGTTAGAAGATGCACACCGTCAATGTCAATATTCCTTTTCTCTGAAGTATCAGAGTTTGTGGAGGCCGCCCTGAAAAAGAAAGTAAAATCTGTTTTAATGATAACAATAGGCAGATTCTCCTCACAGAGAATTAGAAAGAAAAGCATATGATTTCCTTTCTTGAGTGGGTTGCTCAAGCATCTAGCCATAAAGCAAAAACTGTTACTTTGCAAACTCAATTATTTTCTCTCTTCAGATATTTCTTGGAGCTCTAGCTTTTTCCTTTTTTGCCAAAGGATTGTCTGGAAGCTACATGAAGAGCATGTCCAGTCAAATTGAAAGGAGATTTGAGATCTCATCATCGATTGTTGGCATTATTGATGGCAGCTTTGAGATAGGTATATGTACTTCAAAGGTGGATCAGTGCTTCTTAGTACTCTTTCACTGCCAACAAACCTATTTTTTGTGCTTGCTCTCTCTCCTGTTGATGCAGGTAACTTGATGGTGATGATGTTGGTGAGCTACCTTGGACCAAGAGTTCATAGGCCAAAAATAATTGCTGTTGGGTGTCTCATCATGTCTGTAGGAGCTTTTTTGTCAGTGATGCCTCAGTTCCTAATGGGACGGTAAATATGGAGACTTTTCATGCTGTGCACTAATGGAACTTGATCATACAAAGTGGTTTTTAAAGCATGCACCTGAGTTAAAAGCCTGGCAGTAGTAGTTTCTTCCAGCTGTTCTGACAGGAAAATGGGTGGATTTTTAAATATTGGCTGATTTCCTCTCTGAAAGTTTATCTCTTGCTACAGGTAGGCAGGAGAGAAACCTCAGGTTTCTACAGAACTTATGAATAACTGAGGATAAAGTGGGTTGAATTTTCCACCTTGGATGAATATAAATATAAATATAAATAATATAAATATATTTTTTAAAACTGTGTTTCCTTTTTTATGTTTAAGTGAACTATAATTAGATCTTGATGGAAAAGGTTTCTTTCTCCATGGTGGCTACTCATGATCGGCTCTTTAAAAAGCTGAAGATTTTTATCTAAACTTGGGGAGAATTAAATATCTAAATACTCCATTCACATTTAAGCTATAACACATAATTGTCAGATGCAGGTGCTACCTTTCCATGCTTGCATCTGCCACAAAGATAAGAAATCCTTTGGCATGCTTGCATCTGCCACAAAGGTAAGAAAGGGGTGCCATTATGGAAAAACACAGATGTGGATGAACTCTGTCCTGCAGTCTAAAGAATGATCTGTGGGAGCAGATTTGTTGCTCTTTATCTCAGGAAAATATTGGGGTTTGAATCATCAGAGCATTTGAAAATGATACAAAGATACCCATTTTTTGCAAGCAAAGCACTGGGAATGGGCTCCCCTTCACTTTGTGTGTGTGAGACAGGAATGAATATGTGAACAGGGCTCAGACACACTTCCTGCAGAGCAAAGTCCTTCATGTGTCAGTTGTATTTCACACAGTTGTTTTCCAGTTACAATTATGAAAGGATAACTGTTAGTGTGGACAACTCCTCCATGAGTGTGTCAGCTTGCTCCCCAGGGTCTGAGGGCCCTCCAGCCACAGATGCTCCAGAAACACTCAGCACAGTGATAAATGCTGGTAAGGTAAAGCTCTGATGCTGGATTCTCTTCAGCTTGTCCCTGTTGTGAACCCTTTTTTTACTGGAAAACAGTAAAACCCCTGCTAGAAACCATGATGTATATAAACCCACCCTACAATGATTGTTAATCTCCATATTTTATCCTATTTTACTGCTGCTGTAAAGCATTGACAGAATTATGTTCACAGAAATATAAATATTTATGGTCTGCAGGATGTGAGAAAACAACAAATTCCTATCTGTGGCTTTTTGTGTTGGTGGGGAACCTCCTGCGTGGAATTGGGGAAGCGCCAATTATGCCTCTGGGAGTTTCATATATTGATGATTTTTCTAAAGAAGAAAACTCAGCATTTTACATAGGTAATGTACAAATTAGTGATTTTTAGGCTAGACATTCGGTTCTTTAACATTTCTATAGTCAAGCAACAAAAGAAACTCAACAAAAGAAATTATCAGGGTAACTTTGTGCTATATAGAGACAAAAAAAAAACCAAGCAGTGCAAAAGAGGTCTCATATTTATTTTCTAGGGATAACTCCAGGATGGCCTTTTTGCTTTTCCAGAGGAGCTTCTGTGATGAAGAGAAGCCTAATCAAATACTCATTTCTCCAAAGTGCAAAGTCATATCTATTTTATCTGGCATATCAACCTCAGTACCACATCTTCAGAGAACCAAGTTCTTCCTAATCACCATTTCACACATAAGGGAATGATCCTTAATGTGAGGATCTCTAATGAGGTCACAATTAATTATAGCAATGTGAATGTGTTTCAGGAGCTCTTACCTGACTTTTTGAATTTCACATTTCACTTCCAGTTGAAAGCTTTTTAAAGCCACTCTTTGCTGAAGGATAAACAGCACCTTGCCAGGGTGTTGTAACAAATCCTTTCTAATTGGGGTTTTGATCTTGTTTTGACAGCACATAACCTATTGCCCAAGACAGAGAGACTTACACCCAAGCTAATGAATTTGTTGGCAAACTGATTTATTAGCATGGGATGTTTGTGTGGCCTGAAGTCAATTTGGTGAAACTGAGCTGGTCAGAAAGATGTTAAGACACAGTTTCAGGAAGAGCATAGCATGTGATGCTACAGTGTAAGGCCATAGCCAATGTCTTCATTTGGGAATAAGGAAAGCTGCAGGAAGAAAATGGAAGTATTGTGTCAAAAACAAGCATTCCACTCAGCAGTTATACAAAATATTTGTAATCTCCTCTGAGCTTCTGATTAAAGGTATTTTTAAAAGTTTAGCTAAATTTTTTTCTTGTCAGAATTTAATGTGGGAGAGATTGAGACAGGTTGGGGACTACTGGGCAAGTGGGATCAAAAAGATAAAGTAAACGTGGATTCAACCAAAATGGAAATTCATTTACACCAGAGAAATAAAGTATTTAGTTAACAGTTTATTAAAATATTTCATTTTTACATTCAGAATAGCAGTTTTCAGTCACTTATTGCATTTTGGTGGACTGAACCACTTTGTAAAAAAAGTGGAAGTTAAAACAGTGTTTTCTATAGAACAGGACTTCCTTTTCTTGGCTAACTTTAATTCTTTTCTGAATCTTATTTTTCATCATCTGGCTGAATCAATTAATAATCAATTTCCTTTTAAAGAATAAACATAAAAAAATCATGTCCTATAATAAAAAGGTCAGTCAAGCCTTGCTGATGAATTTTGAGCATTAATCTCGTTGTTTTACGCTGAACAAGAAGTCTCAGCTTTGTCTCTCCTTTTTCCTTTGTCCTTTAATCTTTTGTTGAGTAAGAACATAAATTATTTTGAGGCAGAGACAACATTTTCTTAATGGAATGAACTAAATCTTTTGTAGAGTTGTGGTGACAGCAATAATACTAGAGTTGCCATGGGAAGGAACAGAAAATTTAGCATATTTGTTAAGATGTAACAATTTATTACAAAAGTTCTGGGTGATAAACTGAGCAATCACTACATTCAGAAGAGTTTGCAAAACTAACTCTCTCTCAGGAGGAAAATCTGCAGTAGGACACAAAAGGATTTACAGAGCACAGTGCTGCATGTGGGCAAGAACTTACAGGCATTTGGTAAAGAATTCCTTCTTTTCTAATGGAATGAATCCTTCTGCAACTTCAAGGTGTCAGTTCTGCACTAGAATTCAGGAATCCAAGTTACTGAGTTGTAGTTTGATCCTGTTACCTGCTCACAACTAAATTTCAACAGATCAACACAAAGTGGTGAGGGACTGTGAGAACCTATGCTTGAATTATTTAGAAGATATTTTTAGTTGATTGCCACTAGTGGTAACCAAAATCAAATTGTGCTTTATTTACACATCAGTCAGCAAAATGCAATGTGGGTTTCTGGCAGCCTTCATTTGCTCCTAGGGGCATCCCAGCTTCTGATCTCCACCCCAGCTGTGCTCAGGGCAGCTCGCGCCTGAAAACATTCCGCAATGAGCTGCTCCTTCCTCTCTCGTTTCCTTGCCCTGAGAGAGGAAGGCTTGCCTTGTCCATGCAGGTTTTTTGCTGTCTCCCTTCTCCTGCAGGCCTGGTGAGATCCTCAGGCATGTTTGGGCCAACGCTGGGCTTCCTGCTGGGCTCCTTCTGTGCCAGCCTCTGGGTTGACGTCGGCATCGTGGACATCGGTGAGGGACCGTGGCCACCACTGTGGGGTGGCACATCAAGCCAGATGATGTCTGGGTGTAGGAACCTCCACACCAAGAAGCACCTTCCCAGCTCACTGCCCCAAAACCAGGGGTTCTCTGGAGAGTTTTTCCTGCTCAAAAATTGAGGGTTTAAAATAAGGTGTTGTAGCACAGTTGGAATAGCCCTTGAGAAACCCCCACAGGTTTTTTTTGTTAATGCTTGCACACACACTTGTTACACCCTTTCTGTGCAGCTGAGAAAAAATGATTGGTTGAATAAAAGGCCCATCCCCATGTTGAGGGAACGGTGAAAGGCTCATGGACACTTTCAACACTTAGCAGAAAGTATGTTCTCTAAAAAGCATGCAGCAAAGTTTCATCTCAAAATTCATGCTGTTATTCAAATCACTTACAAGTCTCTAATCCCAGGGAAAAATTGAGGAAATTTGGGGAAAAACTGTACAGTTTGGGGATGGAGGAGGAGGGCACTCCGGAATATTGAGAAAGAGAAGGGTGTTTTTTGGGGTAAAGGGTCCTTTTGCTCATTGCCCCAGGAAGTATTGGAGGATTGTGGCAAGGAAAGGCCACCATGGGCCTGAATGGACACATCTTTTTTTGACTGCATGTGACTGATTCCCTTCCAGGGATGGGTCATCCAGAGCAGCTGTGGCTGCCCCATCCCTGGAAGTGTTCAAGGCCAGGCTGGATGGGGCTCTGAGCAACCTGGGATAGTGGAAGGGGTCTCTGCCCAAAGCAGGGAGGTTGGAGTGAGATGATCCTAAATGTTCCTTCCAACATAAACTATTTTATGATTCTATGATTTGAATCAAACTGCATTTAAATTCTTAATATGGGACATAGATAACCTCTGTTCTGTTTTTTTGATTATATATATGAGGATATACAGTGATGTATTATAATCTATAATAACTGCTCTGCATAATATTTACCCTATTTTCCTGTCTTTCTGTATTTTATAGATGCCATCAGCATAAATCCTAAGGACAGCCGTTGGGTTGGTGCCTGGTGGCTTGGATTGCTTATCTGTGGAGCTGTCAACTTCATTGCTTCATTGCCTTTCTGGTTTTTGCCCTATTCCTTACCAAAGGAAGGAGAGAATGAAAACTTGAAGATTAGTCCCTTGCCTGTTCAAGGAGATCCCTGTAAAATAGAACCCCCAGCTCAGCCACAATTAAAGTTCTCAGAGGCAGTAAAAGGTGAAATATTATTGCCCAAATATTTGCATATGAATTCTGTCTCATGGATTCATTGTAAGCTGAGCATGGATTCACAAACCTTCAGCAAAATGCACATTTCTGCAGTGCAAAAAATGTACAAAAACGTCTTTAATTTGTGCTATTATATTTACATGCTAAGGGCGATTTTCAGTCCTCTCCTGATATCAGGCAGCTGGGAAAAATCTGTGCTGTTTCTCTGAGCACCAGAGATGCTCAGTTGGTAGTTGTGAGGTGATGTATGACAGCTACAATCCCATGGTTATGAAGAGAGAGTGGGGAAAACATCCCATCATTCATTGATGACCAATCCATAGTGGGCAAGCTGGGATTGGCAAGTGTTTGGCAAGGAACTGAGGCAAATGTTTGGGAAGGAAACGTGGAGCTCATTATGACTACATAATGAGATGTTGGAGACTCCCTGGATTTGTAGCTCCTGTGTTTGAGCTCAGGGATGCTGAATTCATCTCATATAGTAACCACCAGATCCAACCATCCATTGCTTTTATTTTTATATTTTTATTATTAGACTCAAGGTTTTGTTTGTATATATGTGTACACCTACAGCAGATGTGGTTTAGGCAGCTGTGCCAAGAGCCAGACTACAGTCTAAATGCAGGTGTTTATGTTCACTTTATTTTAATGGATTTTATTATTCTAACCAATGGTCCCAGAAATGATTCCAGCCTTTTTTGGGGGCCAGGTGCTTCTGTTTTCTAAACATCACCCTCTTGTGGGGTCCTTGTGTGGTTGGTGAAGGCTCCTGCTTTGGGAACCACATTTTACTCTTGGTGGAGGGTGTTGATGCTCTGTGCAGGCATTGAGGGGGTGTGCTGTGAGTGAGGAGCCCTGTGGCACACACATAATGTAATAATATAATATAATAAAATAATCCAGGACCCTGATTCCCAGCTCAACATCCTCTGTGCTGCTCCTCCTTTCACATCAGGCAGCTGTTGGCAATGAGAACTCTCACCTGAGCAATCAGGTGCTGTGATAAGCACAGAATTATAACCTGCAATGCAGCCAGCAATTAAATCCAAGTTAATTTCACTCTCCAAAGGATGCCAAAACAACTCCTCTCTGTGTTTAGCAGGGTGTACAGTGTTTCCTCTCCATTGCAGATTTCTTGCCAGCACTCAGGAAGCTGTTTGGAAATCCAATTTTTGCGGTGTTCATCCTCCTCACTATTCTGCAGTACAACTCCCTTGTTGGGATAATAACCTATGAGACAAAGTTTATGGAGCAGCAATTTAATGTGTCAGTGGCAAAAGCCATCTTCCTAATTGGTAGGTAGTACCTTCTTTTCCAATTCCAGTGTTAAAAAGGAAGCTTTTATTTATTATCTTGCCTTCTGTTTTAGAAGGAGCCTATGTGAACTTTTTTTGGTTAAAAAGAAAGCATGCAGGGGTTTCCTAATTTTCTTACTGTATTTTGAAAATGGGTGTTAATTTTAGTGTTAATTTTTCTAGTGCTCCCAATTCACTGAGCTAGAGGATTATTAAAACTGGGTGGAAGGTTTTTTCATGGTGAGATTTAGGCTGTGTCTGTTTTCATGAGTAAAAACCACACATCAGACATCAGCTGCAACTTAGTAAAAACTAATAGAAAAGAAATTTTTAAATGTTTAATGAAATGTGTGATTTTTTTTTCTTTTCAGAGTAACATATTGGTATAAATCTTCTTTCCTTTTAATTACAAATCCAAATTTTATAAGCAATAAGAAACCAAAATGTAAAAGTTTGAGTCACTTCATTAATTTCAAAGCTGTTTTTCTATTTGCCAGTTCCTTCAGAAATAAGTACTTAATAGTGTTCTACAAAAAAAGAATATTGAAATTATATTAATCTTACTGTGATTGATATGGTCTCATAATCTGAAAGGAAAACCAGGCTAAGTGAGGTCATTGTAGAACTGATATTGAATTACTTTAATCTGAAGATACAATGTCTTAGTCAGCTACAAATGTGGGGAGAACTTTCTTTTTCTTATTTTTTTTTTCTGAATGCTGAGAAAATTTTACAGAAATTACCAAGAAAACCAATCAACAGTAAAACCAGAGAAAGGCAAACCCCTGCCATTTACACCTTGTCAAACCTCTCTGTTTAGCAAGTGAGGGCTGGTGTTTGTGAAATACTGAACAGATTAAATCTAAATGCAAATAATCTCATTATTCAGTCTCAGGTCAAAATGGAATCCAGTGCAGAACCAGATGCATCTTCCTTTTATGTTCCATTTCGGAGACTTTTTTGTAGCTTTCATAAAGTTTTATGTTTTATTTTATATGAAGTGTGTATGAGCTAAGACATTTACTCCATTTTCTATCAGGAACCTGTACAGGTTTTGTTATATCTACATACAAACAACAATATAGTAAAAATGAATTTTGAGCTTTCTAAAGTCATAATATGATTTGCAAAAGAAAATGGGCATGTGAAATTACTAGAAGGTAATATAAATATTAGAACCTCAAAGAATCAGCCCAGAAATAGGTGTCTGATGCCTATTTCTTCTAGAAATAGAATAAAATATACCTATTTATTTTAGAAATGTATTCTAAAAGAGTCAATGCAAGAGAGAGCAGTTAACATTTTTTTTTAACTGTCTCTTTGCAGGTGTGATACTTCTACCTGTCACAATCCTGGGCATGTTTCTAGGAGGCTTCCTGATCAAGAAATTCAAGCTTCACATAACAGAAATGGCCAAGTTTGCCTGCATCACCTTCATCGTGGCGTATTTGGTGAACCTGCTGTACTTCACGTGCGGCTGTGAGGTGCTGCAGGTGGCCGGGCTGACGGTGCCCTACTCTGGGTGTGTACCCCTCACCTCGGCCTGCCAGGGTCACTTGGCACAGCTGCTGCTTTGGGGGGGTGCACAGGAAAAACTCCAAGGTTTTGAGACAGAATTGGCAGCCTGAAGCCATGCCTAAAGCTGGGGATAGGGAAAATATACCAATTTTATTTTCCGAATTTGTTTAAACAGGACACTTCTTTTTTTTCTAAATTCTCTATTTCTTTTTTTCCTAAATTCACTGTTTCTGACAACATACCTATATATTCTGGCAAATTGCTAAAAAAAGATGACATTCATTACAGGCAAATTGAATTTCTATATTCTCGTTCAAAGCTTTAATTTAAGGTATTGTGGGAAATGTAGGACTCTGTATAACTGACTAATATTATTAAGTAGAAGTTATTAATTGTTTACATTATATATATTTTTATAGATTTTATGAACTATTAAGTACATACTTTTAAAATTTTTTCTTTTTTTGTTTATTCTTTACATTATACATGTTTTTATAGATTTTATAAAGAAATAAGTATTTACTTTTTGATTGGTGTTTTTTGGGTTTGTTTTGCTTTTTTTGTTTCCATTTCTTAGCATTTGTGATTGGTTACAGTTCAGGTGTTTTATATTTTTTTGTTATTTAGGTCAAATTAAATTTCTTTCTTCAATTTCAAAGTTTCAGTTTAAGGTGTTGTGGGAAATGTAGGACTCTTGTGCAATTGACAATTAATAAGTAGAAGTTGTTTATTGTCTACATTATATATGAAAATAAATAAATATCCTATATAAATATAATCTATATATTTTTATAGATTTTATAAACTGGTTAAGTGAAACATCTGATGCCACAGAGTGAATTAAAAATAAGCATCAACAGCAAGAGAGAATATAGAAAGAGCATTTAGAGTTTCTCCGGGAGAACTGAGTCTGGAGAATTTGACACATGCCAGGGTTGTTTCTGGCTAAATGACCCATTCAGTGTTTTATCTATTTAACAATTTGTATTTTGAAGACAAGCAACAGCCTAATGAGGGCTAAATCCCTCACTTATCTTCCCTTCTAAGAGACTTAGGGGAAATGTAGCCCTCATGATGTGTGCTTTTGGCTGAAGGAAGGGAGAAGGAGGAACAAAAGGCAAATTTTGAACATTTTTACCTTGCATTTGACCTCACAGTGAGGATGATTTGTAGCTGGTGAGCTCCTAACACTTTCAGGAAAGTGAGCACTGCTAACATGTACTTGGAGTGTTCTGATACCGGGACCTGGGTCCAGTGGAAAAATGTCAAGTGCTGTTTTGGTTTTATGCACTTTTTTTTTAACTTTCACACCCTACCTCTATCACCTGGATATGGGATATGGTAGGATATCCTACTGCTGAGGAAATTATGGTTTTTTCCTTGGACCATGTAGAATCTCTGTTCTAGGTATGATTTTCTTTTTCTTAGGGTGAGCTTTCAAATGCAAAATTAATGCCACATATTCCCACCCAGCCTTTTCATTTCCATGCCTTTTCAGTGGCAATCCATAGAAATTTTATTGCTTGATGAAAGATCCCAAGAGAACTTTGCTTTACCTGAAATCCCCTTAGTGTCCAAATGACAACTTCACAGTGCAGATATCTGTCCATTTTGATCACTTCACTTTCTCCATGTTTTTCCTGCCTACTCCTTAATGTATATAATTTTTTACAAATATAAAATTCCACTAAAGAATTCCTTAATTTCCTCCTGTTGTCCTCCAGAATGAAGCACCTTTCCTCCAGCAAGCACATCTACGGGGCCAGCTGCAACGCTGAGTGCAGCTGCAAGCTGGACCAGTGGGACCCTGTGTGTGGGGACAATGGCATCACATACATGACAGCCTGCTTTGCTGGGTGCAAATCATCATCTGGGACAGGAAAAAATATGGTAAATATCCAGGGGATAGATAACTCTGCAATAGGACAAGGAGCAATGGTTTTAAGTTGAAAAAGAGTAGCTTTAGATTAGATATAGGGAAGATTTTTTTATCAGCAACTGAGCCATTTCCTGGAATTCAATTAATCCTGCCTGAGCAAGACTGCTGAAAACTCTATGTTTGCAGAAGAGTGTGAAAATGCTTATATCTTCTGGCAGAAGCAGAATTGTCAATTCTGACAATACTGAAAAAGATAAGCAGCATTACCAGGCTTGTATTTAAACATCCCATCAATATTTTCTGGCTCCACTTCAGGAAAATTTGCCTTCAAACCCATGTCTCTTGCTAATTTCAAAGCCCATTATCAATCCAAATGCTGTTTAAACACACAATGACCTATATGCATGATGCATATTTGGTCCACACCTCTATTTTTTCTTGTTGTTGTTACACCTTTCTTCATGGGATACCTGAGCAGAATGGCTGGATAGCAGTTCACATCTGATTTTTTTTAGCTTTGACCCACTTTAAACACACAGAGGGCACCTTGTGCTCTAGCAGAGGCATGGCTGAAACTAGAGCTCCAGCTGCTTTGTGTCTCTGGAGCAGCTCAGAGGGGCTGGAGCATATCAGTGACCTGGCCATCAGTCTGCAGAGATGATTACAAAAGGGTTTTCAGCATCAACAACAGCCTGGCTGGTGTGGGGAGTGAAAAATCTAGCTGATGAAATGGTTGTTTATTGATGCTGAATTCTGAATAAATAAATTATTCTTCTCATCTTCTTCTTTCAGGTGTTTCACAACTGCAGCTGTGTGGAAGGACAAGGGCTCGGGCTTGGCAATTCCTCTGCAGTTTTGGGACAATGCCAAAGAGAAAGCTGTGCCAAAGCCTTTCCCTATTTTTTAGCATTACAGACTGCATGTGCATTTATTTTAGCCTTAGGAGGCACTCCTACATACATGATTATGTTTAGGTGAAATACTTTACCTTACCTTGACCATAAAGCTTGGGGAAAGAGGAACTGAAAAGGCTATCTATTATTTCATTCCTGCTGTGAGGAATGGCATATGGAGCAAATTGTGCCCCTGAGGATTTATTTACCAGTGCTCTGAAATCCAGCTCTTTTCAGAGGCAGAGCAAAAATATCTGTCCAGAAATTTAATTTTAATTTGATGCTGAGTGGATTCTTTGGTGATGAAAGGGAGGGCACTATGCTGATCCTGAATGCTGGGTTTCAATTCCAGTGGTAGGGATGTTTTTACCAGAGCATTGGACTTGAAATGAGATGCATTGCTAAGCCATAGCCAGTGCTGTTCACATTATTCAGAGAAAAACAGGTGCCTTTGTTAAGCCTTGTGGCCTCACAGTATCTTCTGTGTTGGGAGAAGTCTGATACTCCCATTTTTTTGGTCAGCTGACAGAAGCAGAATTATTGCAGGAATATTTTTTTAAATTTTCATTCCTTCAGTTGGAAAGCATTTTACATCCAGAAGAAAAGACAATATTTTGTGCCTGTCACGTGGAATTGTCTTTAGCCTCCTGCTCATGGGTGAATCACAATGGTCACTGTACAAGACTAAATAACTTGGCTAAGCTGCTGATTTCCTGCAGTATTTCTAAGTGCAGTGCACACCTTGGTTATGGACAGGTGTGCATAAAAATTGTTGGCCAGTTTTCAGGGCCCTAATTTGTGTGGTGAGAAGCCTTTGGTTGTGATGCTGAAGAGACAGCATAGGGGTGTACAAACTGCAGTGCAGGGCAGGCTGGGCACAGCCAGGCTCCCTCCTGCCCCTGCCCCAGCTCAGTGCTCCCCTCTGGGTTTTGTCAATTCTCCAGCTCACCTGATGGACACAGGCTGCTTTCCACTGGTAGGAATGAGGTGTTTTTACAGCCAGGTTACTCACACTCACTGTCTCTCTGTAAAGTGCTGGAGGCAGATTGGTTAAATCAGCAAGGACTGCACACCCTTGTTCCCTCTGGTCATCACTGCACAGTGCAGCCCCCCATAAAGCCAGGCTTGAGCTGAACTTATGGGCATGAACTGCTTTGTTTTGGTGGGTTCACTTTCATATCCCTGTGCATCATCTCCCAGAAGTACTCACAACCTGTTTTCCTTTGGTTCAAGATGAGTTTCTGTAGATTCTTGCATTTATATCAGTGGGTGTTGTTCTGTGGAAGGAGACTCTGCATGTGAATTTTAACTTGGTGGATGTTTTCAGTCAGGGTTCCAGGGAGCTGAGCTGGGTAAGCCACAGCAATCCTGCAGTGGGGCATGGGCAGATGTTCTCAGCATGGCTGCAGATCCATTTCTCTGCTCCTCAACACTCTTTTTGTTTCCTTTCCAGATCTGTTTCACCAGACCTGAAATCCTTTGCTGTTGGGATAGAAGCTTTGGGTGGTAGAGTACTAGGTAAGATTGAATTTCTTTGGGGTTTTCAAGTGGGTAGACAAAGAAGCCAAAGAGGTAGACCAGAGGTAGCCATTGCAGTGCCCCTGCTCCAGAGAAAAACAAAAGAAATTTTCCAAAATTGTTCTTTGTAAGCAGACTATACATTTCAAAGTGTTTGGAGGCGCTTATTATATATTTCCTGCTAGTTACATATGATGATTACCTGCTATTTACATATGTATTTGCATATTATTATTATCTCTTCAGATTTTTTCTCTACACTAAAAATAAATGAGACAAAGAAAGGAAATTTCATTTTACTATTGAGCTGCTTCTTTTTTTTAAATTGTGGACACAAGTACCTGAGCTTGATCAGTCTGCATATCCCTAACACCCATCCTCCCTTTTGCTGACCATTATTCACTTGAAGCATGTACTTTGCCTAATATTTTGTTTCTTGAGTTTATCTGCAAATAATAGTAATTTAATTATTCAGATACATAATCTGCCCTGCCTCAAACAAACCTTGCTTCTTCTTCCCTTTTTTGCTGATTTTGAAATCTCTACCTGGCAGGAAAGCCCAAGTGGTCATTTGGATCTCTTTTCCAATCTCCATGTTTTGCAGAGAATCAATCTTCTGCTTTTATAGGACAGTTAACCTCAGAAAATTGCACACTCTCCCTCATACTGATGGTATTAAAACATTATTGTCTGTCTAAAATAAATTCTTTCAGTACTACATAAATAGTACACTTATTACCCAGTTTCTGTGGAGCAAGTGCTTAATTTCATCCCTTTGCACTGCACTAATCACCTTTCAATGGCAAGATGTGAATATATAAATCAATATACATAAATATTCATATGTCATGGCATGTAATTCCACACCAGGGATTGCAAAAGTTGGTTATATTATTTCTTTAAACAAAGAAAGTTAAACTTCTAATAAAAATACCATTAAAGGGAATTGCTAATGTTTCCCTTGCTGGATATTATTAAGCTATTGTTTTAAGTCAATTGTTTCAAGTCAATTGTTTCAACTCTCTTTAAGTACTTTTACTTAAGGAAATCTTGTAATCTCAAAGCTGGAACTGGATGTTCAGTCCCATTCTATTGACTTCCTCATTTCTTTACATGAGGTTAAAGAATGGGATGTCCATGTCTGAGATCATGTAATGAGAATTTTCTTTGCAGGAGGACTCCCAGCCCCTATTTATTTTGGTGCCTTGATAGATGAGACCTGCTTGAAATGGGGGACAAAAAGCTGTGGGGGATCAGGGTCCTGCAGAGTGTATGACACAAAAGAGTTCAGGTAATCCTCTTTGGGGTTTGGGCATCTGGGAGCAGGGACCAGAGTGGACTTTCCTTATGCCAGCTGTCTGATTAGGGTCTAACAGCACCACTCTTCCTTACTAGACCTTAATAGGTAAATAAACCAAATAATTTTTATTCAGTCTGACATCTAAAATTGCAGGGTACTGCCTGAAGTCATGAGAATTAGTTCTTTGGTTGTAGTCTGCACTGAATAATGAAATAAGTGCACTGAGTATCTCTGTGACACTTTGGCTTTGTGGGGTGCTGAAAAACTGTGGAGTATGTGTAGATCTGCAGATTCTCTCCCTCATCCCTCATTTATTTTCTTCGTATTGTATAAGAAATCTCACAAAATCCCCCTGGAGGGAGGACACGAGTGGCTGGGGAACTGTGGCCAGGAGGAACTGGGGAAGGACAGGGGCAACAAGCAGAAAGCCCAGCTGGTGCAGCTCCTCTTTTGTCAGCCCTAAAACAGAGTCTGCTGGATGGCAGCGCACTCCAGACATTTCTGCTGTGAGTCTGAGACCTGGTTAGAGCCTGACTGGGGCTAAATATCACAAGGTCAATTGCTTTCTGCCTGTTATTTCTTATTTTTAATGTGAAGCAATACCTGGCTGAGAATGGATGGTTTTGTCAAACTGCTCTTTATATCTTACTTGGTTCCATACAGAATTGGAAAGTTTTATTAATATAAATGCATTTTGCCCCTTTTTTTTCCCTAGGAATGTGTATCTTGGCCTCATTGCAGGACTACGGGCAGGATGCTGTCTCTTGTACATAGTGCTCTGTGTTTTAATTATCAAACGCTTCAAACCAGATGGCAAAGAGATGACAGATATTAAAAATGCAGAAAGATCAACCAGCAAAGAACCAGAAACTGCCAACAAGAGAGAAATTCTTCCTGGTTCAAGAACCTCAGAGGAGAGTGAGGAAACTTACATGTAAAAAAAAAAACAAACCAAGGTCTTTTGTACCTTTGCCTGTGCTCCAGTTTTTCTGAGCACAAAAGGGGTCTAATTACAGACTTCAACAACTAGTTTACATTTTGGGAATTCAAAAAAGTATCTTTGAACATTGGCTTCTATTTGCTTTACCCTATCTTCTTCCTTTCCTCATCTGAAACAACAATAAGGGGAAAAGGTGTTCAAAATTTTGGGGAACTCTCCCATCCTCTTGCTCTCAGTCCCTTTCTAGACCAACAGTAGGACAAGCCAAAATTTTGCAAGTGTCATAAATTTGATTATGCTTGAAAAATTAAGAAGAAACCCACAATAAGCTGCTTTGACATTTTTCACTGACTTTATTTCAAGTCCTCTTGCTGTATTTAGTCCTACAGCTGTACATGGACAATCAAGTTTCACTGGGGCTTCTCTGATGGCCTTTCATGAGCTGAGCTCGATGTTCCAGGCTCGGTCCCCTGAACCATGGCCAGGTGGGACCCCAGGGCTGTCACTGAGCACCCTCAGAACTCAAACTGCACTGCAGCTCTGGGGTTTGGCGTGAAAAACAATCAAAGTGGAAAGGAAATGAAGCTTGCCAATGAAGTTTTGAAGCAAAGTGTGTTCAACAGTCACAGTGAAAGCAAATGAAGAAAGTGATGTATTGATTTTTGCAGCACATCTCAGTAATGGGTTTGAGAAAGATCACTCCGAACTGATGCAATAAAGTCATAGGTGTTTAAGTTTCTTTGATTTTTTTTTCTAGTGTTTGTGTGGAGGGAAGGGAGGGCATTTTTATCCAAAGGACCACTGTATTTGTACTACATATATATAAATTTCGTTCCTTGTTTAGGGAGCCTTCAGTAAACCTTGAAACACAGTACTGAATACTTGAAAATTCACAGCTTTCCACAGGAAGCCTTGTCCAGATTAAAGCTTTATTAAAGGAAGATCACAACAGTTATTAAAAGAGGAAAGAAATCTCTAGAAACTATTATTACTGTGATATTTTGTGGCAGCTCTCAGGAAGTCCCTTTGCAATAGGATCAAACCTACTTGGGACGATCATCACCACAGACATTTTGTGGTGATGCTGACAATTTTGCTTTATTTTCTTCTTCCTGCAATGCTGTGCACAAATCTTAAACTAGGAAACAAAATATCTTTCCTAATTTTAAACTTCCTTAGGATATGGAATAGAGATAATGGACATAAAGAAAAATCTACACTTTATCTCAGAAAGAAGCAGATCAGTGGGCTAAAGAGAGGGATTCTCTTTATTAAGTGATTTTCTGACCTTTTTTCTACCATCTGCCCCAGATCGGATGGGAAAAGGGTTGGATAGTCACTGAAAGGAAGCTCCTCACATCCTGGCCTTTAGGGATGGATTTGATTGATTTTATAGCTTAAAGACATTGAGCAGCACATGTAGACATTGTTTTTTCCATTCACAGCTCTGATTACAAACTGATTATAAACTTCTGATTATAAACTTCTCTAATGCAGAAGATACCAGTAGTGCATCTAGGTCTGGAAATTATTAAAGAAAAATCCAAGTTCCAGAAACTTCAGGAACTGTACACAGAGAAAATAATGGCGTGTCATGCTCCTTCTGTAAGAAGAATTTTAACATTGAATAAATGCCTTGGCAGCTCTAGAAACACTCCTGATCTACGCCACATACAGAGTCAGTCAGGTGACTCATACTAACATCATTTCTCTTTACTTCTGTTGTTTGAGTATTTATTTCTGTATCCCCAGTTTTGGTTTTTTTAATATTATAGGGTGTTATTTGGTGGGAGTATCTTGATTTTCCCAGGAGGTAATGTTTTATCAAAGGTGCTTTGATAATTGATGTCAGACTGGAAATGAAATTCTGGCCAGATCTGATGATTCATGCCCAGATATTTACCCCAGATGAAACTTAGTAAAGCAAAGTTTTTCAAACAAATAAGAATTAAGATCATTCTTCATAACAGTCCTGAATTGATAGTAGCACAAGCCCTGCCACAGGTAGGAAGTTGAAATGAGTATACTCTCACTCAGTATTCTGACAAATCCAAGGCTGTGTTTCCAACATACTCTGCTTTTGAGTGCAAGTCTAGCACTCTTCTGTGAACTCTTCCAAGTTTATTCAAGGGAGCAGCTTGTACTTCAACAGCCACCTAGTACAGAACATGCAAAAAATTAAATAGGTGATCAACCAAGTGGGATTTTTGCAAAAGTCTTTTATCTCCTCGCTTCTCACACCAGAGCAGAAGTAAAGACACTCTCCCTTCTAATTCTTCCTGCTCCAAAGACCAGCCTGAGAGGCAGAGGGGCCCCTGGGGCTCTGGTTTCATTGTAAAATCACATTACTGACTCTGGGATCAAAACTGGCATCTTTGTCCTGTGTCTGAGCTCCATCAGTAGGAAAATCTTCCAGGAAAGAAGAAAAACCTGTTGTTTTCCAAGTTCATAAGAGAAATTGTTAAAGCCATTTTGGAGGCAAATTTGCAAGTCTACCAAGGCAGGCGTGCTTTCAAATAGAGACTATAAACATACAGTTTATAGTCATTAGATAGATCATTATATAGATCATTATATAGAAATCATGGTAAGTCCAGTAAAATCAAAATAAAGAAATAAAAAAGTCAGTGAGTTTTCATCAGACTGTGGGAGATTTAAGGGCATGAGCCTTGTGTTTACCCAACTCTTCCTTGAGGATATCAAAAAGCTCTTTAATGACATTTTCAAAGTCCTTCTGCCAGAATAACTACACAAGACAGGAGACAGCTCAGTTATCTGGCATTTCTTTGCTTTTAAATATACAATTGAGCAGACATAATGACCTATGACTACCTGGTTTTGTGATGTTTTCTAGCTCTTTATCATTAAAAAAAAAAAAGAATAGGAAAAACCTAAGTATCCCTAAACCCACAGTTTTCTGTATGCATTAGGATCATGTACCCTATAAAAACCAAGCCCTCCTATGGATTTTGTGTCCCCATCATCAACAACTCCTGTCTATCCTGGCACTAAAATAAATTGGGAATAAAGTACTAGTTGTTGCAGAATAAACAGAAAATACCTCAGGCTGTCAACTTAAATTTAAAGCATCCAAAATGTTTTTCTAACATAGGTAACATTAGATTTAGTCTACCAGTTTTCACTGTGGAGTATATTGTCATTTTGCCTTCCTCAAGTTTGAAATATGGTCATATTTTTTCCAGCTGAAACTCTTAATAAAGATCTGAATAATATGATTTTTTTTCCAGTGTTATTTTCTATTTAATTAATGTATTTATTCTGAAGTACATAAACATAACTAAATCACACTTCAAGCTGAGGATTGTTTTGCAATGGGACTAAGTGCTGGGTTTTTTTTTAGTTAGGTGTTCTAAACACGCTCTAATGTGATTGCCACTTTTAGTGAAAAAAATAAGCAAAACTTGAGTGATTGAGAATATCAGAAAGCAACAGGTCATCAGATTTCTGCAGATCAGTTTAATAAACTTTAATGAGTAATTGTATATATATATAATTGAATTTGAATTATATATATTGTATATATTTATAATTGAACTTTATAAAGAGTAATTGAACTTTAATAAGATATTGTTACAGGAGAAATATAGGTCTTTACAAAATATTCTGATGGAATCCTTCAGATTTGCTCAGAAAAACAAATTGCATTTTGCAGGAAAAAGCCCTGGGAAGTACTACTGAAATTCTTATAACAGACCTGCATCTTAAACCAGAGACATTCTGAATCAGTGACTGCCAAACCTAAATAATTCCTCTCCTCAGCTGGGTCTCACTATAAGACATTTCTATAAAATGCAGCATTTCCTTCTCTGAAGTCAGCAGGCAGGAAACAGTCAGAAGAGTTTCACGTTTCTCAGTAGGAAATGTTGCTGCCAAATGAATTAGTGCTCTTGTTATCTGCAAAAAAACCATAAATGACTCAATCTCACCGAAATGCATATTTATTTTAATATAATCTTATCACTGCAACACTGATGTTCCATAGTATTACCTCTAAAATTAGTATTATATGGGTCACATCATCACAGACTTAGCTGACAAGATCAATGAAACCTGAGATATTACTCCTGTACTAATAACAGGTTATGGTAATTAGAATAATAATAATAATAGTGACAATATTATGATCTGAAATAGCTCAGAGGTCCTGCCAGGTTTTCTGTATTGATTGCTTCAACATTTTTCTTAAAGCAACAGGTACATGAGTAACAAACCATCTCCTAAACATAACACGTAAATATATTATTATATAAAATGTTATTCTTCACAAGGTATGAATCACAAGATTATAACAACCAAATAGAATAATAAACTAGACATATATG
>WBNP01001584.1:306883-399894 GCA_013401095.1 Passerina amoena | reverse complement strand
CTGTTCTGCTGCACTGGAGATATCTATATCATCTATATCTATATCTATATCTACATCTATATCTATATCTAATCTATCTATAATATATATATAGCTAATCTATATTTATATCTATATCTATCTATATCTATATATCTAGATATATAGACATAGATGTATGGATTTATAGATATAAAGATAGATGATATAGATAGATCAAGATCTAGATAGATGTATAGAGATAGATATATATATAGATATAGATATAGATATATAGATATAGATATATAGATATAGATATAGATATAGATATAGATATATAGATATAGATATAGATATAGATATAGATATAGATATAGATATAGATATAGATATAGATATAATGCTTGTCAGATGGGCATTTTGCCAAAAAATCCATTTCATAAATTCTGAAATTCAAAAAAAGAATAGTGATAACATGTAACACTGCTTTAGATGACACATTCCAGTTTGGACAAAGTGAAATTATTCACACCTGATGGATTTGCATCAGTAGAGTCCCTTGTCACCAAAACAAAACTGAAAGATTTTTTTGTCTTTGTGTCATATGTCTGTGATGTATTTTATTGCCTGTAGACTCTACTCCAGAATAAAACTATGGCAGCATCCATGGGGTGGTATGCACCACATAAAAAAAGAATGAGCCTTTCTCATGTTTTGCATTGGTTCAGTTATAAAGCTCTGCACACAGACTTGGAAAAACGCTTCTTTATTTTATTTATTTTTTAATGTGTTCCAGCTTTGTCTTGAAGAGGAGATACTAAAAAAAAAAACCAAAAAAACCAAACCAAAAAAGGTGGAAACATCTTAAGCAAAGCATGCTTAGCTAAAAAGTATTTCTGTATTGATTTTGGACATCAGGCACTTCTTAAAAAGTGGGAAAGATTCCACACAGTTACTTTCTTAAGCACTAATAAAAAAGACAAAAATATTTCCCTTGCCTGCTTTAGGCACAGAGAGTAGCGAGTAGGGAAAAGACTTTTCTTCTTTTTCATGTGTTTTCCTCCTGCCCATTGTGCAAGCACTGAACAATGTAAATTTATTTTGCAGTTTGCAGCATGTCACCTTTGGTGTGTTTCTTCTAGGAGTGGTGACTTCACCACTTCTCTGGGCACTCTGTTCTCTGTTCCAAGCATTTCTGTCAAGAAAATATTCCCCAAGCCAAGCTGAACCTCCCCTGGCCCAGCTTGAGGCCATTTCCCCTTCTCCTATTGCTGATTACCCGGGAGAAGAGCCTGATCCCCCCTGGCTCCTGGCAGGCAGCTGTAGAGAGACACAGGTTCCCCTAAGCCTCATTTTCTCCAGGCTAAAGAAGAGTAAAGAGCTTCTCTAGTTTTGATGGATGGAGAATCTCTACCTTCAGTAAATACCACTTTATTTGGAAAAAAAGTCCCATTTTTCTCCCTTCAGCTGCTGCAATCACTGCTAAGTGACTGTCATGACAGACAACACATTTCAGAACAATTCAGCATTTTGCTCAACATATATATATATATTTTATATCTGTCTATTAAACATATCCCACTGAGCATTGACTATCTATTTTAAAGTGTCAACCTTCCTGTTGTGAAGTGGTTCTCAAGTGCTCTTCTTTTTGTTTAAAGTCATAACAAGTTGTCAAGCTCCAAGTGGGGTGAACACAGCAAAGGCAAGCCAACAAATAGACAGAGGCAGCTGTGAGTATATGAGCTCAGGTGGATGAGCCGAGGGAATTTTAGGGGGTGTGTGGGAACACGGATGGGTGTTTTTTTCTGGCTGGTGATGAATTGTTCCCGGGAAAACCAAAGCTGATAATAAAACATCGATAATTGCCATGGCAATGGGGAGCAACGCTGGCATTTCGGCGCCCTCTGCCGGACACTGCGGGCATCGCAACCCAGCCACGCGTACTTCTTGCGCTTCTGAGTCTCTTAAAAGATAAATTAAAAAAAAATATTTTTGAAGAAAATTCCACTACTGGAAGACTTTAAAAAAAATCCATTGTCTTTATGAAAACATGGGTGCATTTTTAAGCAGGTGTAGCATTTTCAGCTGAGGAAAGACAAAATGCTTCTTGGAAAAATACTGCTTTTGCCAATTTTGAGATAAAAACCAGGTGCAATTATGCAATTAGGTAGGTGTTTGGCTTAAATGCTTTGGCTTACCGTGAATTTTGGTTTAATTTTATGGAATCAGAAAGCTATTCCTAGCCTTGAGCTCGTGTCTCCTGTGTCATTCCCCTGCATGGAGGGGTCAGGATCAGTTTTTGTGAGCCTTTGGCATGCAGATGTTCTGGCAGTTCCTTGGTCCCACAAAAAAAACCCCAGACTGGCTCTGTCAGAACTGCCAAGGAGGTTTTACTTTGTCAGGTTGTGTAACTCATTCTGTTATTACCAGTAATCAGGTACACAACAGGGACTTTCATTCTTGTTTGTTAGTGTTTATTGCTGTTGTTCGCAGTTCTGCTATTAGTTATGCTCTCTGTACATATTTATTATTTATTAGTTATGCTCTCTGTACATATTTATTATTTAGTTACTCACAGCATTTTGAATGGTGTTTCTAAAAGAAGCTGACCTGATTCACATGTCTAAATCTCTTTCTAAATAGAGGATTCATTCTCTGCATCAGAAGAACCTGGCAAACGTTCTTTGATCTTGCAATTGTCTTCTTTATTCACAGCAGCATCTTCTTGTCCATTCTCTACAGGCCTGGAGTTCTTATTTTGAAAGTGTTTCTTTATCAATGTATAAAAAATTATTGCAACCAAAAAGGAAGGACCTCTTAAAAGTGCTCCTAAACCAAGGTAGACATACCTGTGGGACAGAGCACAGAAAATTAGGCCAGGTGTTGAATTTTTTAAAAACACTGAAGAAAATCACTTTAATGGCTTTTAAGGCTTTAGATATTAAAAAAAATAAAAAACAAAAAAACAAACAAAAGAAAACAACAACAAAAAAAAAAAACACAAAACAAACAAAAAACCTAGGGGAAGACATTAAAACTCATTGTTTGTGAATGATACCAAAACCTGGACATTTTTACTTGCAAAACTTCTCTTGAAGAGCTGATAATACTGATAATATTCTTTTTGCTTCCCTTTTTTGGGGGGGAAGATTTTTGGGTCACTTTAAGGCTTTAGACTCTTTAGGGCTAGAAATATATTGAGGTCACCAGAGTGGTCTATTGGAAGTAAAAATAAAAAAACACATCAGAAGTGGCCAAGGCTTGAGTGAAACAGAGAAAAATCTATGGAGCACTCCCCCAGGAGTCTGATAGTGTGGCCAATGCACAGAGTTACCTTTATTGCCAGTGTGAACAAACTACCTGCAAATAATGTAAATTTGGGTAACTTTCCTCTTTAAAGTCCTAAAGTCTGAGGTATTTTTAATATAAGTATATTAAAAATATAATACTATATTAAAAGTATATATATATATATAAAGTATATAATAAATTATTACATATAAAGCATATAACATAGTACTATATATAATTATATAATATATACTTTTAATATAAGTATTATATTATTGTGTATTTTTAATATAGGTACATTAAAATTTTTTTTAAAAAAATTTATATATATTTAAAATAAAATAAATAAAATAATAAATAAATTTTAAAAATAAATAAAATAAAATATAAATTTTATCTTTTTAATGTAAGTATATTAAAGAGACACAATTCATTCCAGAAATCTCTGTCATGGATATTAAATTTCCTTTGTACAACATAAAAACTGACTAAAAATTGGGAGCTTAACATGTGATCTCAAGATTTTTCAATTTCAGGAGTTCTGGACCGACTTTAAGCTGAGCCCAGAGTTAATATCTGACCACGATTTTGGATCACACCCTTCAGTGTAAGAGAACAGAGCATGCCTTTCCATGCCACTGACATATTTTATGGAAATCCTTTTGCTAGGATTTTTCTCCTGAGAAGCCTCAGAAAAGAAATGTAAACAATAATTATCTTGTGGAATGTGGTCTGGAGATGGTTTACCAACAGGTGCATCTTTGATTGGTCTCATGTGAATTGTTTTTACTTAATGGCCAATCACAGCCAGCTCTATTGAGGCTGTGAGCTGTCACGGGGTTTTATTATCATTCTTTTCAAGCCTTCTGATGTCTCCTTTCTTCTATTCTTTAGTGTAGTTTTAGAATAGAATAGAATAGAATAGAATAGAATAGAATAGAATAGAATAGAATAGAATAGAATATATAATATATCAGCTTTCTGAAACACGGAGTTAAGTTTCTCATCTCTTCTGGGTCTCCTTTTGTGTCCATTGCTGTACATGCATCTGTTTTGTCCTCCCTCTCGTTCTAGTATTTAGCACATAAGCAGCATTTCACCACATAAAGCAAATAAACAATGTTAGTCAGGATTTAATTTTCAGTAAATGAATTTCCGCTTCTTAGTTCCCTCCAAAATTCTCCAGCTGTTATTTTGCTTTCTCGTGGGCATGTGAGAGTTTAAGCCTGGATTCAGAATACCTCATCTTGTCACAAATTTATCAGTAGTTTAATTTCAATCAGATTGTCATCAGTCCTGGGGACCCACAAACACCACCACATTTCCACAGAGCGGGTTTTTGGGCCCTAATTTTCTTTACCTGTTTGCATTGGAGTCGTAGAGCCTGCAAGCCCCTCTCTTCCCACAGCTGGTGCTGCCCCACTTCAGGCAGGTCCTGTCGATGGCTGCACCAAAATAAACTGGTGCTGGGATCCCAGCTGCAAGGAGACAAGCAGAAAATGGGGCAGGGCTTCACAGGAAAGGACATCCTCTTAGAGATCAGATTTATATTTCCTGAGGGTGGTTACAGGCTCCCAGAGCAGCACCAGCAGGGCTGGACCCCGCAATGGTTTCTCTTACCCAGCATTCTCATAGTCATTGTGAAGAGACCAACTGCGAGAGCTTTGAACTCTGGCTGGACACATCTGCAAAAAAAGAGGGATAAGTAAGAAGTGCTGGCTTATTTAGTGCTTACACATGCCTATTAAATGCTATTAAACAACCTGAATTTAATACCCTTGCTGATGGAAGGACCACTTTGGAGTTCTTTGGAAGAAGAGTGCTTCCTTCATCTGCTGAGGTGTGTTCAGTGGTATGAAAAAGGTGAATTAATCTACTGATTTTCATCAAATAGCTCCTGGTAATTCCATTCCCTATGCAGAATTGAGGAATTGAAGCTTTAAAGCCATAATCAGAGTCTATCCTGACCTTTTGGAAATGAGCTCTCCAACTGCCTTCACTCTTGGGCATACATTTCCCTACTTGATGGAATATTTCATGGGAAATATCCTACTGCCCTAAGACAAAAGAGTGGCAGGTAGAAGGGTCAGTGCAGCATCTTTCTGTGCTTGAACAGAATTCCTCTGTGCAAGGACACATCTTGGACAGCACAAAGCCCCCTGGCTCATCTCTTTCGTGGGGAATTGCACTGCAGGCATCAGAAATGGGCACTGGTCTGGAATTCATCCTATCCCCAGCCTCTGCCATATCCTTGCACATCCAGAAATCCTGGCAACTGCATGGCACTTTCAAAATCCAAGCAGAAAAAGGACATGTTCTGGAAAACCTGATTACAGAACCAGAGAATCACAAAACGGTTTGGTTTGGAAGGGATGTTAAAGAATTGCCTTTTTCCAAAACCATGGGCAGGGACACCTTTCTCTGTCCCAGGTTGCTCCAAGCCCCATCCATCCTGGCCTTGGACATTTCCAGGGATCCAGGGACAGCCACAGCTTCTCTGGGCCAGGGCCTCACCCCTCACAGGGAGGAATTTCCTCTAACCTAAACTTTCCCTCTTCAGTCTGAACCCATTATTTCTTGTCCTATCACTGCAGCTCCTGATCAGCAAGAAACTCCTTTTTTCTCTAAGATAAGGAACCAAACATGACTTTGAAAGCCTTCTTAGAGAGCCTTTGGACAACAGCCAGCTATACTCACCTGAACGTCAGTATGAATGAAGGAGTGGCTCCCAGGGCATAGAGAAATCCACCTATGACTTGAATTACAGTGTAATAAATGAAATTCCTCGAGCAATCATCACCTTTTGGACATTGCCCCAAGGTGGCAGAATTGTTTCCTGTCCATGAACTGCTGATCTCAAGACATCTGCAGTTATGGAAGACCTGGAAGACACATAACAGGTTTGGTAGGACACTGCTCATGAAATGGGGATTCTGCTGGAGAGAAAACAGAGTAAAGAGATGGCTCCAGACCATTTATATTCTGGAGTGATCAGGAAACATGCAAATGGCACAGCCCAATGAAGGTTTACATCCATGGACTGGAGCTTTGTCTCTGGGACTCTGGGCATTATCTCCATGCCAAGGAAAAATCAGTCACCCAGAAAAACAAGCAGTTTCTGACATCTCAAAGTCTCACATGGAGGAAACAAGCTGCCTTGCCTTAACCTATTTTTCATATTTAAACATTAATGATAACTAGCAGGGAAGATACAGCTCTATCTTAGTGTACTTCAATTCAACTGTTAGATAAAGCCTCAGGGCAGCCAAAATGACATTTATGAAAGGCAAAGCCTGTGGAAAACCTTCAGGCGACATGAAACCAATTTGATTTGTGTGTTTCTCCCTCTTGTGCTCAACCTACAGAAGATGAAAGTTAATATCTAGAACAAGGAGCTTTTTTTTTTGTGCAATAACTCAGAGAAATCTCTCTTTTCTGTGCTGTTTGTAGCCAGAAATCAAAAATCCCTTACTGACCAGTCCCTAGTAGCCTTGGCTTTCCTGAAGTGCTTTGTCCTACTAAATCCCAGATGTCACATGGAAAATAGGCTGGTAGGGAACCAAAGCAGGGTCTCTTACTGTGTTCTTTCCATGTCCCACAGAAGTGCCACAGCCAGCCAGACACGCAGAGACGTAGGTGATGCCATTGGCTCCACACACGGGATCCCACACGTTGGAGGAACACTTGCAGTGAGAGTTGCATTCCGAAAACAGGGAATTGTTGTGGTACGGAATGGGGTTGCTTGGAAATTAAGTTCAGACAAATGTAAGACATTTTTCATTCAGTGCTGGAGTCTGTGAAGTCCCTTCTGTGTGACAGTGTTGCTGTTCTGAACCCCACCTCACGTGCCCAGGACATGTTTTCACAGCTGAGTTTCTACATCTCCATTGGGCTGTTTCAGATTCCATCCTACTTGCACTGATATTTAAGCCATTGATAGATTATAGAGAAATTAAAAACAAACATTGCTACAGATTTTACAGATGTAGACAGAAAAGAGAGAGGAGGGAGAGGTCATTTGGGCTCACCCCTGACTGAATTTAGAGCTGGCAAGAGTTATTACAGTCTTATCAATATATCAGTTGGTAAAAATGCACCAGTGGCAGAAACCAAATCTCCTGGTCTCTGTAGTTAAAAATACTCCTCTGTTAAAGCCTAGCCTAACTTTTCACTGAGGATATGAAGAATGCAGTATTATCTTTTGCTTTCAGACATCCCTTGTATATTGAACAAAAAGATATGTCTTCACTCATCCTCTTCCTTGGCAAATAAAACTGATGTGCTTGCCAGTTTTTCATCCCAATGCTCCCTAAGCATACTCCCTGGTCCACCATTTACATTCCTATTGAAAACCTTGCACAGCAATATTCCCAGCCTCCCCCCGCGAAACAACCTGCATTGCTAACGAAGCAATTCCTAATTAATCTTTAACCAGGCTTGGGCTTTGTCAGGCTGACCAACAAAACTACCCCAGTGACATGTGGCAGTGCTCACTCTCTCTCAAGCATTGCAAAAGCATGTTTCTCCTTTAGCCTTGATGCCCCAGTACATTTTTTTGAGAACTATGGAGAAAACCACAATCTTTTTTTCTGTTTGATACTCACCCTTCATAGGACACTGTCATTCCTGCCACCATGTTGTTATCACAGCCAACAAAAAAGTGTAACAAGGCCATGGCATAGGACAAAAATGACATGGTAATTGAAAACTTTGTTGCTGCAATGATGCCCATTTTATACTTTTTCATTATAAGCCCTCCTAGGAAAATCCCAAGACCTACAGGAGGTAAGCTTGTAACTCCTGAAAGAGATTATAGAAGGGGAATATTAGAATTCAAGAATCATTATAGTCTTAAGAGCCAAAGTCTGTTCTTAGTTTTTTGTTCCTGTCAGCTTTATGGTCTCTTACGACTTTAAGAATGTTTGTGTTGAATCCAGCCCCTGGGAGTTGCTGTTTGTGAAGTGCCTAACCCTCCAAACCCACTCCTATTGCAAGGAACTTGCCAGATGCTGCAGCAACTAAAACTTCCACACCACACCCAATGCATATTTGGGGTGCCCTTCCTATAAATCTAATATAAATGCAATGTAATTTAATATAACCTTAAAATTTCTTATGGTCCCATAGGCACAAAACCTGTATTTTTAATAATTCAGGTTCAGGTCAGATCACCATTTACCTCCACCTGCTCTGCATGGAATTGAGCCCCAGATAAAGCCCACCAGAACCTATCCCCATGCCCTGCTGGCAGCACAAGCAGCTCTTCTCACCTATTAGGAAGTTGGATTTGGATGTAGATTGTCCATACTGCTGTTCCATGTACTTTGCTTTGTAAGTCACGAAACCAATAAAACTACTGAACTGTAACAGTGAGCAACACAAAAATGTAAAGTACATTCGATTACCCAATACCTTTTTCAGGGAGTTATAGAAATCTGAAAGAAAGGGACATATGAGTTGGCATTGAAAGATGCATGGCATAATTACTGGTGAGTAACCTGCAAAACTTAGGGCAAGGTCCTGCTCTCAGCTGTCCAAGGGCAAGCTGAACTGATCTTCATTTGCATGAGGGTATCTGAAAGCAAAATCAGGTTCTTGAAAAACACCAGAGGCTGAGATACAGGAAGAGAATCCTAAAAGGAGACAGAAGTATGGGTTAAGGTCTGGCTGCTCTATTATGATATGCACATGAAGACCAAGGGGCTCCACACAGCCCAGACTTTGTTCAGCTTGCATGAATATTATCACAGGTTCAAGGCTAAGTGAGACCTGCATCACTGGGGTTGTCTCAGTCTCTTCCCCTGGGATCGGAACAAAAAAATTTGACAAGTGAAGCAAAGCCACTTCTTTCCATCACCTTTCCACCACTTTTTTTGGCCTAAGGTCTGCACAACCAGAACTATTCAAGACTGAAGTATTTTCATCAGGCACCAATGTACTTCAGAGTTTCCATGAACTCTCTCAAATGAATAATTTGTCTTTCCATGTGGCAAAAGGAGCCTTTGAATATTTCCTTTAGGTTCAGATACAGGAACACTTTTCCACTGCACAAATTTCTTCCAGTGCAAAATTTTAGAGGCAGGTGCCACTCAGGTGATGATTTATTTCAGGTGATGCATGCAGAACCTCAGAGTCCTGAACACCTCTAATAATTTTTGGTGGACCTTTCCTTTCCTGGGATTAGCTGCCTGGCTTAGATGGAAGTGCAGGGAGGCAAAATATTTTGCAGAACTGTTACATTTCCTATGTGTGCTGTTCCTATTGCATTTCACATTTATACCACATGAGAAACACTTGCCTTTCAGCATTGCTGACCACTTCCTTGGCTTGGTTTTTTCAGGAGAAAGTTTATTCCCCATGGCACCCGTGTTTTCCAAGAGCCCATGTGAAGCTTTGTCCTTCTTGGCTCCCTCTGGCTTTTTCAGGCTCTTTGGCAGGAAGCAAAATGGAATAGCAGATAGGAAACTGAGTACTCCACCTATCAAAAAGCCAAGCCACCATGCACCCACCCAGCGGGAATCCTGTGGGGTGATGGTGATGCTCCCTGGAAAGGAGGGAAACAGGCATAAGTTATCCCAGTGGAGAAGCTGAACCTTCCCAGCCCTTTTCTGCTACATTTTATAGTGCCTGGCTTGCAGCAATAAACATCTAGTGAGGGACCATCCATGCAGTGAAGGCATCAGGAATGAGACCCTGGATGGTGTTATAGAATCATGGACTGGTTTGGATTGGATTGGAAAGTGTCCCGTGGGCAGGGACACCTCAGGGATGACCAGGATGGTCTGAGACCCTCCAGCCTGGCCTTGGACACTTCCAGGGATGGGGGAACCACAGCTTCTCTGAACAACTGGCTCCTGTGCCCTACCATCCTTGCAGGGAAGAATTTCTTCCTAACATCTAATCCAACCTTACTCTCTTTTGGTTTGAAGCCATTCCTCTTTGTTATTTTATCTCAGTGTTATCTGCCATTCTGCACCTTTCACTGACTGATATCAGTTTTGTGGCACACACAGCAACACCAAGGTCCTTCTCCAGCACCTGGGAAACCACACAGGACTCAAGTGTGGTGTGCTTTTTGGCTCCCAAGACCATCCTCTGCTTTCCCGAATTTTGTAAGTTGCTATTAAGCAATTGGACATTGTCTGTAGTGTCAGTGAAATTACCCATGGCTTTAAATGTACTGCAAAGAAGATGAGAGCAGCTGGTTGTATTTTTATCTTTTTTAATTCTGGCATGTTTGGTGGGATTTTAAGATTTTAAGACTTTTCACTGCATGACCAGAATTGGCTCACTGTCTTTACTCCTCAATAAAATCAAACATTGGCTTAACAAAGGGCAAAGACAAAATTGTTCACCTATCTAGCTACAGGATTCTGAAGATCTGAAAACTTCTCTGTCCTGCTGGAAAAACAAGGAACAGCCACCACTTACAGGGATTGCTGTGTCCCCTCTGGCGTTGTGCAGATGTGAGCACATACATGTGTTTTCATTTCATCTGAATAAGCAAGGGCTGAGAAAATGTGTATTTTGTGCTGCAAAACTATGTGAAATGTAAATAATGTAAAATACTCAGTGGAAAGGGTGGGTCATTTCCCCAAACTGTAAACCTGCTGTATTAGCAGAATCTTTTTTGTTAAAATTCCAGTTTAAAAAAATAATCTTGGTTCTGTGAGAGTTCTTGGTACTAATTCTTAGGCTTAAGTGTGTATTACAACCCTTTAATATTAAAGCACAGTTCTAAAATACCTACCTCCCAGTCTAACTCTGCTTTTACTCTAAAAGCTTTCACTAATTCAATAAATAAAAATTAATACATTATTTCAATAATAATTTATTATTATCATGGAAATAATTTACTTATAATAAATTATAATAGTATATAATAGCATATACATGATATATAATATATAACATATATAGCATATAGACTATATATGTTATAGTATACATTATATATAATATATATTATATATACAATATATGATGTATATTATGTATGTATATAATATTTTTAATTAAATAAAAATAACAACATTTCAATCAATTCTACAATAAAAACAATTAAATAAATATAATTCAAACATAATATATATATATTATAATTAATATAATGCATACATATGCAACCATTTATAGGCAATTCTTATGAACAATCATTAGCTTACTTTCACTTTTCCTCTGTTTTGCTTACCTGGATCCACAAATCCAATATCCACGTACAGCTTTGCGCACAGAGATCCCAGCAGGAAGCCAAACATGGGGCCCATCATGGCTATGGTGTGCAAACAGCCTGAAAATACAATGAGGCAGGGGCTAGTACCCTCTGATGGCTGAATGCTGTCTTCTGCAGAGGGTGCTCCACCTCTCACACTGGGAATCTCTGTTTATTCTTGTTGAGATTACCTACATACACAGGAACATTCTCTTCTTTAGCAAAATCATCGAGGTAAGAGATGCCCAGGGGTGTTATTGGTGTCTCACCAATCCCACGTAGCACGTTTCCCAGTAAAATATATATCCACATATATGATGATGGCTCCTTCTCACAGCCTGTAGAGGACATAATCTTATATACAAACAAACAAACAAACAAATAAATAAATATATATTTTTTAAAATAAAATATTTTAATGGGAAACTGGGGAAAAACCACAGGAAATGTAGCACATGAAATGATTATAGATTAGAAATCAATGTATTAAGAACATTTCTTTATAGAAGATAAATGAAAGGCTGTCAATCCCATTATAAATTTTCATGATCTTTTAATAACACATTCTTCCACCTCCATTGCATTTGATTTCTAAAAGCAGGTAAGTATCATCCATCAGAAAAAAATGCTCATTTAAAAAATAACGTATTGATATTTTCATAAATATATTACCTGGCATATCATTTTCCTGGTTTGAAAAGGAAGTGAGTATTTTGGGATATAATCTTGTATCTTTAACGTGACAAGTTTGAGATGGTTTCTGGTGCAGAGCTTGGCTCATTCTCTACCTGTGTCCCATACAAGCAACACATAAAACAGTTGTGTTCTGTATTTTAAGGAGGATTACAGCAATCACCATTCATTTCTGCTAATCTCCATACAGTTTCTTGTCCTGTCCCCAACTCCAGGTCCAGGTAACTGAGTCAAGGACAAAACAAGCTCCTGTATCATTTACCGTTCCATACCTGCTCGTGAGACTTCCAGGACAGTGTCATTCACATCCTGATGCAGAGAGCAGGGATTTATGCTGGAATTTAAGCTGGCTGAAGCAGCTGTGTGTGATGATGTCTCATACTTGTAGCTGCAAACACACAATAGGAGGTTTAGAAGCAGTGCTCACTAGGGGAACACCAGTGTGGTAGGGCTGGAACCACCTTGGCTGCTGTTTCCCTAAAGAGAAAGGCATCTTTGGTTAAATATCAATTCAAAGGAGCAAGTAAGATGATTAAAGAACGTTTTAGAAAACCAAAATACTGAAATCAAGAAAAAATAAAACTTAGAATTCTCTGTCTGGAAGGCATAATGTTTTAAACTGGAAAATTCAAAAGGGCTTGTGAAAGTATTTCAGATAGGATTGAATTTTTGGCATCTAAATTGAGGGTCAGGTCCAAGTGAGCTCCCTGTGTAGACAGCCAAGGAGAAAAAGATAAATGTCTTGAGTTTGAGCAAAGGTCCCCTTTCCATCTTAGACATGTGTTTGGTCTGTTCAGCTGCTCCAACATGATCCCTCTCCCAGAAATGAGTGCTGCTGGGGGGCAAAGTACAATTAGCTTTAGCAAAACAACATGGCAAAGCACACATTCTGCTTCAAGGAACTGCCCTGGCTCTGTCAGACCAGGCAGGCTTATTTTTCAGGTGGAAACAAAGAGCACTCATCAGGAGACACAGTGCAGAGCAGTTCCCCTAAAAATGCCCAGGCTCAGGTTCATGAGTTGCCCAGTGAAAATTAGGATGATCCATGGCCTGCCTTAAAGAGTGAAAAACTGATAAAAAGTCTGGCTCTAGTGTGAGATCTACTTATATGAAAAAAAGCATTCCTCAGTTTTCTTTTTGCAGTGGTATACCTAAGATTTTGCTAATATATTTAAGGAATCAACAGAAATATGTCTTACTCTATTTTTACTCTGTGCTCAAGCTATGGTTAGAAACATTATCACATATAAGCACAATGCAGCAATTCCCTGAGCCTGGAGAAGGTGAATAAAAATTAGCCAGACACGGAAAATCAGTTTTACCAGGCATGTGCATTTGGAACAGGATAATCCTGGTATGGGTTCTACCAGCACTCATCCATCTGCAGGCTCCAGCACCACTGCATTCTTTGGCTCCTTTCTGAACAAGGCTGAGTGGAAACTAAAGCACTGTGATGTTCTCATTTTTTCGAGAAGCTGAACTTGCATTTCAGAAGAGCTGTATTTTTTAAATGAACATTGCCCATCACAACAGTGATGTGTGTGTCACCCAGGGCTCATCACACTTGGAAGTGAGATTCCACAGGCTTTGGATGTCTAAGGCTAAATATACAACAAGTTTCATTTAAAAACCAGACAGCACAATGCAACTCCAGTGTGAGGTCACCCAAATGAACCACAATCTGTACTTACTATCCCATGAAGAAATGAGGCATGGCCGACAAAAAGCATCCCAAAGCCATCGTAAAGGATCCCACAGCTATTACTTTGGGCCTGTGCAGCTTAGCTCCAAAGTAGCTTACAAATGCCATCACCAGCAGGTTGCCTGCAGGGTAAAGAAGCAGAATGAGTGCCAGGTGCTGTCTCTGAGCAGCTCTGTGTGTGTCAGGGAACATCCATTACCCATCTCAAAGCTCCCGTCGACGAGCCCTGCCATGGAGGAGGTCAGGTCAAACCTCCTCTCAATCTGAGTGATGGAGCTCTTCATTATTGTCCCACACAGGGCTTTACTGAAGTAGCTGAAGGACAGAGCAGCCAGAAACACCTGGGGAAAGATTCAGACAGGAAAGGGGAGGGACAGGCAGGAGAACTGGTCACAGAGGGATCAAACATATTTAAAATGGTGCGGAGCCATCATCATCATCATGACATATTTGTTACTCAAATTGGAGTAATAATAATCTGAACCCAAATTACCTCTTGCTTGGGTCACATGTCCCTTATTTTAGGCCACTTCATAACTGCTTCTAACTCAAACATATGGCACCATTTTGATGCTTTAAGCAAGTTTTTATGATACATTAGTATGAGGAAAGTGGTGCTAACTGACCAAGTTCATCTCTGTGTCATATGATATATTCTGAAATGTTGCTTGCATATCAAATATCTCACAAGGAAAAGCTTAATACTCCTTTCTAGTTTGACTGTTGCTTCCACCAACACACCTGGTGGCTTTTGCAAATAAAGATAGATTTGGAAAAAATATTTAAGTTTGTTTAAATATTATCCAGTGATTTCCACATAGTCTAAAAACCAAATAGAATTCTTGCTCCCTGGGCAAGATTTCTAATACAACGGAAACTTTGGTAAATAAGCAAAGTAAATATAGGTTTAGACATTGCAATACTATCTACTACAAGAAATGAAGCCAATCCGGGAAGCAAAACCTTGAAAATTGGTATATTTACTCTCTTTTTGTCAGGAAGGAAGAGAAAAATCTTCCAAGCATGGGGTTTGTCCTGATATGTTCTATATTTCCTGAGCTTGACTGGCAAAATTTCTGAGAATCACCCTTTGTGCCAGATGCCAGCAGAATTCTCAGAGGATTTGACTGAAATCTCAAACTGCTGATAAGAATGAAAACACCAACAAAAATCACTGGGGTCATTTGGGGTTTAAAATGCAATCCTCAGGTCAGCGACAAAACATTTGATGAAATGTGGTTCACCTCACCTTGTTCTGACCCTATGAGACAACAACCTCCAGACAAGTGCATTGTAGGCACCCAACTGAGGCTGGTTCAAGTTTTCCACTTGAAGCTGTTGCCTCTCTCTAATGACCAAGAAGGGGATCCACCTACAAGTAACTTGTGAATAAATATGGTAGATCGTGAATTTATATTTTCTTTGGGGAAAATATAATATCTGACTGTCCCCTGGACCTGTAGTGCATAACCAGTTCCTCCAAGGATAGGGATAGGAAGGAAGGAATTTGGCATGTCACAAATGTCACATCTTGAACAACATTTCTTAACAAAAAACAATGGTAATTCATGGTGGTATTGCTAAGGCTCCAAACCTTCAATCCAGTGCAAGAGGAAGTCTTTTTGACTGGTGGGTTTTTGTTTCCTTCATCATCCAAAAGCTGGTCAGGTTCTGCCTCCTGGTTTGAGTCACTGGTGTTGCTGGGTTTGGTTTCCACAGTCATGGCTGATTTCTTTACTGAGTGATCTGAGCTCGAGAGAAAACAGCAATGAACACCAAAGCACATTTGCCAAAGTAGAGTTGCTCAAGGACCTCTCTGATGAATCTGGTGAAACTAATTACAGGAAAGAGCTGAGATGTTGAAACTGAACCTTTCTGCTTAAAACAATGTGGCTCAATGACTTGCATGTTTCAAAGTGTATATTTGTTTAAATTCTGAAACATCTAGTTTTGACATCTTTTGTTTTTTTAAAAGACATGAGCACCCACCTTTCTATCTTGTCCTGTCCTTTAATGCAAAAAAGGCTGTTTGGACAGAGGAGTAAGAGACAAAGTCTCTGTCCAAAAATAAACGACAAGGGTCAACAAAGCAGTAGTGCTGAAACACAGGGAGTCCCAGGAAGCCCTAAATTTGCAGGCCATGTGGCTTACAACTCAGGTTTTGATTTGGTAAAATCTGTAGCAACACTTTGCCATCCAATTTATTCCTTTCCACTGGCTTATTAGAAACAAGTCTTAGTGACAAAAGAATTTATTATTTCACCTAGCTGACCCTCTGTAAGGATATTATTATTTTTTTTTTCTTGCAATAACATGCAGGGTATCCCTGATCTCTTTCTGTTTGCAGAGTGCTGTCTGTATGCCCAAATGCTTGAAATGATCAGCAGAACTGCTCCAGGTCCCCCAGGAACTTCCTGTGGCCATAGACAATGATATATCCTTTGACACATCATAATATTTTAGTGCTGAAAGCCGTGTATGGTTATTAAGTTGTATTTTGGTTTATTGCAATGGATAGTTCAATACTTCACCTTTTTTTTTCCCCTCCGCTTTTTAAAACTCTGTATCTGAGAGATGGACAACAACTACAAAAGGAAACTTGAGAGAAAAGCTGTAAAGGAAGTCTATATATTTGTTTGCAAAGTTTATTTAAAGAATGAAAACACTTGCCTGTTTGTGCAACTCCCACTGCAATCAGAACAGATTTCTCAAGGACGATCCAGAAGCCACTGCAGAGCCCCTCAGAAAAAAATGGGTCACTTGAAACAAGCCATGTTCAGATCTGCAGATAAGAGTATTGCAATTAATGCCCTCAAATCAGAACTCAGAAATCACATGATCTGATTTGTTTCACCTTTCACAATACTCTCCTCATTTGAGAAAACAGCAAAAAAGAGAGAGAGGGGAAACAAATCACACAAAGAGAGGTTTTATATGCTTGAATGCATCTGAAAAAAGTTGGATGAACTTTTCCAATGCTGGAAAACGTCCATCTGCTTTCCCACTCCTAATATCTACTTCCCAAACTCTTTTGTGGCTATGCTATGAGGCTGGGTCAGCACATGTACCAGGACAAAAAAAAATTGGCTTCTCCTTCCTCTTGGCTACTCAGACAGATAGGAACAAGAAGTAAAGAAAGGATTTCTCCAAGACTACACTGCTACTAACAAAAATGTTATGCAATAAAATTCCTGATGCTCAGGAAAAGCTAGTACACAAATACTTCTGAGCAGCTGCTCCTCTGAAATTCACCTGTCTTTGTGCAGCCTGCAGATACAAACTTCTCCTTGAAATTATGATACATTGATGACCACAATAATATGCTGGGGGAGCAAATCATTGCAGGATTGGAGAAGTGGATTTTTTTTAAGAGTTTAAAGGTACAACATGCCTTAGAATCTGGTGACAGTATGTCCTCCCACCCTCAGATGACCCTGACCTACACAGATATCAGCTGAACATGGAAGAGATGAAGGCTGGGGAAATTCCAGACCACAAGAACATTAGGAAAAAAAAGAAGATAAAAGGTCAATTGACAATTGATGACAGCATACAGTAGCTGCTGAGCCTGACAATTTCAAGTATTGATAAAGTTGTTATTTTAGATTTTTTTCATTAGCATTTTTTCCATATTTTATAAATCAAGGGTCTGGTTAAAAATATGAAATATGAAAGCAAAAGTAGGAAGCTTTCCGCACCAAACGTGCCCTTTCACTAATATGAGTTCTCTAAAACTACCATTCTTGGCCTGCACAGGCTACTCTTTTGTAATGGTGATGTGAGAGAGTTGCATTTGCAGAAAGACAGAATTAGGCAGGTAAATAATTGGTACTGTTTAGGTAGTCAATCAGCCTAAACACAAATTAACCCATCTTTCTTCCTAGGGGAAGAAAACAAACCTCTTGCCAAAAACCGAGAAAAAACAAAAATCCACTAAAAGATTCTAAGTGGTACAGACAGATGAAGTTTGACACTCAGTTCACTTTTTGGAACATCTGACAAATTCACGTGATTTTATGCTCAGTACAGTCTCTTCTGAGAACCACTTTGGGTGGGAGAAAAGCAGGGCTCCCAGCTCACAACCAGAGGGCATTGTTTGTGCTGCTGGGAGCTGACAGCTTCCAGGATACCACAGGAATTCATGCAGCAATTGCAGCTCAGTTGCAGAGGGAATGCAGCTAGCCCTGCAAAGGCTAGCTCTTTGCATCTCTTCAGTGCTTCAGGGGACATGATCTGATAGGGGCCACAGCCTAACTCTAGTAGATCTGTTCCTTTTTGGATTAAAAAAAAAAATCAGCTTTGTTTTATACCCCCTAATTACATCAAATTATAATGAATAAGAACAACTAAAAAAACCTCCACATGAATAACAGGTAATAAGTTTACAAAGGTCAAGACAATGGTTTGCTGCAGGCTTAGCAGAGTCTTACAAAAGAGAAAAATAGTGATATTTGAGGACTTTTGAGAATCCAACAAAGACACTCTCTAAGTCTTTGGGCTGATTGTCACCACAGTTGCACTCTCAGGGACTGTGACATCACCTAGCAGAAAAGCAAATCACAAATCAAGAGCCACATTTCCTCCAGTAATTTATGGAACTGCAATGATTTACACTAATGCAGTGCTAATCCAACTGTCTGATTTTTAAATACACCTCTGAAGTTCAGCTAACATGAAAAATGAGTATCAGACTGATATGAGTGCAGATCCCAGTGCTCATTGTTCAAGACACACCATGCTGACAGCTCAGAGACACACACAGTGCAGGATGCCACCACTAAAGCACTGAAACTTCCACCAGAACTGGTTCTGCTGCTGCCAATTACAGCAAATGCAACTGGAAACCACACAGGTCCTGTTTGATATCTGCAAACACTAACAACAACATTTTAAAGACAAGCACAAAGAGTATTGAAGAGGTTCCTAAACAGAAAGAATATTGAAGAGGTTCCTACCTAGGTTCTGTATCCACAACAACAGCAGTTATACTACCAGACAAATGCTCAAAAGTCTGAGAATTCACTCCTTAAGCAAAGCTCTGCTGGTACATGGCAGAAGAATCATTAACTTCCAACTCAAACCAATGTTTTAATCTTGTCTCCTCCCAGTTCTGCCCTCTGTTAAAGGTCCCAAAATCCATGTTTGTCCACAGAGGTCAAAAGTTAATTAGGATGAAGATGTGCAAGGGCATTCCATTTATAAACTCTTGTGAAGCATCTTTTATTTTTTTCTTCCCTGAAGTTGTCTAGATTATAATAATGGTTCACACCTTCCTGGTGTTTAAAATATGGTGTCCCAACTTTAGAAATATTCCTGCTTCTAATGCATTTTGTTGTGAAGTTTTATTTTCACAGTCTATGGCTAAAATCCATTCAGTTCAGATCTGCTAGAGCCAGCCAAGAACTTGAAGGAAGAGAAAATGTAATGCCTTGGATATATGGAAGAAAGAGGGTGTTCAATAACCATTCATGCCTAGAAGACTGTTCATATTTATTGGTTATTGCTATTAGCAGCAAAGGCAGGTGAAATATGAACGTTTATTAGGGCTGTGTGTACTTTGGAGCAGCCCTTTATCACTTACAGCCCTAGTTCAAGGAAACCCAGACAGGTTTGTTTGGTTGTGTCCCTGCTGTGCCTTCTGCCTGATTCCTGAGAGTAATTGTACTTAAAAGGTAAGTTACTCTTGAGGCAGGTGTCTGCCTGGATGTCACACCAAAATATTCCACTCCTGGTAGCTCCTGCCCCTTCCCTGCCAGCACTCTCAGCACAGCCCCAGTGTGATTTCCTCACAGAAATCAAGCAGCTCAGTCAGACCTTGATGTACCCTTGATAAATCCATGCTGACTCCTCCAAATCACCAGTCCATTGTGTCCTATAGTGGCTTCAAGGTTAACTTGCTCTATAATCTTCCATAAACCTCAGCTGCTATTTTATTGATTCATTTTGGCTGTAACTTTTTGTGCAGAACAATTTTTAGTTTTCCATGACTAAGTGATCAATAACATGATCATTTCATTCATCATTGCAGAGAAAATCCATGGTGTTAGGTTATGATTGCATCCATTATATTTAAGTCTGAATGAATAAAAACCCAACACAACCAACATTGCCATCACTGCAATTTTTCTACAAGAGTTGTCCTCACATTCAGAGCATTACTGAGCTTTAAATACATGCAAGAGATGGAAATTCATGGGCCTCTTTTTTTCAGTTAGTGATCCTTCATGTCCTGCTGTGGCATAAAACATCAGCTACTCACTTCTAGCATCTATGTATTCCCTGTTTTACAAAGTTTTATGGTGAAGCTTTGCATTCCCAAGGTTTCATTTTCAGGTTGTTTTCAGATGTATTAGCAGACCTACCCATGTGGGTTTTTGGCCTTTTAATCCTAAACATCTGGAAAGAGATGGAGCAAAAATTACTCTCTTTGGAGGAGTTGAACCGGTAGAAAAAGGTGCTACTTTCTTTTTCATATAAGGGAAACATTCTTTGTTTCCCTTTTATGAAAAAGAACATTTCCTTGTTTTCATCATTCTGACAAATGAATACGAATCAGTTTCTCCCTGTTTTTTTCCTAGCCCTGTATATACCATTAATTTATAACTTTCCAGGATTGAAATATCTCTTATACTTTGCTTTCAGTATGACTGAGAAGAATTTTTCTATCTTCAGACTGCTGCTGTCCAAAATGTCTGTGAAAGCAGAAATCAAAGCTGATCTCTTGAACTGTTGATTAAAACTGGCAGAATGGGAAACTACTGAAGTAAAATCAGACTGTGGTCTTACACCTAAAAAAAAAAAAGGAGAAATCTCTCTTTTTCCATCCCAGACCCCCCTCTATATTATTCATACTTGCAGGAACAACATAAATAAAAAGGATTATGATAGTAAAAATCCCCTTAATAAGAACACTGAGCTATCAGTAATTTCTGATTCCTGCTGAGGGTTAAAAGCAGTCCTTACAAAAGCCACAGTGAGTCACTTTTAGCACCTTTAAGCCACCTTTGGTCACCTTTAGCTGGCTGCAGACTCCTCCAGGCAGAGGGTGGCAGCAGATCCCACCAGGAGAAGCTGCCAAGGCACAGTTGGCAGGGGCAGGCAGCAGGAGCAGGAGCTGCTGCCAGGCAGGGGCCAGCTGGAGCAGGCAGCTTTGATCAGAGCCCTTCTTATTCTCAGGATGCTAATCCCCAGATACAGAAAATCAATGTATTTTAAAATTTAACTCTTTGTTAACAAACTAAATAAAAGGGATGGTGTACAGCAAGTGTAAGCAAATACTCCTGTAGTTAAACTACTACAGGAATCCTCAGAGGGTGAAAATAGACTTTTCCACAACAGAAAAAGGTTCTTTGGTGCTCCTGTCCCAGTGTCTCGTTTCTGTTTGGTGCTGTTGAGCTAACAAGAAAGAAAAACAGCTGATCTGTGGTCTCCATCTTAAGAGACCTGGGAAGTGTCTGGGAATTTATCCTTCCACTGCCCAGTGGAGCATTTGCCTTTCAAAAGAACTTGATATTTTTCTCATTGATTTGCCTCATGCATCTATCTGGGGGAAAGTAGACCATGATGTGCTGTTCAAATGATATTTTTTTTCTTTTTTTTTTTTTTTTCTATTTAAAATACAAAGGGTAGATATTAATTCTGGTTGTACAGCTTCTCTTTGCATTCAGCCTTAACCTGCAGCTTGGGCTGGAGTTGTTATAACAGACACTGAATAAATTAACTGTGAATCACTGGCAGGTGAGAGAGCTTAGACCTTTTTAGTAATCCATCCAAATGCGAGCTGCATCACAGAACAGCAGAAACAAAAACCATGCTGACTTCAGGTGAAACCCCAGGACAAGCCCCCCAACACCTTCACATGGTCTGGGACATTAACTGAGCTAACAGGATTGAAAAACTTAATATGGCTCACATAATTAATTAAATACCTGTTATTATATACAAAACCACTACCATGAACTGTTCATCTGTTTTGTTACACTAGAGCAGATCTGTTACAAGAATGAGTGAGTCTTGATTTTTTCCTGACAGAAAAATTTATCAGATGTCAGAAAAATTCCAAAAAATTGTTTCAAAAAACACAAAAATATATAATATTAAAAAAAAAAAAAAAAAAAAAAAAATTCTATTATAGTTTTATCCTGCTTGATTTCCAGACACTGGAAAACAGTCTGTCTGCACAGTTAAATAAACAGATTTTTGCTGACTGTATAATCTTACCACGTGTTGGTTTTTACTTAAACAAGTTTGTGTTTTCCCACATCTTATTTTAGAAGTGCCAACATCACAGGATCAGCAAGAGGGCTCTGGCTGTGCACAACAACCTTTCAAACTTACCATGCTCAACAGCCATGAGAGAGAGCTTCCTGCCTGGTCACCATCCAGCTGTGAGAATGTGCTCCATGTGCTGCCCACTAAATCCTTTCCTTATTTACTCTCTTCAAAATTCAATGAACTGCAATAATCTGGGATGAGCTGTTGGTTAACTAACCTGCTGATATTAGCCACATGTTGCTTAAGTAAGGTCCTTTTAATGAGCATTTCAAATCACCATTAAAGGGCCCCACATTTAAATTGCCCCTCATCATTTTTACAGCAATTATGGACTTTTTGCCTTCTAGAGGTTGATTAGCACTGGATGAGGAACTGCCTCATGCAGCACCTGCTTAGTGATGCTCCAGGGCACAAAAAAAGATACCAGACTGGGTCAGATCTATGATCCCTCTAGGCAAGAGCCTTTGGGCTAGATTATTAATAATTATTAATAATGTTTATCTATGTGCAAGCGCTTTTAAAATACCCCTGCAACCTTGCTGCTTGCAAGTCCATGCAGTTCATAGCTTCTAGAATTTTTAGTAACTTTTAATGTTTTGCAGAATTAAGCTGCATGTTGTGTCATCATCAGCCAAAGTGGTGCTGTCAGTGTTTTCTCTCAGATTGTACCGATTGTGCTGTAGTTTCAAAATATTGCAGTAGTGCTTTCATACATCAATCTTCCTCATTTTTTTGGGCATTTCAATGCGGCAAGCCATAATTATTCGGCCTGTTTACACTTTGTGAGATATCCACATCCCTTGCTCTCTGTTTTTTGGTAATTCCCTCAGATGCTGGCAGGGCATGAGCTCCATAGCTATATTTTATATATTACCTATAGCTAACATAGCTATATAAGCTATGTTTTATATATATGCATAGAAAATGCATTGTTCCCTCAGTCTTCGGATCCCACCTTTTTGCCTTTTTATCTGTTAGAAGTTCTTGAAGATTCCCTCCTGACACGGTTAAAAATGATGTGCCTATAACTAATACATGTAATTTCATTTGAGAGTTGCATTTTTTGCTGGAGGTAGGAGAGGAAATGTGCCCTTGGGGTTTATTATGTGGCATGGCCTGGTTAGCCCAGTCTCACCCTGCCTGTGACAGCTGGAGACCTTGCTATAGTATCCCACCTTTGCATGGCACACAGAGCTTCTTACCAAGGGGGTGAGTCCCACTCTGGCCTCTGAGGCTGATAGCAAAGGTTGGGAAATCCCCTCAGCCAATTCATTTAACAGTCTCACCTCTGAAAGTGAAAGGTGCTCGCCTCTTTGCAGTCTCTTGGCTGCGGTTTAGTGTCTCTAACTCTAAAAAGAAAAGAAAAGATCCAGGTTTGTTGACCTTGGTGGGACAGCACCAAGTTGCAGACACAGTTTAAGATGAAGAATTCTGGTGGGAAGATGCTCACAGATCCAAACAGTGCTGAGATCATTTTTTCAAGTATTATAACAAGTCCAAAACGCGCAGCTGTGGTCAGACACTCATCCAGGCATCCATGTTACTACTTGAAGCACGAAAATAAAGCAGCAGACTTGAAAATAGTTCAAGGTGGGAATGGTTTCTATCAGCTTGCTAATTTACAGGATTATCATAGCTGAAGGAAGGGGCAAGGAGTAAAATGGACATTTAAAAAATATAGTGCAAATAAGAGTTACTGAAATAAATTCTTTTCTGGTATTCTTATGTGTAAAGAAGATGGGTTATGGAAGGAAAGCCTGTATTTTAAAGAATTATTCACCAACTACAGGCTTATTATATGGCCATAGGAGATAAATCATGAAGCTGATTTTTTCTGTCCTTGTTTCTTTCTGAACTAGAGTAGGATATCTTTATTTATCTTAACTTCTTTATTTGCCTGTTGTGATTTAACCCCAGCCAACAATGAAATACCATGCAGCTGCTTGCTTACCCTGCCCCACAGAGGGATGGGGAGGAGAATTGGAAAAAAAAAAAATAAGAAAGGTAAACCCCATGGGTTAAGAACAATTTAATAATTAGAATAAAATAAAATAGAATACTAATAATTGTAATGAAAAGGGAGAAAAAAGAAAAAGAAACAAAACCAGAGAAAGACAACTTTTTGATACACCATATGGTTGCTGACTGATATCCAGTCCATTCCTTAACAATCACTGGTTCCTCCTGGCCAATTCCCTCCAGTTATATACTGGAAATTGCATTCCAGGGTAGGAAATATCCCTTTGGCTAGTCTGGGCCAGCTGCCCTGGCCATGCTCCCTCCCAGTTCTTGTGCAGCTTCACACTGGCAGAGAATGGGAAGCTGGAAGTCCTTGACTAGGAGTAAACACAATTCCACAACAACCAAAACACCAGTGTGTTGTCAACATCATTCTCCTACTGAATCCAAAACACAGCACTCTTCCAGCTCCCGAGAAGAAAATTTTCCCTCTCCCAGGTGAAATCAGTGAATTTTCCTGGCCCTCTTGCTGCCAGACATGTGCAGAACTGCCACTGTGACAGCTTCATAGTCGGTGGGTGGCAGTGTCCTCACCAGGACTGGTCCCCAAAGCAGGAATTGTCCCCATTGCTTTGACACTCATACAACATCAAACACTGAGTGAAATGCAGATATCTCCTTTTTTATCCCAGTGTGCACTTAAGCTGGGTTCCTCCTTTCTCTCATGGGATGTGACAGCTCATTTCTATGGGAAGTGCCCTCCTCAGGAGGCTGTGGGAGGCTCCCAGCATTGTTTTTACTCCTGGGGGCTGCTGCAGTTTGATGTTTTTTGCTGCTTTTATGATGATGTAATCTGAATGAGATCTGTGATGGGAATGCCAATCTCTGTGATTCACCCCAACCACAACTCCTGCCTTATTCCCATATTCATAAACCTTCAGATTATTTTAGTTATGTTTGTTTAGTTCAATATCCAGTGGTATTGAGCCCAGTGTGTGCAGCCACAGATGTGCAGGACCTCAGTGCCCATAGCCTCTGACACTCACCTGGGAGGACAACGATCTGGGACAGGAGACTGGGTCTCCAAATTCCAGGGCACTGTCAAACACTCACCCATGTGGCAAATCTGGGTGGCATTGGCTCTTCCTCTGACAAATGCATTTTTCCCCAGTAATGGGTTTAAAGCCTTACCTTCTGCAGATTTTTGGTGCTAAAGCACCATCCTTCTTGGTGCTGCTATTGAGTGCATTAGGTAGGTCCCTGATGGCACAGGACAGACATTGATCACTGATCATTGATCAAGCCCAGTGAATCCCACTCTTATGCAGTGCCCCTCCTCATGCACCCCACAGGAGAGGCAGCAGGGTACCTACAGTCACTGCTGGGACACAAATGATGGGATAAGGGTTTTTCTGCCAATACTGTGGTGAAGGATGAAGCCTACCTTTCACCATGTGCTCAAAATTTCTGGCTGCTTTAAAGGATATCCCTGTGGACCCACCATCATCTTTTCCAGTGCAAGCTTTCCTGAGATTTTTTTCACATTAAACAGCTCTCTTTTGCACTCCCCACCCCAAATATAATTAATATCAAATATTGACAAAGCACAAAAATGTCTTAGTTTCAGCTAGAAAATAAAATAAATTAAAAGGAAAAGCCCCAAGTCAGCTGGTCTTTTAATTAAATTTAATTTTATTTTTCCCAAGCTGTCTTGTCATAACTTTTTAAAATATAAATCATATGTATCTTGCATCATTTTGTTATTACATCATAAAGTGCATGGAATTATTCAGTACACCGAGTACTAGCAAGTAGCAAGAAACTGCTGGAGATCTAAAAAAGCTCTATTTTCATCCCAGTTTCCTTTGGATGGTACTCTTGTGGCCTCTTTGTAAGGACAACTTCTATTGCTGATGGTTGTGCTGCAACAAAAGCTACTGGAAAACGGATTCCTAACCACAACACTGACATCCCAGGTGTTATGGATGGAACCCATGAGGTGCCCAGAGCCTGTGGCTGATTTTTCCTCCCAGCAAACCTTTCTCCTGCCCCGTGCCTCGCTGCTGGCAGGGACGGGCTCCGTGCTGGGGATCCCTGCACCTTCCAGGTGGCCAAGTCAGGTTTTGTGCTCCCCTTGGCTGGTGCCAGGGCAGAGGAGCTGCAGGGCAGCCTCCCCACTGGCCCTCTCACCCAGGGGGACAGCGAGGGGCAGCAGCAGCTCTGGCAGCTTCCTGAGGAGGGAGGGAGCTGAGGGCCAGCCGCAAAAATGGGGTCTGGGCGAGGGCACAATGCACCTCCCCAGGTGTAGGAAATCCCCTCAGTCAGCAGAAAAAAAGGGTGAGCAGTGTTTTCAGAGCTGTTCACGTGCTAAAAAATATTGGTGGTCTTTGCTTTTGGGGCTCACAGTGAAAATTGCAAGAGGGTGAACATTTTCAGGGTGGCTACAAAGATACTGCTTCACTGATGATGGAATTTTGCCTGGAACACCACTCACTGGGTAAAATCACGGCGGAGATCTCAGTTTTCCTAAAGCCTGGTCTCCTTTTCTGGCCAGTAAGTTGACTGAATTAACTGGTCACTATTGACAAAATTATCTTTTCTGCTCTTTGTCCCACAGGTGCCTCTCTCCCCGTTGGCTGAGAGGGTCTCATCTTGTGGAGAAGACTTTTTTCGGAGAACCCAAAGGACAGCAACACTGAAGAAAATGGACACCGTGCCCAAGACCAAAGTCAGCCCCAGGTACACATACCTGAGAGAGAAATGATTGATCAGAGCCAACACACGACCAGAAGGCATCAAGGACACATTCATCTTTTCATCAGGTAAGGCTGGGTAAGGACACTTCAGTCAAGGGGATGATCCTGGAGAGGGGAGTTTGTCAGCTCGCCCAGGTCAGGTACAGAGTGCTCTGGGCTCAAGAAAGCATCTCAGGCATTGACTGACCTCCACCCCAACGCGCCTCAGTGAGAATAGCACTAATGTTTTTAGGGCAGTTACTCTAGTTTTTAATATATAAACAGTACCAGTGGTGACAAGACCATTTGATGGCATTTTTGCTTTGCAGGCATAATGACAGCAACAACAGCAGCAACAATAACATCATAATGTTTTATTAGCAAAAAGAGTCCCAGCTGAGATTTTCCTCTTTCCTTCAAGTTTTCAAAACAAGATGTACCCTTCTCTCATGTTTATTTTCCTTGTGGTGGGAGAAGGGACAACCTGTTCTCCCATTTTCCTCTTACCATTGTTATTCCATTCTTCATTTCTGGAGAAGCCTTTCCCAAATGCACTTCAGACAATTACTGTCTTCTAGCAATAAATTGACAAAGACAACTCTGCACTTAAGCCTCTAGATAAGCCAAGCATGTTTTGTGGCACCTTTGCCTTCCATTTTTTGATCCAGCTCCAACATGGAGAAAAATGAGGTTTAATAACTTATTTACACACACACTCACTATGACAGCAGAGATATTGAAAGCTGAGGGAAGCTTTAGCATAAAACTGAGGTTTCAACACAACTTTTTTTTGGTGTGCATTATTAAATGACAATAATTCACAGCTCATACTGAAACAAGATGATCCACCCTTCCCCCCAAAAAGAGATTGAATCAAAAGAGTGAAATGTGAGCATTATTGTTAATATTATTAGTCAGAGTTTTTCATTCCGTTTGAAATCTTTCATTCAAATTTTCTAACACAAATTCTGCTACCAGTGACAGGTATAGATGCACTTTAGGAACAAAAGGTAAAGAAGGAATGGAGAAGAGCATTACCTGAGTGCACTGGAGTCATAGAGTCTGCACGCTCCTCTTCCCCCACATCTTTTGCTGCCCCATTTCAGGCAAGTGGTGTCTATGGCTACTCCAAAATACACTGGGGCTGGAATCCCCGCTGGGTGTATTGAACAAACAAACAGAGGTGAGACATTTACTGTCCAGGGTGATCGGTTTCGATCTAGAGGCAGAACATTCAATAATACATTCCAACAGCAAGGACACTTGCACACTGCCTGGGGAAGACGTGCCTTGTGCTGCCCAGGCACACACCACCCTTTCCTCCCTGTGGGAAGCCAGGAAAACATGACAAAACATCAAAAAGCCTCTGGAAGTCCCTGGAAGGAGTGCTGGCCACGGTTTGGTTTCCTCACCCTGCGGGACATCTCTGGGGAAAAAAAAAATAGGAGATACTTCTCCTTTCTTGAGAGCAATGGAGCCTGTTCAGCCTGGGTGTAGGCTGAGGATGAGAAGGGACAGAGAGAGCAGGGTTTGGAGCCTACAGTGGGGCTGCAGGGATCCTCCAAGCATCTTGAGATCCCACTGTGGCAGGGTCAAAGCTACTGCAGTTCTTGGGGCTGATGGACAGGAAAAGCCTTTCTCATGTGCTGATGGGGACACCCTGCATTCTGTGTCACTTGGGGTGCTGGAGGAGAATGTGAGACTGGAGAGAAAATCCTGGCCTGCAAAGGTGTAAGAAAGAAGCCAACAGCTTGGTTTGATATAATCTCATCCAATTCATCTCACTCTGCTCATGTAAATAGGTGATTTGCTTCTTGCTGATTTTTTTTTCATGAAGACCTAGAGGATTTTAGAATTTCCAGTTCATTGGCATCTCATGTTACCCTTGATTTCAGGTGGTTCTACCACAAGGCTGCATTGAACCCCACCCCCAGGCACACCTGTAGTCAGTCACATTAATTCCCTTAGAAACTAGTGAATGTATGCCTGAAAAGCAATCACAAATTCTCAGCCACAGCTGTTCTATTACACTTGTTGCTGAGTAAGGGGACAAAATGTAATTTTAATGTTAGCTTCATAGCCTACAGGACCACATCTCTATAAATATTTGCCTTGTGTATTTTAATTATACCTAAGATATAATTATGTGATTTATGAAGTACAAAGCAATTTCCTTTTTCCGACTTTTTTCTTTAAATCATATGATATCTATTGCAGATAGACATTGTTTTTTCCAACCATCAAAGCTCAATTCTAAGATAAATGATTAGTGAGGAATGAATTAAAACTGACTCAGGAGTACAAATGGACTTACCAAGGACTCTTATTGCCAGGGTATAGATACCAAGTGCAAATGATTTCAAGTGGGGTTTAATGCACCTGAAAATAATAATAATAAAAGAGGTGTTAACTAGAAATAAAGCATCAGGTGTATATAATTAGAACACAAATAGAAAGCAAGAGAAAGGAAAGAAATGTGACCTTTTCTTCCTTCATTTCATGGACTTGGAGCAAAATGCAGAAATATGTAAAAAAGGTGATAAAACCAGAACAGCATCTAGGAATTCTGAACATCTACATTCAACATCACATTTTAAGATGGTTGTGGATTTTCAGATGATATCAGCACTCAGGGGTGTTACTAACACAGGACAAGAAAATTGCTAGTGAAATATGCATCCATTGGATGTTTTTATTCAGTTGACACTCCCTGAAATTCAGGATCAAGGCTGGTACAGGGTATTCAGGCACTCACTTTTCCTTGTACCTTTTCTAGATGAGGATCACACCTCCTGTAGGGGTAAATCCTTCAGGCCATTCTCTGACAGAGCAGTCCGTTTGCATTTGGAGCCTGCTGAGATTGCAGGGTGAGTCCCACACACACATCCAGCTCTCCTGGCTCCAGATGAGCCCTGCCCCAGCCTTGGATCCTCATCCTGGCTCCCTGAGGGAGGGGGAGGTGGTGGGCAGGGGATCAGCTGCCTTTCCACCCTGCTGGCAGCAGGGTGTGTATGGAGCCTCTCAGATCTGTAGGAATCACCTCTGTCCCAGCAGCTGCTCAAACCTGCTGCTCCTCCAGCATGTACCACACTGACTGTTACAGTGCCTAATCCAGCACAAATCTGGATATGTTTGATTTTGGCAAGCGGGTAGTCCCAGTCACGTGGTCAAACAAGGACATTTTTGGTATGTGGGGTAACACGTATATCAATATGGTGATTAATAAAACTTCTGTCACAGTCATTCTATTCAATACTAAATATATTTAAATAAATATTTAAATAGTAAAAAATGAACTGGGCTGAAATTCAATTTGTCACCATGGCTGATCATAGCACTCTGGAGATACAGCCTGTGTGGTCTAACTTAGGGTGGCATCTGCTCCTGCAAAAATTAATGTAATTGGGAATATGTTTAAAAAATAATAAAGACATTTCAGAACAAACTCTATTGTTCCTCACCAGGGGTAGTTTTCAACAATTTATTCTCTAATGCCCTGGCCATGGATTATCATCACACAATCTGTTGATTTTGGTTTATACAAGCACTGCCATCTATGAGGGCATGGCTGTAAAATGATTTTAAGTTGGAAGAACAGTGTCTTCCTCCCCTGCTAGACACCTGCTACACAAGCACTCCTCAGCCCAGAGTCCCTCTAAACAAATCTGAGGGCACAGAGAGCAAAAAGTGGAAAATAAAGCTAATAACTGGATATTTGATATGTGTTTCACAGGATTTATATCCTGCAAAAAAATATTCTCTTTCAGATGAAAAAAAAAATTGTTTGATTTTTTTGTATTGTCTTTGCAAGGAAACAGGAGCTCTTTGTGATGCTGAGTGATAGCCAGACCTCTTAGGGAGATCTGAGACTTCCTTTTCATTGCCTAATCTCCTGCTATTAATAGCTGGTGCTTGAACAACAGCTATCTGAACTGCAGGGCTTTTTTCCAAAAACTTCAGGGCTTTCCCAAGTTCCCTGGCTGCTGTAATTACATTAATACCACCAAAAATGACATTTCAGAAATGACTTGGTCACCAGCTGTAAGCATTTTTCAATGACTTCATTGTGAAAACCATCAAAGTAAATGTCACTAAATCTTAGAGGCTTTTAGGGATTTAGCTGTATTTGTCCTCCATGGCAGGTGCAGTGATAGCTGCTCATCTGAAAACATCAGCTTGCTTAAGAGCTGGAATCTTAACAGAGATGACTGAATGCTGAATAATTTTTAAAAGTGATCATTGGAAAAAATACATAATGAAGCCTGCAACTTGACCTTGGGACTATTTGTGTCAAGGAAAATTTACTTTCCTTCTGGTAACAGAAGCACACTTCCAATTCAGCCAGATTTTTTGAGAAACACAGTCAGTTATGGATTTCAAAAAAGACAAAAGTAAGCATGAGCTTAAAGTGGAGTTTTGCCCAAAGGTCATTTGCAGTGCAGAAAAAAAAATAAAAAAAAGATTGACCTTGCTGAAATATGTTTTATTTAGCTGCACATCAAAGGTGGATGCCTCCAATCCAGCAGGAAAACACATAACTTCTCAGTTTCACTTTAATGTCTCTCAAAGTAAAATGATTTTCAACAGCAATAAAAGCATTGGAGCACAACCAATAAAACTGTTTTACTGATTTCACATAACAAAGTGGTTTAGTATTGTAACTGAAAACCTTTCTGAGCTTTTCTGACTGAATTGATTAAGCAGTAAGACCCCCAAGAGCAAGTTCTTAGGGCTGAGAAGGGCAGGCAGCTCTGTGTGATTTGAGTTTGCATGTGTCCAGTTATGAACATTTCCCAAACACTCAATTTTTTATACAGTGGAGAGAAGAAGAAAGTAGGAGGTTCAGCATGGCTACCACAATTTTGAGACCCTGTGAGGTACCAGATACATTTTCCATCATGTGCCTTATGGATAGAAGGAAGATTTGATGTAGAGGGAAAGGGGAATTGCACCCCTGCATAGCCCTATGCCCACATTTATCCAACGTGGCAGAGGCAACCACAGAGAGAAATCTGGCACAAACCCTGAAGGCTTTGCTGCAAGCCCTCCACTCATGAATTGTCACAGAAATATTTTCTGAAAAATCCTTTGCTAGGATTTTTTTTTTTTCCTGAGAAGCTGAGAAGCCTCAGAGGAAAAGAAAAACAATAATTATCTGCTGCTATGGAATGCAACAGGTGCATTTTTGTTTGGTCCATGTGCGTTGTTTCTACTTGATGACCAATCACAGGTCCAGCTGCGTTGGGATTCTGGTCAGTCACAAGATTTTATTATCATTCCATTCTTTTCTTTGCTAGCCTTCTGATGTCTTCTTTATCTTTCTTTAGTATAGTTTTAATATATAATTTTATTTTAATATAATATGTATAATAAAATAATAAATCAGCCTTCTGAAACATGGAGTCAAGATTCTCATCTCTTCCCTTTTCCTGGGACCCCTGCAAACACCACCACAATGAATCATCCTGGCACAGGGACAGCTCAGTTGTGCAGGAGCTTCAGTAAAACTGGTCTAAAATGGATTACAGGGTGATTGTTCTTGGAGAGAGCCCTCGGGGAGAGAGAGATGCTGTGAGGTTTTGCAGCACTCAGGGGTAACCCTGCAAGGTGTGTGAGGAAAGCTGTGCAGCTTGTGCACACCTCACTGCCAGGGTTTGTGCAGGGCAGTGGAGAAGGATGCTCACCTCAGCCATTTCTGAAAGTCTCTGTGTGAATATTTATTCTGGTTCAAAGACCGTGATGGAACCCTAGCTGAAGTCATATTTCTTTATTTAGGTTTTTCCACACAGCCTATGTTCAGCCAGTTCTAACACTGGCATTGTCCAGGTGCTATAAAGATACCAGCAATGAGACAGGGCCTGGTCCAGAAAATTGAATTCAAAACCAAGGAGAATTTGGGGGCAAGAAAACACAGCTATAATACTAAAGATTAGTTAGACTGGATTTACTCTTGTTTTGTTTGAGAAGTAGAATGTGCCCATCTGGAAATAATTTGGAAAAAGGAACTGAGAAATAAAGGTTTCCAAAACAGAGCAGAGCAGGACTTGGAATCCAAACATTGCAAGTAGCTGACAAAAATCCAGATTAGGCACTTGTAGTATTAAATGCTTTTTGCACTTGCTAAAATTAGCTTCAAAGCTTACAGTGATGGACAAATAGTTCCAGCAGTAAATATGCACTGGGACAAGCATTCTATAAATCTGTGATTAGGAAATAGGAAAAAGAAAAATCTCATGCTAAAACAATTGTTAAGGAGCAGAATCTAGGAGCTACAATTATACGGAATATGCCACCTTGCACAGCTGCACAACATTTCCCATTACTAGGAATAGCAGGAGGGGAGGGAGTACCAGTCATGTGTCAAAACACTTTGAAAACATTTGGCAATGCCAGCAAGAATGATTTCTTACCTTAGGAGCAGTATGTATCCAGGTGTGCCACCTACTGACAAAGTGTATGAAGTGATAACTGATATTACTAGGAAATACAGAAACATTTTAGGACACTCATTTCCTTTTTGACATGGTCCCAACACAGCTGAGGAGCTCTGTGAAGATTCAAAGGTTCCCATGCAGCTGCAGTTAAAAAAAACCTGGAAGAGAGCAGGCAAAAGTGTATTAAAACCTAAATGGTGGAGAAGTGGATGTTTAGGAATTGCGCATTCTGGATGGCTGAAAGTTTAAGTCCAAAGTGGGAAATGTTTTACGAAAGGAAAAGGCTTATACAATGAAGGAGAAAATTATAAAGTATCTACTGTTGATGAATCTAGTTATTAGGGTTTATTCCAACAGTCTTGGTAGCCAAAAGCCCCCCCCTGAAAAAAGCCTCCAACATTCTCTGCTTGTGATTTCTGCTGGCAACAGCAAAGTGAAAAAAGTTTTAAGTGTAAGTGCCAGATTGCTAAAAAGCCCTGAGGAGTTCAGGGCTGAAGAGGATGTGCTGTGCTCAGTTTAAATCTACTTTGACAGACCAGGTTGTATCAGAAAGCAAGATGCCACCCCACAAGGAAATGAAGGATTTTCTTACACCTTGTATCAGAAATAAAGATCCCACCTCACACAGAAATGAGGATTTTATGGTGGTTTTCCCAGCGCCCTGTATCAGATATAAAGATCCCACCCCACACAGAAAGGAAGGGTTGCCTTACACCTTGTATCAGAAATAAAGATCCCATCTCACACAGCAATGAAGGGTTGCCTTACACCCTGGATCAGATACAAATGTCCCATCTCACACAGCACTGTAGGGTTGCCTTACGGTGTTTTTCCCGGTGCCGTTGGACGCGTGGCAGCCGGCCAGGCAGGGGGACACGTAGGTAACCCCATTCTCCCCACAGATGGGGTCCCAGTCGTTCGTGGAACAGGAGCAGCCTGAGTTGCACTCTGAAAACAGGGCTTGCTCGTGGTCACTCACTGGTTCAGCTCTGTGGAATAAAAGAGGAGCTGCAGGGGAGCTGCCGAGCAGATGGGGAGGAAACCACGATCACCTGCGGGGTGATGCTCTCTGCCAGGAGCACCTGGCCACCCCTTCCCTCTGTAGCCCATTAAAGATTGTCTCTTCACACCACACAGCAGTGTAAATCCTCATTACTCTGTTATCCAAAGGTTTTCACACTATCTCACCACCTACTGTGAGATAATATTTACTTTATTAAGGGCGACAACTACCAATTTCTATTCATGCATTTTCTCAGATTTTCCAAAGTTTTGGTTGTGCAGCTTTAACACAACTGGGCAAGTGGCACAGAGAGGAGTGAGTTACTCATGGGAAATGATCTCTGTAGAAGTTAGGAAGGAACTGATCAGAATGGGATTCATCCAAACTGAGTGTCTGATACCTTTCACGACAGCTCTCTGTCAAATTCAGTCATCAGACACCAGTGGAGCAGCTGCTGTGAGTCAGTGCTGGAAACTCCTCCCAAAAAGTTAGTTTTACAGAGTAATAGCATGGGTAAAATGTTAGCCTCAGGTGTACTTAATGGTTAATCCATGAATCCTTAAGTTTTGAGTTCAAAGGCTATTAAATGCCATTCATTGTTCAGTGGCACACAAAGGCAAGAAACAATGAATTGAATCTCTTCCCCCCTACTGAGCTACTCACATTTCCAGGAATCACTGGGCTTAAAGGATGGGTCCCATGGCAATAATAATTAAAAAGTAATCAGAAAAGTAATCTGCACTTGTGACAAAAATCCCACTGGTTTATGCCACAATCATGAGAGGGTCATGACACAACACCCGCTGGAATGGAGTGATTTCCATTGATTTGAATCAAATTTCTGGGAAGCACATCCAGGTCAGCCACTCTCTTTTCTACAAGGTCTACGTTGTGAAACAAAATGAGGAAGGAGCTGGGTTTGCAGAAGCCTTTTCTGCCCTGCCAGCATACCCATGGTAGGACACAGTCAGTCCAGCCACCTCTGAGTTCCCACAGCCCATGGCAAACAAGGAGAGCAGCAAAAGGTAACCAAAGAAAGATGATCCCAAGGAAAGCTTTGCAGCCCCCACAACACCGACTCCAAATCTCTTCATGATCAGACCTCCAGAGAATATGCCAAAGGCCACAGCAGGAATGTTAATAAGACCTGAAATCAAACAGAAATTTCTGTATTAATGAAGACCCCAGCTTAATGGGCTAACCTTGTCAGCCACAAAAACAGCTGCAGCAATCAGATGAAGGAGCAAAACATAAAAGATCTTCAGCCAGGGCATTTTATTTTGTCCAGACTTAGACTGATCCTTGGAGTGTTACAAAGGTGCTGGGACAGCTTTGAAAAACTTCCTCCCAAGGACGTGTCTTTGCTGGTTCCTTGATGGAGAGATTATGGATGAAGTTTAGATAATGCTCTTCCAATTCCTTAAGCTAGGTGGTTTTTTTCCACAATTAGTTTGTCAGTGGAGTCATTTGCTGATTCCTAGAGGACAAATTTAGTTTTATCTAATGTTACAAAAGCCAGAGCAAGATCTGCCTTTTAAAATTTTTCTTAGTGCTTCAAATTGCTCTGACGATTCTGATATCTATCAGAGATTTTGATAGAAACTGGTGGGGTTTTTTTTTTAAGAAGAAGAAAGAGTAAAAGAGGTTGTGAAAGAGAAATAAGCACTGTGAGTTTGAGTCAGCCCTCAGGCTCCTTAGGAAGGGTGGATTTGGAGAGAAAAGAAAAGGAGGAATTAAAATCACCTTATTGCAGGGACAGCCACTGAGCAGGATCCTCCCCTAAGCAAGCCATCACACAATCCCTGTTGGATATAGGCCCTGTGCTCAGAGAAATCAAATGGTTCTTAATCCTCACTCACTTTGCACATACCTGAAAGCTTAGCTCCAGAAAATCTTTAAATACAATGAGAAGTACTACTCTGAATGTAGGGATTGTTTTCTGGACTTTCTTTGGCCATCAGCTGTACTTGAAGATTTCTCCTTGCTTTGAGGAGTTTGGTGCCAGGAAATTCCAGCTTCTATCTTGAATGGAATTAACATAGCACAATGGATCACATCAGCTTTTCTGCACATATAGACCTCTGTTGCTGTGCAACTAATGCTGCTCTGGAACAAGGCAGTTCCCTCTGGGCTGGGGAGATGTAAACCTCTTTGCTGCTAATGCTATTGAAGCCCTGGACCTCTGGAGCTGAACCCCACATGCAGGTTCAGCAGCTGGGCAATCCAGTCCACCCTCTTGAAGCCAGTCACAAAAATGTTTATTTCTGTACCCAAAGGCTGAAGCAGCTTCTCTCTCTTGTGCTGTAAGGGGTAGCTTGGGATATGATTTTCTTCCTTTTATTTAATGCCAATCTCTTCAGAAAGTCACCCACAGCACTCACTGAACTGATCTTTGTTTTGTTGAAATAAATGGAAAGCCAGCAAGGCAGAAGATCTGTCTGATTATAAATTTGTGTGAACTGTTTTAAAATTATTTCTCAGTTATTTTCTTTTGTTGTACATACATTATGTATGTACATATGATGTAGAGGAAAATGGGGAAGAGAAAGGAAGGGGAAGGACTTTTCAAATTTCCAGTGAAATGGGAATCAAGATATCAAATCATGTAAACTTTTACAGTAACTCTTGCATAGATAAACTCCGAGTTAATTAGTGCTGAAGCAGAAATGAAATAACTTACCTCCTACGAGCTATTACTTAAAGTCAGACAAGGAAGTAGAAGAAATGAACATACCCTAAAAAAAATACAGTTTTTCCTATACATATATGCCACTCCTAAAATGTCCATTTTAAAGATATCAAGAAGCAGATATAGCATTACCTATAACAAAGTTAGTTTTTGAGGATGTCTGCCCATACTGTTGTTCAATATACTTTGGCTTATATGTCACCATGCCAATCAAAGAATTGAACTGAATAATACTTGCACACAAATACAGAATGTAGACTGGATTCCCAAAGAGGTTCTTCAGGGATGGCAAGAAATCTGCAAGACAAAACAGCAGAAATAAAACAAGCAGGCCAGAGAGAGAATAACTGCTGGAATAATGCTTTGCAACATGTGTGCCCCCTCCAAAAAACCCCAAACTGCAAAACATTTCAGAGGGAATCTGTGAAGTTCCCTGATGCTCCTAACAGCTCCCCCATTTCTGGAGGGAGCAACAGTGGAGCAAAACACTAAGCATCAATTCCCCAGAAGAGATATCTTGTTTTAAAGACCTTCTTTCCACCATAAACCAGGAATGATTTGGTTTCTATGTGTCCTCAACAGCCACAGCACGTTTTAGCTTAATTTGGGGCAAAGAGTGCTATTGAGGTGCACATTCAAGTTAATATTGTACATGTTTTCCTAACACATGAACTTACAAAAAAAATAATTAGCAAACACCCAAGGGTTGTTTTTTTTTGCGCACCAGTTCTGCAACAGTCACTATATGTGAATAAAACAGTTTTGCAGAGCTCTATGATATGTGCTGGGCCCCTATTGTAATTTTACAAATCTCAGCCATTTTTCATGCAATAGCAAATCCAGGCAACATTGACAAGACCTTTGTGTGTGTACTATGGAGTTGGAGAGTGAAAGGAAAAAACCAGAATTCTGAGACCATCAAAATAAGGACTCGGAAAGTACAAAATTTTGAAGTCTGAAAGCCTTTGAGAGAAAAACTGGTCAATCAGCAAGAAAACTCAAGTGAATTGCCTTTTGCCATCTCTGCAAGCTTCGCTTGCTGCCAGGAGGATGTGCCTTGGTCCTTGTTGTCCTCAGTGATGAACTTGGAGTGCTCAGAGGAGGTGCTGGAGTCCTTCCTGCCCTCGGGCCTGGGGAGGTGCCTGGGCAGGAACCAGAAGGGGATGCCAGCCAGGATGCTGATCAGCCCCGCTATCAGGTAGCCCAGCCACCACGCCCCCACCCACTGCACGTCCTTGGGGCTGATGGTGACACTGTCTGCAGAAAGGGGAAAAGAAGAAACAAATAAATGTAGGGACGTGCACCCTGTTTATGGAGTGACAAAACTATCCTTTGTCTCCTAAAAAAGGAAAGAAGCCCATAAGTTTCTCTCCTCAATTAGGTAAAAAGACATCTCATAGGACCTGGGGGTCACCTCAAAATTAAGGATAGCCAGTTGGATAGCAGCCAAAAAGTCCCAACTAAGCAATTTACTAGAAAAAGAAGAGAACAAAGGAACTAATGGCTTTTGTGAGGTGTTTTACCAGGGCAAGAACCTCTTGCCCCTGGCTCGGTTTTTCTCTTTGTTATTTTGCCTTTTATTAAAACTTTTCTGCTTCCAACACTCCCACAGAAACCATCCTGCTGATTTTATGCCATCTGAGGTGGCTGAGCTGTCTCAGGTGTGACATAGATCTCCAAGAGCTTATGAGACCTGGCTCGAGGAGACCCTTATATCAAATAAACACATCTGGAGGATCTGTGCTGCTGATAAGGAAGGTGGGTTTGCAGGGTGGTTTTTCCATCCAGGTCCAGCTGTGCTCTGTGTCACTGTGGGTGTTTTACAGGAGCAGTGGGGACATGCTGAGGGCTCACTGATTGCTGGCCCTGACACTGCTGTGCCACTTGCACATCCCCAGAGATGCTGCCAGCACCAGCACTTGGGGCAGTCCAGGTGGCCACTCACTTGCTCCCAGCCAGGCTGCTCTGCACAAATCCCCAGGAAAAAATCTGTTTTCCTCCTGATTGTTTTTAAATTATTGCTTTCTCAGAAGAAGAGCAATCAGGAGATTTGGTGCCCCCTGCCAAACCACTTTTCTAGGTAACAAATATTAAAAAGGAACATGCAGGATCCTGACCCTCAGTCCTGTTTCCTCCTGGCTGCCATGGTCTCCCCAGAGCCTCCTTAGCAGAGCATCTCCTGGAGGCACCTGCTGCAGATCTGCTGGGGCTGAGGAAGAGTCAGAGCTCCTTCTTCCTCTACACCCATCCTCCTTGCCAGCCTGATCTGCATGGACCCCTACACTGCTGTATCCTTTTCATGTCATGGAGTGCCCACTCTACCCCTGCTAGCCCCTCATGCCTAGAGGATAACCAGAGAGTTCTTGGCCAAAAGTAGGCATTTCAGAGCCTGACTGGGTTTTTAAAGCCTCAGTGTTCTGACTTACCCAGATCCACAAAGCCAATGTCAACGTAAAGTTTGGCACAAAGGGATCCCAGGAGAAAGCCAAATATTGGCCCTATAATTGCCACTGTCTGCACACAGCCTGGAAGGGAAAACAGGGCACTGTTACACTCCTGAGCTAAAAAAGGGCACTGGTTCTTCTGCATCTGACAGCAGATTATGGCATGTGATGGGCAGCAAGGGACACACATTGAAATATTCAAATACCGAAAGACGCAGTTACACAAATTGAAATATTTCCAAGAAGAAAAAAATCATCAATAAAATTTTCCCCACTATGATGACACTTTTTATTGTTTTCCAATTAAAGAGTTACATTCAGCCTGAAGGAAAAAATGTCAGCAAACTGAATGGCATGAACTCAACAGCAGCACCAATCTACAATTGCTAGAAATGCTTTAGCTGACAGGATCACAGGAACTGGGGAGCAAATGTCATTTTTTAAAGTTAACTGATCGTTTTCAATTGAGCTAGGCCCAGGCTGAGAAATCACTTTGCTTTGGTTTCCACTGTTAATATATTTCAATACACCCTCAGCCAAACTTTTTGAATACTTTGAATTTGAAAAAATTCACCTAGAAATCTGGGAAGAGAGAATCTCTTACAGAGAGAATCTGATTTTTTGCCTTTTGCCTGGTTGGAAACTTGTCAAGAGCAGATGAGATAGGAATTTTTGGTAATATTTCAGGTACAGCCACCAGACAATGAACACAAAAAATGGTGATCCCAACTTCCTAAAGCTTCAGTACTATTGTTTATAATCCTACATGAATCTGGAGGAATGTTTTGAGTGCCCACTGAAATTCTATTTTAAGTGCTTAAAAGAGAGCCTGTTTTTATCACTTTCCAGAGAACTGAATGTGCACAGAGGCTCAGCAGTCCACATCCAGAAGAATTAGGAAGATTAGGGTAGCAGCAGGAACCCAAGGTCAAATTCTTTCACCAAATTAAGATAATGGAACTGTGCTGGTATAATTAAATGGGAACTTGGTCCCTTGGGTGTACATGACTGTTAAATAAACTTTAGTATTGGAAATTATGCAAATAAAACAATCAGGGCAAGTTAATTCAATAACATTCATTCCATTATTCAGAACAACTCAGTTCTCTCCTATGGGGAGAAATCCATGAGGAAAAAGAAATTATATTTATTTTACCAATATATAAGGCAGCATTCTCTTCAACAGCATAATCATCAATGTATGCAATTCCCAGGGGCTGGATGGGGGTTTCACCTATTCCACGCAGGAGGTTTCCAAGTAAAACATAGATCCACATGGAGGAGCCTGCTTCCTTCTCACACCCTGTGGGCACAGCAAGAGACAGCAAGCATGTGTTTGTAGTAGCACTTTGACACTGAAAGCTCAGGGCTCCCAAAATACTTCTGTAGTGGGAGAAACAGTAGGAAAACTGTGAAATGGCTTAAGGGAGAAAACTTTTAGAATGAGCTGCCTCAAAGATAGTACAATTTTGCTGGTTTTATACATTTGCCACCACATCACTTTTTAGAAAACTCAGTTCCTTCTAATGAAAACTGGGATCTCCTGACAGAAAGATTTGGGAAACATCAATGACAGCAAGCACTGCCAGCCCCAGGATTTAACAGAGACAATCCTCACCTGCATTTATTTTTGCTTGAGATTTCTCCAGGGCTGAGAGTGGAGTTTGGCTTTTGTCCTGCAGACATGGGGAGAGGCTGACAGTGGAATTGATGGTGGAAGGGAATCTTTCATACCTGTATCTGTTTGGAAAACAAAGTTTTATTTATCCATAAGTATTGATAAGAAAAAGCAAGCAGATCTGTAACTACCAGATAGGCCTAAAGCACTTAAATGCAAATTTCATCTGCATCCATAAGAATCCATCTGGATCCATGGCCAGTGGTGCTTTACAGGGGATAAAGAGAGCTCTATTTGTACCGCAGCTGTACATTAAAATTCTCCCGTTGGTTTTTTTGCATCAGTGATTAATTTCAGGTTAACAGGCACTTTGCTCTACTGTGATATGTGAATTTGGACTGAGATTATCAGACACTGGTGTATCCTCTGGCTTGTACTGAGATTGTCTTTCTGAGTTTAGTCATCACTTCTTTACTGTTATTTCAACAATTCCTAAACACCAAAATGTGGCCAGTCAAAATCAGAGACTAATTTTAAAAAAAGCTGATTACAACTAAAACGAGCATACATGTTAAATTATTTGCTCTACAGTAATAAATAATAAATTAAATATTTTAATAATAAATAATATTTTAATAATTATAAAAATAAATAATTATTTGCTCTACAGTAATAAATCTTTTCACCAAAAAATTAAATTAAGTAACCACATCCCCATATGCCTATTTCTATCATCATAACCAATGCCAAAATGTTTTAGTGAATGCCATTCAGTGTGCACAGCCCAGCTGGAAAACAGGGATCACTCTGCACTTACCTTCCCATGAAGAACTGGGGCATTGCAATTAGGAATGTTCCAGCTGACATAATTAAGCAGCCTGCTCCAATTATTCTTGGCCTGTGAAGCTTTGCTCCAAAGTAGCTCACTAGAATTATGATTAGGAGGTTCCCTTGGAGAGTACAAAAGGAAAACTGAGTTTTACTGCTTGTTGATAAGAGATCCCCTAAAATCACAATTCCCAATATGTAGGCACTGATTTGGTGGGAATGGCCTTTCTCCTTCTTTCCAGGCATTCTGCAGGAGCCCAATGCCTCCTGTGCTAGGAAAACCATAAAGCTTTGGATAAACAGCTGGAAAAGAGGAGGAAGCCTGTGCCAGTTGAACAGAGAAAATAACCAGAAAAGTAAAGAAAGGAGGAATCAAACAGAGTTTTACACACTTAGGCTAAGATTTCATGAGTACCACAGTCCACAGAATACCCATGAGATAAATTCAGTGACCTGAAATTGTAAGAGATAATGACATGCTGGAAACTTTAGTGTGAGAGGGAAGGAGAGGGACTGGACAGGAAATGTAGATTAAAGTTGGAGGTTTGACCTCCTGCTGCTTAACAATGGACATAATGCTTAATGATAATAAAGCTTAATAATGCTTAATAACCTGCTCTTATAATAACGGAGATCTCAAAGGACAAACACCTGTGGGGGAGGTGGATTTCTGCCTGCAGAAATCCATGCAGCAAAATTCTCAATTAACACTCAAAATGTCTATTAGTCACATGCTTAACTTACCAAATTACAATTAGCCACATGCTTAGCTTATCAAATTATGTATTTTTTATGTCTATGCTGAATTGCTTCTATTAGCAACCTTATCCTTATCCAGTGTGAACATAATCACACTGATAGCCCCACTTATGTTTACCAGGTGAATCTTGCTCAGTTTTAAGTTTTCAGGGAGATTCATGCAATCATTCTTCAGAACAAACTGCATCACTCTTTTTTTTCTGAAATAAAAATGTGTTTCTACAGCACGTACCAATTTCAAAACTTCCATCAATAACACCAACCAAAGAGGAAGGGATGTCAAATCTTCTTTCTATTTGTGTGATAGTACTTTTTAGATAACTTCCTGACAGTGCTTTAGCAAAATAAACAAAAGACAATGCACCAAGAAATATCTGTGGAAAAAAAAAAAGACAGTGATTAAAATCAGGCAGTACAGAAGATAGATGAATTATTTTTAAAGATGTTCTGCATTCCTACCTCTTCTTTTGCCAAATAGCCAATATTTCTCCTACTTCTTATTAAATGCTAGATTGCCGATTTGTTCATGTCTTATGAGCAATATTGATAAAAACTGAATTGACCCTCAACCATTGCTAATTTCAGGTAGATGCCAAAGCTACTGCTCTTGAAAGACAGAAACCTGTGATTTTCTCAGGAGGGAGCATCTTACACAGTAACCATATGGGTAAATGCTAAGTGTGGCTTGGTGGGGAGGTGAGTTTTTGAACATTTTAAAATGTTATATGTTCTGTGAGATGAACCTGCCAGGCAACTCTCTTCTACTAATACATGAATTTTTTCTCAGAGTGCACCCCACATTTTGCACCTTCTCCCCTCCCTTTATTTTGCAGAGACAGTTTTTTCTCAGCATCTGTTTTAGCATGTCCTTCTGACTTAGGAGTGGGCTTTGGAAATTAAAATCCATCTCCCTTCACAGTGCTTTGGTTTGTACTTCAAAGGTACAGACTGAGCCCCTTTCCCACAAAATTACCCTGGAAGATGAGGGCTGGTCCGAACTGCCTGTGGTGGGAGTGCAGGGTCCTCAGAGTGAACTCTGCTCCTGCAGATCTGTTGCCTAAATCTGCCCTCACTGAATGCAGCCCAGCTCAGTTTATGTGCTCCACAGACACTCCCACACAGTGGAATTGGTCATGGCAACCACAACTTTGCTTTCTACCTTCAGGTACAGGTGGTGTTGACTCAAAATGAATACAAAAATGGATGCTTTCTGTCCCAGAAGTTAAGAGACATGCTAAGATTTTATTTGAATAGAAGTCTAGAACCTTGTGCAGCTCCTTAATCCTCTCTGACAATCACACTCCCAGTAAGCAGCTGCTCTGAGCAATGGCCTCACCTCCAGTGCAAATCTCCTCACATCTCATTTGACAAGGCACACTGGCAATAACATCACTGCTGGGTGCAAATTCATGTATATTCAAATATATCTCTGTGTCCCTTTATCCAGGGCTGGTTATCCCTCCTCCAGAAACAGTTGTGGGTAAATAAACATTTATAAACCCTCTCTGGGTCTTTTTTCCTACAGCAGCATCTCTCAAAGGACTCTTCAGTACAAATATTATCATAATATTTTACATTTTCTGTATTTTTATGCCCTTGGATTTTAAATACCAATGTGACAGCACATAGGTTTTTTTACAGAAAAATTGTATAGGTAAACAACATATTGAAATGCTTCTGAATGTCTTTGGATCAAATTTTTTACTGGTTGCTTCTGTCCTAGGTGTGCAGTGGTGGAAAGACACTCCTGATTTAGGGCCGGGACAGAAAGGTACACATGATTTCACATTCTTCTCTGGTTTGTCAGTGCTTAGAAGCAGATTTTTCACCACATCTTTCTGGTTAATGAAGGCAGTTTTAAGACATAGGAAGGTTGATAACTGGTAAAAATAACCTGTTGTATCTGTATATTGTTTTCTTAACATATTAGTCAGTTCTTCCTGACTTAGAGATATCTTTAATAATTTCATTCTGACTCAGCAAGACCTAATCAGAACTCAAAAAGGGTTAGTTCACAAAAAAAAAAAAGAGATAGGGTTTCTAATTTCCTACAGGAATACATTAGTAATATCAGTTTGGGTTCCTAGAAGACACAACTTTAAAGAGAAAGAAACTGAGCTGAAATAATATTGCTTTTCTATTTCTGGAGCTAATAAACTGATTCTTGACTGGCTAAGGTGTGACTGAAGTTTTATTCATTGAGGAGATTGGATTATCATTGTAGCAAATGGAGAAGCATTGATAGAATTATATTATTGTACAAAATTTATTTAATAACAACTCTTCTTCCATTTCAAAACAAAGCCATTCAAAATTTATAGACTTCAGGGCAACTATTGCTCATTTCACTGGCTGGAGCTGGATTAACACCTGAAAGATGTCTGTTTGAGTGAGTGGGAAAAACAACAGAAATAAAGACTGTGCACCATGAAAAGAACGAGGCAAGGCCAAAACCTCATTTTCCACGTAACTCAAATCATCTCACCATTGCATGGTGACGTTGAGCCCTCACCCAGGAGAGTGTCAGGAAAAGAGGCAGAGGCAGCAGGCAGAGCCTTGTGCTGCCTGCTGTGCCCCCTGTCCCGAGCAGGGAGGTGCAGCTCCCTCCAGGCAGGCACAGCCACATCCTGAGGCTCAGAGCAGGGACCTCCCTGCTCCAGGAAAAACTTCCTGGGGGTGAGAGAGGTGTAGATAAAGTGGTAAAAAAGAAGTAATATTTCTGCAGTTTCATTTCAGTCACCTCATGCAGAGTTCTCTTGAATGAGGAGCATTACAATCCTGCCTTAATAACACAGCACTCAAAACACACGGACTAAAACACGATATTAGTTTGGAGAGCCCAGCAGACTGCCATGGCTGCTATCTTAAAAAAGCAACTATCTTTAAAAAGCAATCTGCACTGACAGCTGCCTGTGCTGTCTGTCTGCCCTGCTCTCGACTTCAGGTGGAGCAATCAGGAAGACAGAGAGGCTTTTTAGGATGGGTCTTGAAGATCTCACAGTATGCAAGCCTCAGCCAACAAATTATATTTGATGACCGCCAACATTGACAAATACAGATCTGTAGATTTTCTTGTGACTTAGAAATGTATCTAATAATTTCATACAGACTCAGCATGACATAATCAGAACTTAAAAAGGGATCATTCATTAAAAAAAAATTAAAAGAGATTTTCTAAGTCCCTACTGGAATATTCAAAAGCTCTTACTCTACCTTTATACCTCCACAACACGACTGCTTTTCCTTGGATGCAGAAGATTCAGACTTGAATGAAGATCGGTCCACGGGCAAGATTGTGTTGTTTGAGAAAAAGTGAGTATTTTCCTTGGATGAAACCTCCATGATGGTATCCTCTGCCTCTAAAGCAGAAAACATGGAGAACACTTTAAAAGGGCATCCCATTAGCTCAGCCTCAAAAGCTCATCATGTGACAGCAACACCCCGCTGGACTGTTTTCCCAACAACAGCAATTACCAAACTTTACAACAGAATCTGACCAGTGCACTGGATGTTTAATTATGGAAATTTGCAATCCACTTGCCTATAATAATGGAGATTAAATCATACTCAGCGAACAGCCATCATCTTCATTCTCTGGCTATCATCAATGTGATTTCATTAAACACTTGGCCAAGCATTGCCAGCAGACTGAACAAGGCTCATTAACATTTTAAACAACATTTCTGAAGGCTACATGTAAATTCATGTTTCTGGATGTGACCAAGTCTGCAGAGATTTCTCAGCACTGATCTCTGAATTTCCCATATATCTGGGACATGAAGTAATTAGATCAAAGGAAATCTATCCCCCTTAATGAGGCACTTGAATTGTTTTAGATGGAAACATTAGCTCTAATCGTCTGATTTCAGCTAATGAGTTACACAAGAATAAAGAGGTTTAGTTCCCTTTACCATTTTACATAGAGTCTTAGGGCTCAGTGGTCAATTGTTTCAGGGGAAAATGTGAATTTGCTTCTTTGCAGGTAATTACAAAGAAGTAAAGAAAAACTAAATACTGCACTTTGAAAACAAAAGGTATCAGCAATTCTTAAATCTCCAGTTACATACTGCACTGCTTTGTTCCTTATTTCAATCTCTAAATCAGATCTGAAAATATTTATGAAATCAGCTTCTGTGTTCACTTTTAGGCAGTCCTATGTTTTATAGAACTGCTGCCCAAAAATATGAATAGGAAAAGTTCCTGTTCTCTCATGTTTGTCTGAAGAAACATCTTACATAAGTTAAAATATGTATGGTTTTATGTCTATACCTCTGGATGCATGTGTTTTCATAGCTTCCCAAAGAGGCACCTGTTTTACCAGAAATACAGGTGAAAATAACAAAAGTATATCTTTAGATGCTCATATTTGCTCATAGGCTCTGTTCTTATATCAACAAGACAAAAGGACTTTGCTTATGACACCACAATTTTCACCAAGATCTCTCCATCATTTGAAATAAGAGCTGTGACTACATATGAATGTTTGCATTTCACACTGTCCTGAATGGAACTCTCATGTATTTCCTTATCAACACTAAGGAGTGTAGAGTTTTTTTTGCAATAAAAAAATAAATTTTTTTGTGCTTGCTGAATGCTTATTGCACTTATTCCTGTTCTGCTTCTGATTTTCTTGATGTCTTGGGAAAAGTCACACTTTTGAACCTGAACCCCACTTTTGAACCTGTATAATGGGGAAAACCAGCATGTACCTCACAGCATAAATCCTTTTATGACAATCACATGAGGTGTGCTGCCATGGAAGCGCATTAAATAGCCTCTACTGCAAGGTTTGAGATGCTCTGCATATTTACAGCAATTTTGGAATGAAAAAACCCCCAAAACCTGGAAAAGGAAAACATATGCACCACAGCCCCATGAATTGTCCTTATCTCTCAGCAAAGCACCTTCCAGCTAGAGAAGATGGGCAGAGGTGTGGAGGGTCTCCTCCATTGCAGCACACATGCAGGATTGGCCAGAACACAAAAAAATTGCTGTGGTGGTGTGGGGGTGGTGGAATATGATAAACTGATGCTTGACAGCAGCATGCAAGCTCGTGTTCCACTGAGCTGAAACAAATCTCAAATGGACAGCACAGCCTAAACAATACTTATGCTCACATTATTACAGCATAAAAATTGTTAACTTTTATTGTCTGACTGTCAAATTGAGGAGTGCAAGGAAGGCCTGATATCCATGTAGTTTTTAATATATCCCCAGGTATATATTTATAGATATCTACAGGTCTGATATATCCCCAGCTGCTCTTGAGGCATGGCTTTAAGGAGGTTAGTAGTTTTCAGAGCATCAGTCTGGTTGCCCTGACAATGCCTCTGATGGAAGATTTAACACAAGGCAGAGCACAGAGAAATGTGCCCAGCTGAACCACAGCCAGCTGCACTGTTGGTTTTGACCTCTTTGGTGCAACCAGAACACACAGGACTGATTCACTGTGATCACAGATTTGCCACTCAAATACTTTTGGCACTGTTGGTGTTACAGTGGCAGTATTCTTTATAGACTGCCCGTTCCAGTGGGAGGTGAGGGACATCTCTGGTTCTATCCAAGGCTGGCCTCAGGTTGTCACCATACCATATTTCTCTGGTGACACAGAAAATGAGGACAGAGAATGTCTGAACACTTCCTTTCCAAACATGGCAGGAATGCCAGAAAAAGGTAACCATAGAATCATAGAATTGTTTAGGCTGGAAAAGACCCCTGAGATCATTGAGTCCGTCTGTAGATGCAGCACTGAGAGTCCACCACTAAACTCTGTCCCTGAGTGACCCATCCACCCATCTCTCCAATGACACTGGACAAACCAACAATTTATCAAATTTCTCTTCTTCTATAAAAGAATGCAATACAATAAGTTATTTAGAGAAAGCGTGCAAGAAAGTTCATTACAAGAATGTAAACATCAGAAGGCTTAGAAAATCTTACAAAATCTTAGAAAGTTAGGGTGACACACTGCAGCACTGCAGCTGTGCTTCACCACAGCTGTAACAGCTGAGTGACACTCTGCCTGCTGGGTGACACTGCCTGAAGGACAGCTGCTGGCCATGCTCACACCTTGTCCCTGACTCTTCTGGGCCCACAGCTGGGGCCCAGATCCCTCCTTCCATCCCTGCCTCCAGAAGCTGGGCTGTGGGAGCCCTCTCTGGTGGCCCTGCTCTCCATCCCCCCAGCAGCACCCCCAGGGGCTCACCTGTGACACAGCCTGGTGGCACTCACGTCCCAAGGGCTGGCATGGGCACCTGTGCCTGAGGGTCAGCTCCAGGGACAGCCCTGGCCCTGAGCACACACCCAGCAGGCTGGGACACCTCCAGAAGGGCCCCTTCACTCATGCAGAGTGCAGGAGTGAGAGAACATCCTTCCCCCTCTGGGAACTCCTGCACTCTGCAGTAAGCCTCCTTAGCCTTAGACAGCCACAGGAGCTGCACTTGCTGCACTGGCTGGACACACAGACAGCTCAGCCATGAGCCCAGCTAAGAGACATCCTCTAGGAAAAGTCAAGCAGCAAAGAGAAGAAGAAGAAAAGCCAAATCTTACCTGGCAGCAGGAATCCCCAGAGATGGTGCCCGCCAGTTTTCATAGGTAAGCTTCCTCTACTGCTCATGCAAACCCACGCTTGCATGCACAGGCACTGGTCCCAGCTTAGAAGGGGGAAACACTGGAGGGGAAAACCTCCTTTCAGAAATGACCCTGTCTGTGGATGTACATCTTATTCTGGAGGTAGAGAAAGGAAGAGAATGCGGGTGGGGGAACTCGTTTTGTCTCTTGTTTTGCCTGAGCATGAGCTATTTGTCTGCCCCTCATCCTCCTCCCCCACCTGCTCAGGTTTTCTCCCTCTGTCCCCTCCTATCAATTCCAGGACACTGGGCACACCAGCAAAGCAAAGAGGCTGGGTGTCCTGATGGGAATCATGAAGAGCACCTAAACAGCTCCCAGGGGTATTTTGCTGTGTAAGTTGCTGTAAGTTTGAGGAGGCACGTGACAAAGCTTTCTGGAGAGAAAAAAAAACCCCAAAACTCTGATCTTATTAATTTCTTAATTCCAGGAAACAGAGGAATTCAAGGGGGGAAAAAAAAGAAAATGGGGAGTGTGTAAGAGAAGACAGGCTGGAGGGTGGACAGGATATTCACAGTTATCCAGTCCTGGTCCTTCTTCTGCTGCCCCAAATCCACAGGGCAATGTCCCTGTCAACATGAAAACAACCCAACAAAAACGACAGAGGGCGAAGATCCATTTAGGGGGAGGACAGAATTACATGGAAGAGTCAGTCAGTCCTTTGCCACAAGGAAAAGAAAGGAAAATTTTGAAGATTTCTTTCCCACCCTGAGTTTTTTTCCTGCCACAAGGTCACAGCTGCTGAAACATTTATTTTAAAGTTTGGGTAAAGGTGAGGAACGTGACTAGCTCCCTCTGTAGTTTGTTGAGCTGAGAGGGGCTGTAAATCTTGCCTTCTGCTGCCCCGAAGGCTTTGATTATATAAACAGAAAAGGTATTAAAGTTAAAAGTTCTTCTTCCTTTTCTCTTCTTATACCCTCCCACCCTCTGCAGTATAGCAGGTTCCCATGGCAGCTAACACCTCACTCACACAGCCAAACACAGAGCAGGCTTCTGCTTTCTCAGATTTAATACAAATCATTATTATCCTTCCCTTCATTATTTCTCCATTTTGGGCTCTTAATGTGGCTGAAATTTTATTACACTACAAGTAATTCACATTTTGTACTTTAAAGTGTCTTGTATCCTTCTTTGCTTTGGAAACTTGGAAATCTATTTTCCCCTTTTCTAAGAGATATCAGGGTGCCTAGTAGTCCACAGTAATTAGTGATTAGGAGACTTAGTGATTATGAGCTCTTTCAGCCTCTTGAAGAGAACAGCTTCCAGGCCATTTCCTTCCATTATTAGGAAAACTGAGTTTACACAATACAGGACCTGTGCTAGTCTTGCATGACCTTTAATCTTCATGGCTGACCTTGCTGCTTTCAAAGATTTCTGACACAGATTCCAGTTCTTTTGCCACCGGTAACCTTTACCACACTGTCCTTTAAAACAAGTGAAGTTCCATCATCAGATTCCTAAATTTGTTATAAAAATCCCTTAATCCTCTAATCCTTCTAAATTATGCTACAAATGGTATTGATAAGCACCAGAGCCTTGTCCTCCACACTCCCAGAAATATACCTACAGACTGCTTTAATGTTCTTTAGAAAGGAGCAGTGCTTTGAAGAAAAGGGCACACAAGATTTAGTGCAATTCTCTCATGTTTTCTGGATTTTCGGTTCATTGTAAAACTGCAGTGTCAAGTTTTTACCACAGTTGGTCTTTTACTGAAATTTTGTTACAGAGTTGTCTCTGACTTCTTTATAGGTGGTGATCTTAACTGGAACTTCCCCAAAACCACTTTGGGGAGGTATTATCCATTATGGAAAGTTTTCGTATGCCTCCAGAAGAGTGTCATCCTTCCTTTATGAACTAATTATAGCTTCCCTAAAATTCAGTAAATTAATCTGACAGAAAGTCTCATCCAGGTAGGAATTTCTTAGTTTTCTGGGCCCTGCAAGCCATGGATGTCCCATGGAAAGGCAATGTAGTATATAACCCAGCACAATTCACTACCAAGGACTGAGACATGAGAAACAAATCATTACCAGTTATAATACTGGACATGACACCCCTTGTTTGTCACTTTTCAGTGCCTCCCACAGCACAATGACACAAAACCCACTGGAAGCTTGCTGGACAATCAACCAGACAAGCAAGGTTTTGCTTTCCTATAGTCCTAAAAGAAACTGCCTGCTTAGATATACTTATTCTGTAATTGGAACAAAACCTTTAAAGCAGCTACAGGACAAAGAACCAGACTGAAGCTTGTTTCTTGAGGTCTGTTTTCTTTGCATTCCTATTTTGCATTAGTAGCAGGAAATTAGAAGCCAGACCACCTTCATTTCTAAAGCACAGGTTAAATGAATTATACTTACAAAGCCTTGTCTAGCCAGAGTGAATGGCTGTGACAAGAATTACCTTCATACACAGGCCCACCATTACACTGACAGCACAGCAGCTTTGTGGGCCAGCCTTTGGAAGCATGAAATGTTTTCTTTCCTAAAAGACATTTAAAAAAAATAGTATTCCAACAGAACGCACTTTAATCTGCTAGGAGGAAAATACTGTTTAAAAACACAAACCAAAACATATAAATATCACCTTAAATCTGAATTCAAGTGATTCCTACAGTCCAACAGAGAATACATTTGCAATCCTTAATATTGTGCTGCAAAGCAAAGTTACTTATAAATCCTTAGTGGAATGAGTCTTCAACTACTCTCACTGAAACTTGGCCAAATGCTCCTTTAATATTTTATTTTTGCTGACATGTAAATGCTCCAACCTTGAGCAACAGATACTGTAAATGTGCAGCCTGCAGTCAATGTCAAGTAGAAAGAGGGAAGACATTTGCAGTTTAATAAGAAGCCATCCTAATTTCACTGCCTATAAAATTTTAATTGCTTTAGTTATGCTACTCCACTGCTATGGATTATTAATTTCTGGACATTAATTTTCCTCTTTTTGTTGCCAGTTCTAGGAACAGGCTTGGTAAGACTATAAATGAGTAGGAACCCCACTGCCAGAACAAACCTTGGGTACCCATTCCACACCAAAGAACCAGAGATAAATAATACATAAATAATAATTTTGGCTTTTAGAAGCTCTTGGGGATTGCTGGGGGAATTTCAGACTTGGGAATTTTCCTGCCCAACTAAAGACTTCCAGATCTATCCTCAAAGAATATTTTTCTTTACAAAGGACAGCAAAGCAATAGAAAAACATTCCAATTATATTTTGGACCCGTCTAATTTCTTAGTATTAGGATATGCAAAGGTCCTACTGAATAGTCTCTTTACTCTGAGGCATTCAACAAATTATTCCTGATATTTACATTTTCAGCCCCTTGCATGAGACATAAGGAAGAAAATTTTTCAAAACTAGGAGCAGCAGTAAAGGTCTTTCTTTATTGCACCCTGACCACAGGGCAGTATCTGTGCATGCTCTCTGTGCTGGGTACCAGAGACAATGTTTAGAGTGTGGTCAATGGCTCTACATTACCTTGCAAGCACTTGCAGAAGGTGACTGATCAGGTAAAATGGCTCAGAGGTTTTCCTTCCTGAATGGTTAGTAAAAAAACAAGCAAAAAACCAAGCAAAAAACCCCAACCAATTGCCCCTGCACTCAAATGGCAGAGTCAGGCAGGTTTTAAGGAGACATTTGAACAGAATTACTATGTTTTTTTAAATAGCACCACACTTTGCAAAGATCCCAGAGGGCCCTGTGAGACCTCTTTGTGAGGTATACAACAAACAGGATGAATGAGAAATCCAGGGATGTGACATTCTTCAGGCCAGGAAGCATTTGCACCCACTGGAGCTTTGGGGACAATTTCTGTGTGTAAAGATGTAATAAGTGAAACTGGAACTCTCCCAGCTACCAGAGATTAATACCATTATCTTAAAAAAATCCCGTAGCACTTTCCTTAATGAAAATAAGTTCTTTGAAGTAAGTTTAAACCTAAAGATTTTGCCTAGAAATGTAGAGAGAGAAGGTACCAAGAATTGAGCAGAAGAGCTGATTACACTGAAGGTGGTGAATTTGTAGAATATGATGGAAGAACAGTAACAAACAATCACCACCTGCAAGGGATTGAGAAGGGAAGCAATTTATCAGCAACAAAAGGCACATTAAATGAAGCCATTGTGCAGATCAAACAGGAACCTTCTGCTGTGTATTTCCTGGCTGAAGACAAGCAGGTGCTGCAGCAACCTTTCATCTGTAGCCGACTTCCAAACCATTCTGTGTGTATCCCAGGTTGTGCAGCGATTATAGCTGGCAATCCACATTGGGTGTGACACAAGCCATCAGAGCTTTCAGTTTAACTTGAAATTTGCCCATTTCCTCATGAATTAATTCAAGGTTCCTGTCACCTCTGGGCAGTGAAGCTGTTGAACAAAATAGTTTTGACAACTTCCACTGCAGCACACCAGGTCTCTGGGAATCCAGTGTGAAGTGGTTAAAAATTCTCCTTTGGATGGTGTGACACGGCAATCCAGAGCTACAGACCCCAGCAGCCAGGGGAGCACCTGCAGGTTCCCCCCCTGTCCAAGCTGTTTGCTCTTCCACCCCTGCATTAACCACTGACAATACCTGGGGAGCCCGTGGGGGCATCAGACTGATTTCCACAGTTATTCCACAGTTATTCCACAGTTATTTTGGTGAGATAATTGAACACACATTGAAAGAAAGCATTACCAAACAAAGCCCCAATAGTTCTCTGAGAGTTGTGTTTGCAGTGAAACACCTCAAGTGCTTTTAGGCAACTGCATTTGCCCAGCAATTAAGGTAATTTGAACACCTGGAAAATGCAACATTTAATTGAGCTGAGAGGGGCTGCATTCATGGCCTCCTTTATGCTTTAGCAGAACCCCAGGAGAGGCAGGCTCATGTGTGGTCTCATTAGCAGATTCACGGCTCCTGCCCTGTTTTACTGCTCAGCTCTTCCCATGGGAACCTCTCGCTGTTTGAAGAGCTCCAGAGAGAGTTTGGGGATTTTCAGACAAGTGCATTCCTTACCTTGGTAGCCCCTGCTCTTTGTGATGAGTAGTAGTGAGACCAAAGTTTCTCTTTGCCCAGTTCCATTCCTCTCTGTGAATTTAAAATCCATTAATTACATGCTCTTGAGATAATAAGTGTTTGGGACAGACCAGCTGCTGGCGAAGAAGCAGCTCTCTTGGAATAGGTAAAGCATATTTTACTTTCCTCCTGGCAATGATTCTGATTTGTATCTTCCTAATCACTGCCTGGTGCAAATTTCCTTCCAATTTTTTTCCATTCAGAATTTTAGCCAAAGGACAAATAAACTGGGGGGCATTTGAAAACTGACAGCCAGATACGTGGCAGATATTCTTGAGGATTTTGAAATCTGTTAATTTTTCACTTATAGGAAAAGAGGCTTTCGAGACATGGTTGATCTAGATAATTTTTATGCAACCATTTCAAATCAATTAGCTGAAGAGCTTCCAGGTCTTTGATGAAAGTAGGTAATAAAACTTTAAAAATGGGGAAAATTTTTGACAGCTGTGAGATACTTTTTTGAAATTATAAACAGTGAGCAAAGACAGTAGCTAGATGTCAATTCTACCCCACATAAAAGACTAGTAAAATTCTACGCTGAAAAATGACAGCACACTTATCAATCTAATGGCAAGAAAATTGATTTCACTCACTGATGTCCCACTTTAACAGATTACTGATATCATTAATACAGGAAACTGTTAAAGTAACACATTTCATTTTCTCTGGAAGCATTAGTCACTGTGCATTGCTGAATGCTGCCCTGTAATACTGACCACATCCAATCCAAATTCATTGGATTGAGTGGTACACTGATGATGGATGCTGGAATACTGGTTAGCATTAAAGAAGAATGGTTGTAATGAGGCTTTCCACAGATTGGTTGAGTCACAAAGGATTTAACATGGGATTTATTAGTGATCTGAAGCAAAGTGAAGAATTCTGCAGGTAAAAGTCTCAGGAAATCAGATACCAAGGAACATGAGCTTGGGTCACTAACACACACCAAGCAGGGCTGGCAGCTAAAACGATAATTCAATATATACAAGCTTTCACTGGATTTGAATCAGATTCTAAAGAGGGTACAAGTCATTTGTAGTCTGACACTTAAAGCTGGGCACTGAAAGCAATTTTGTTCAGTAAAGGAAGAAGAAACACAGCCAACAGGATACCACAGAATTATATTTATGTTGTACATTTGTCTTCACATTGCAACATCCACATTGTTCATTTTGTGACAAGTATTTCTAATAATTTTGAATACATATTTACTGTATAATACATTTTACCAAGAGGCACTTCCAGTAATTCTGGCAAAAAGGAGCTTCATTATAGTGTCTAACTTACAAAACAGTAAAAATAAATAATGTTTATCTAAAAGATTTTTTTTTCCTGTACAGAATCTATTTTGTACAAAACATTTATCAGCCATTAACTAAATCACTTAACAAATACTTGTGAAGAGAATATATTAAGTATTGCTACATGTATCGAGTGCAAGATACTAGTGAAAGGAAAAGAATTATTCTGTTTATGAAAATCACCTAAAAATACAAGGCCTTGTTCCTGAAGTGTTTAGAAAGGAGAAGCTTGGTTACAACAATATTGACAATATATAAATATAAATTAACGTATGTAGTACTTAGTGAAAAGAACACTGTGTTAAAAACTGGCGTGTACAAATCCTAAACAAGATGGCACTTCTCTGCATTGCCACTTTGGCTGGCAGTTATTTTTTAAAATATTGCTTCAAAAGAATTGTAAAGGTACACAAAACCCTTTGTCAAATAGAGCCATATAAAATTACACTCCCCCCATCTTTTTCTCACCTTTTGAAGTGAAAAAAAAAAAAAATCAAGGAGGAATTAAATTTGTAGTACACGAGTGATTTGTGGAAACTTGCTACTATAGCTGAGTCTGAATAAGCATCATTAAAATAATTTTGCCCCAAGGTCCCAGACCAGGAGCCAACCCTCACAGGACAGGATGCAAGATCACCAAATTTCTCAGTGTTTCCTGAAATTAAAAAAAAAAATTGTCTGGCCCGTTTGTCAATTTTAAAATAAAAAATTTATATAATTTGGCCCTCAAACCTGGTGGGGGTCAAGTGCTTCAATTATATTGGCACACCCAAGATTTTAATTTAGAAAGGGTTGTAATCTTGCTACGTTAATTTCTTGATTACTTTACCAAAATGGGATTTTTAATTTTTTCAGTCACATCTTCTACATGATATACATGCATATCGTTACTCAGACAGGCCAAACTGCATTGGAAAAGTCTTCATTTTGGAAGGTATTTCTTCCACAACTGGAGGCAAAGGTGAAAAAATGTGTTTTTGTTGGAAAATATCCTAGATATTCTTCTATGAAAAGCAGTAGAAAGAAAAAAAAACTGCCACCCATCAGTGAAAATGTGAATCTGTTAAACAAACGTAACCCACAGTATGAATCACTGCTTTTTGAAAAGTGAACTTAAATTACTTTCCATCATGCAAACATCTGATATTGATTATTCAAGAGAAGACGACTTAACTTTAGAAAAGTAATGATCAAAAGTACGCTGACATGGTTGAAATATTAAAGATATCATCAACACCACAGAGCAGTTATTAATGTTGGCTTTGATCTTTTGGGACACCACCTGCAGTACTCTGTCAAGGTTTACATACACCTACAAAATCAACATTTTGCATTCAAATACAGGTTTTTGTTGTGTTTCAGGATCAGGCAGGAATTTTGGGAAGGAAAGTCAGCTTTAACAGATTTTAGCAGCCTTTCTACCTAAAGCAGTATGTACACACATGGCAAACCCCTCACTGTTTTCTCTCTGACCAGATCACAGAGCTTTTTAATTTTTTTATTCCTTTGTAGGAAAGCATTGGGTGAAAATGGTGAGGGTCAGAGGAGGAAAATGAAAAGCACCACCAAAACCTCCCAACCTCTTTTAAATAAATATTTAACAGCAAAGAGCAGTTGCTAACTCACATCAATTGTTTCTAAGCATTTGCTGCAGTACAGGAAGACAGCATTGAAACTGAGCTATTATTTGATCTGATTTCTATGGTTTTGCCTCAGGACAAGAGAATTCAGCCATAAAAGGACACATGGCTTGTGGCAAAGTCCTGTGTACCTGCCCTATGCTCCCACACAGAAAACAGGAATATTTGGCTTTCCTCAATTAATTCACTGCTCTTTCCACACCTGCAGGTTTCAGTGGTGCTCCCCAGAGAACAGAGACTCCCTCTGGCATCCAGGGCAGAACAATTCTCCTCTGCTGCCCCATTCCCACTTCTCAGACATCCTGCACACACAGCTTTGGAAGCAAGAAACCACTGGCACAGACTGGCAACCTCAAAAGCTCAAATGAAATATTCTTTTTTTTTTTCCCCCCACTTGCACCAAGCAAAGTTTTCCTTGATGAAGGAGAATTAAACAACTTCAGTCAAAAATTTGTTTTGATTTACTACACCCTTCAGCTTGACAGACACACCCAAGGCCAGCTGGTTTTACCTGAACTCGCAGCAGTTTTACAGGAGCAAGCACTGGGGGGAATGTCTGTGTACACCTCAGTGACACTGGCAGGGTTTCAGACTGCACAGTGCTTACCATTTCATTTTTATCAAAGAACTATTGTTAACCAGCTCAGGCTCTTGCCTTTTGTGCCTTTTGTCACTGTGAAAATGAACTCTGCAGAAATACACCAGCACTGTTCTGCCCCCAGGCTCCTGAGGAGCTTTGTCCTCAGGGCACACTCAGGTGACATCTGCATCCTGCTGAGGTGGTGAGATGCATTTTTCATCAAAAGAACACCTGCCTGCCAGGAAAATCCCACTAATGGCCTCTGAAAAAATCATAATTACGTTGTAAATAGAGAATAATTCTCCCACTGCTCCCTTCAACGCTGGGACTCAATATCTACCACAGCAGGGGCTAAACCCTGCTTTGATTTATCTGCAGAGGAATGTTGTTTTGCTAAAACAAAGTGATGAAATTCAAAGAAAGATCTATCACAATAAATTGCTCTCAAAAATACTGGTGCTATTTTGCTCTAAATCAAAGTTTGACTCCAATAATCAATAATTTTGCAAGCTCTCCCAATGTTTCTTAAGACAGTTCTCACCTAATTTCTGTGATTCTTTCATCCGTTCTTATTCTTTCCAATTGTTCAAAATCACTTAACATGTATTGTTCTCCAAGATCCCTGGATATTCTTACTTGTTGATTCACCAAAGAATAGGAAAAAAAAAAGGACTCTCCTGCTCTAATTAATGGGAATAATTATCTTCTCTTTAACACTGCCATCTTTTTGACTAATACTGCAACATCAAGCAGCAATTAACCTCCCAGAAATTCTATGTTTACTCCATTTCAGCAGGATTACATTTGCTTTTGAAAGAAAAGGAAAATAAATTTTGTTTTACAAAGTCTGGTTGATAATGGACTATGGTTTCCTTTCCTCCTTCCCACAGAATGCAGGTTTCACTTCCCTCCTGCCTGTGTACAGCCCCATCCACTCGAAGACTGATTTCCCCAGCTCTGAGCTGCCAGCGAGGAACTCCCAAGTTCTAAGGCCAACAGAGAGGTGAGTCCTTCACTCTGGCAATGTGTTTCTGTCTAATCTTCTGCCCACAAGGCCGTGGGATGCTCAGCAACTTCTCCTTAACCCGAACCCTTCCTTCCTTCCATGTGATGTTAGGACATCTCAGTGGTGGCAGGACTTACACGGACTTTGCACAAGAACTTCATTAACAACCAGCACCAACCACAAAGATTTTGCTCCATCACACTCATGGCTAAACTTTCCAAAATGTGTAGGGTTAGTTTTTAAAACAGACAGAATTCTCTAGAATTCCAACTCCACGTTGCTGACAGCTTCCCCACACCTACTCAGCTCACTGATCAGCAGTGCTGGATGCCTACACAGAGTCCTTATAGGCTCTGATGCTCAATTTGGCAAGATCCTTGCCTCTTCACACTGCATTCTACTTCCCAGGGCATTTCTGAAGAAAGATGGGACCAGAATTTCAGAAAGAAAAAAAAAATCTAGCAAAAAAGCAGACAAATTTAGATTTTTAAAAGAAAACAAATGAACTTTATGTCAAGTGGAATGCATAGAATGGGACTTGGGAGGGAAATTTGCTTAGATGCCAAATGGTACATTTAAAGGCATCAATTTGACCCTTTGTAGCTTTAACTTTCTTCCAGATTCAGACCACCAGATCTTAAGAAATTCTAACAGTGGTACACTAATGGTAAAGACCGAAATCTATCTTTAGGCTGATGATGATGCAGAGGGAAGTTCACACATGATATCAGAATAAAAACTGATGAGAACTATCACTGAATTATTAACAAAAGCATTCTCAAGTCACAACTTCCCTGGGAACCATTTCCTGCCATGGAAATATGACCAAATATGACCATGTTTGCTATGAGAACCAGCACCCTGAATGATGTCACTTTTGGTGACACACAGCTCTGTGTAAAAGATTTCATTCACACATGAAGGCCATCCAAAATCCTGCCAAAAGCACAGCAAAATCCCTTTTCCCTAGATTGTTGCAACATCTCATCAAACACCATCTTCCTCCTGGAGGGAGTAGATAATTTTCAGAGACAAGTGTCAAAATACTCTGCATATTAAATAAGCTAAAAAAAGGCCAAGATTTTAGAATTAGAGCATAAATATAGAGCATAGTAAACTATGGCCCTTTGAGCATGGTGGAAACTATTGGTTTTAGACACAGCATTTTTCGTTTCTTCAAAGTCAATGTCGTATATTCTCTCCAAAAGAAAAGGTAATTAAATTGTTTGGGCCTTTCACAGTCTCTACTTTGACACGTTCCCTCTGCAACACCCTCTGCAAGTGTAAGGACAGAAGTTATATTCCATGGCAAACACCATGTGGCCATCAACAAAAGTGCCAATATAGAGACAAAAGTGTTTACATGTGATTGCTACATGACACACAGAGTCCTTTTGTCACTGCACTGGGAGCTGCAAGCACTGCAAAAGCATTGCAGGCAAACTTCAAGACTAGAAGGGAACAGCATCAGACACCAAGTGCCATTAAAGTGGGAAAAACAAATTATCCAAATGGAAAAAATCATCTAGTCTTTCTCCTCTTGTTTTTAAAGAACAGAAAACTAAAATACTTTGAGTTTGCCACTGCAAAACACCATTTAAATGGGGGTTGCTTTCTTTAGTGTCTACCACACTGCTTTACATGTGGTATGTACCAGGAACTCATATCAACATTGTAAACATCCCACCTAAAACAAGATTGAATACAGTTAATTTTCTTTTATTTAGTTTTTCTTCCTAAAATATTTCTTAGGCTGAGGATTATTTGGTGCTTGCAACACCAAAGGACTACACAAAGTGAAAACCTTCTACCTCCAAAAGGCTGCTGTAACTCCATGTGGAAAGTTTTGTCTCCTCTGGACTAGAAAATATTAAAAAGCCCCCTAAATTACCTGCTTCATTATCTATGAACCCCAAAGCACACAAAAAAAAGCTTTTCACATTCTTGACATAAAATCTCTCTGTTATTTTGTGTTACATCTAAGCCAACCTGGAGATTTCCTGATCATTGCCTGCCAGACATGCACTTCAAAGACTGAGAATCAGATTCATAAGGAGGGGCCACAGGCAGAAATTGGATTACTATTTGAAGTGGAAAAAAAAATTCACCTCTTACCAAGCTGAGCACTCGCAGCCACTTCAGCTTCTTCACTGGAATTTCTTTCTAGTTTGGATAAAAACAACAATCATTCTCATTTTAACTCTGTCAGCAATTTCTTCATCATAAGGGTACAGTTCAGTGACTGCTCCCATGAACAGGCTGGGGTAGCAATGGTGTATCAATTTCCAACAGCTGCCTTGGCAGTGCAGAAAAACAAATTAGAAGCTGACACTAATTTTACTTAATGGCAACCAAAAATGATGACTAGAAAAATATAATGGTTTCATTTCACCACATCTTTAGATAACTTTTCTTAATTACTCTTAGTTCTTTCCAACCCTGTGTATGCCAGTTTAGAGGAATATGTGAAACCCTACTTACAGGATTTTGCCTCATTCTTGAATGCTTCTTCATAATTTTACCAACTGGGCACCCACTAACACTTGCAGCAATAGATATTTTTCTTCTTCCAGCAAAGGCAATATAAACCCCAGTATTAAGATCCAACTGCAGTGATTATGCACTGAAAATTGAGAAAGAAGTGCTTGGAGATGTGACATTTTAAAGCATCTCAGTAAATTTAATTTTTAAAGGACAGAATGAGGTATAATAAAGCCTTCTCATACTATAAGGTATGCATATCACTTGCACAAGAAAAGCACAAATAAAATGATCAAAGTGACTGAAAAGATATGAAAACAACACAAGTTGGAATTGGTGGAGACTTGCTGTGATCTTGGAGGCAACTTTTTTCTTTTGAATGAATTTTGCTATGTCCTTTCCCTTTAAAATAGCAGTGCAATTTGGATCTTTGCCTTCCTGATTTCACTGGAAAACACTTCCTAAATATTCCTGCAGGTAAGAGCACTCAGAACCTGCCCCAGTCACTCTGCTGAAAGGCAAACACATTTTCTACTGCTAAGAGTAGGACAGGGCAATATCAGGCAAATGCAACAGCAAAAACCCCAAATCCTCTTTTGAGCAGGCAGAAACACAAAGCAAGAAGGAACTCTGAAGTGATAACACACCTGTGATTGGCTTTGATAGAGACTGTTTTCCAACATTTTGGGGAGGTGCCAACGGGACCATGAAATTTGGTGAATGTGTAACAATAGCAAAAAGTGATGGGTGTAATGCCAGAAACTTAATACAGAAAGGACTTCTACAAACTCTGCCTTTCACAAGGAATCTTACTCTCACAAGCAACCCTCTTGGTGACGGGCTGCAGAATCAAACTAGAAAAAGCATACATAGTCAAAGGAGTTCTGAGAGATACTGAAGTTTATATATATAACTTTCTGTGGGAACAAATCTCTAAATTGTGGGGTACTGCTTGGTGCTGCCAGTCCCCAAGAGCATTAATATTTTAAAGCCTTGATCCTGTAGACTGCTGGTTTCCCAGAAGGGTCTATACAGATTACTCAAGACTTTATTTGTGGGGTTTGGAAATGGCTACACTGTATAAAAATGTTTTTGTATTTATTTTTTAAAAAATTATCTTTACAAAACAACTTTTCCCTTTTTTTCTTTTTCTTTTTTTTCTTAAAGATATCATTATCTACAGGAACCCATAAAAATTTTTCCATATTTACATCTAGATAGCTAATCATTGACAAATATATCGTGAAATAAAATATTGAAAGTGAATATCCAACCTTTTAAATAGACATTTGGCTCACAGCATAAACAACAGAGAAAACAAATGAACAGAACAACAACAACAAAAAAAAAGATCTGCTGTTCTTACAGACCTGATCTTTTTCTTTCTGTTAAAAAAAAAAAAAAAAAAGAAGAAAGAAGAAAGGAAAAATATATTGGTGGGATCCAACATGCTGCTCCTAAGCAGAATGCCAGCAACAAACTGGCACTGGAAACCCAAGTTCTGTGAAGCCCATGAGAGCAGGTCCTGGGACACCGAGTGTCCAGCCCACCAGGACTGGCACCTGTGCCCAAGCAGCTCCTCATGCCCCCTTTGCCCTCTTCCCCTGGCCCCCACGCTCCCCTTCCTTTGTCCCCCAGAAGTTTAGCTTTGTTCTCAATGCCACATTTGGTGATGGATGCCCAGAGGCAAGTGAGGGCAGGAGAGGACAGCGCCCACACACTCTGCACCCCGCAGTGCGTTCACTCTGCAGAGCACAGGCAGGGCCAGACTTCTGCGGGGCACAGGCTGCTGTGCCAGGCACTGCTCCCTCTGCAAACAGCCCTCCTGGCACATCCCTGTCACCAGCAGTCTTGGAGGTCCCCAGGAGGAGGAGGAGGTGATGCCAGCACAGCTGGTAGGGCCAGAGCAGTGCCTGGGCTGCTGCTGAACAGAGGCTGCCTGCAGCTGGAGTGCAAACCAGGACTGGAGGGAAAGCAAAGCTCCTCAAAATTGTTCCCTTGCAGGCAAGAATTCTCTAAAATTCTGGCCTTCTGTTTGTTGTGGTATGCTGGGACATGTGCTACAGCTAGTGTGGTAAGAACTCAGAGCATGCTGTATTTCCTCACATCCACTCACACTTGCAAACACCCCCTCACTCGCACATATGTGTTGGCAGGATACATCAGCATTCATATAAAGCTTTGGAACTTTTATCCCTCAGCATTAAGAGCAAAAAGCTACTTAACTGGTACCTTACTGTTAACTGCAAATGTGCTTCAGAAGCAGCATTTCCTCAGATAACTTTCTCCTGTAAATATCACAGTGACCATAATATATCATTAAATGTAATTTGCTGAAGTGTGCAGCCAATAACCCTGGCTATATATATATATATATATTTATATAATTCCACCCACCCCCAAATTTCTCCAAAGAAAGTCTGTAAAGCCGGTGTTGCAGTGTGAAAGCTTCCTTGAGCATAGGAGTTTAAACAATGTACCTCACCATAAAAAGGAAAGAGAAACAAATGAAACAGCTGTAGGCGCATTATCCCATACTTCTACAGTGTTGTGTCTAAATGCTGTGCTGGCTTGAGAAAGAGTCTGTGCACGAGTCAATCTGTCTTAAAATACTGCTGTAAATATTGTCATTGGTTTGGTTCTACAGTTGTGTTCTCCTCTTCATCCTTCTTGGCCTTGCCTTTCTCCTCCTCCTCCTCCCTGATGGCCTGGATTTGTTCTGAAGATTGGTGCAGTGGGGATTGCTCCGTGCCTTGCTTCTCCGACCCAGCTAACCTCTCCTCATCCTCAATCACCTTCTGCCACATCTTGTGGTTCTGAAGCAGGTGCTGAGTGATCTGACAGTAGATTTTCCTCCTCTTGAACTTCTTCTTTCCTGTAAAACACCATGTGACATTAATGTGCTGGTTTCTACTGGAGAAGGAAAAGCGACTGAAGGCGTAGGAAGCAGACAGAGTGTGCTGTGACAGATTTTTAAACCCCAACATTTGAACAGTGTTAAAATTCAGAAAGCTGTGCCACTCCAGATCTTGGGGAAAGCTTCCTGCACAGTTTGAGCCCCAGCTTCATCCTATGCCAAGGCTGCATGTTGTGCCTGACTCAGCTGCTTACAGAGGTATCTGGTCTTTGAATGATTATGCAGAAAACACGTTGCTGAGCTGTTTCTGCTCATTTTATATCAAGTTCCTAAAGACCCTGATTAACATACATTAAACACACATTAACTTCTATGCCCTCCTCACCCCCAACAGATCCCTGCTGATTGTCCTAGGGGAAAAAAATTGTGATTTTTTTTTTTTTCCTGTACTCCATTTTCAAATTTTTCCATCACTTCCCCATCACAGTGGAGGTGACTTTAAAGCTTAAGCACAACATGGCTCTGGCAGCAGCCTGAGCACTAAAGAAGCACTCATACAGCCAAATACTATCACAGGGAGCTTGCTTCTCTTTGCTTTTGAAGCACCAGGCCCCTGCTCTCAGACTATTAAGTGTTTTTGTCCCTGGTGGTTCTCACAGCTCCTGACACACTCTACAAGTGTTTTGCTGTCTGAAGGGGTTTTTTTTCCTGTCAATATAGTCTGTCCAACACAAATTCTTAACTCCCTAGCAGTACAAAGTTTGAAAAATTTTCCTGGTCATTAGCAGTGACAATGGCCATCACAGAACTGAAATAATAGCCCCTCCAAAGACAACTGCTGCTTTTTCTTTAAAGGAGGTGACGTAGAGGAATGTTTTGTACCAGATAAATTTGCGTGGATTAGTATTTGCAGGTTGCCTGAAGTATGTCTGTGTCAGGATCCAAAATGTTTAGCCCTTGAAGCTTTTGAACTGGAAACAAAGAGCTTTTCACTGAGCACAGACCAAATCCAATTCAATCCTTCATTAGAAAGCCCTTGGTTCTCTGTAGGAAACCTTCAGGTTTAGCACTAATAAGAAGCCCCTCTGCTGCCAATTCTACAGCAGGACATTCTCTCCTGGGTTTCCCAGGTGACCCCACATCTTGTTGCTCTCTTCAGACACTGTGGTGTTAAAATTTGTCTGAACCACTAAAGACTGAATCTAATTCCTATACCTGCATAAGACCTTCAGGGCAAGTATATGCTCCTGTATAGTGAAAAAATTACTTAAGGGTACTTCAAGATTAGAACTCTTACATTGATCTTAACTTCTTCAGTGAATTATCAGGACCTAGACGAAGTGTTTTCTGCCACAATTATATTTCTATCTGCCTAAAAGGCATTTTCATCAAAAGATCTTTACCAATATCTATACCAGTCTTAAAGTCTGTGCATCTGACATCTCAACCTTTTACGGTTTAATTGACAAAGTTTAGAAAGTCCAAAATTGGGTTGATCACAGGCACACACTTCTAAGGAACTACGAGGCCCCTATATTGACACAAAAGATGTCACAGAATCCTGAGTAAGGTCCACACAGCCACAGAGAATTTAGGGGACCTGAAGACAACCATTTGCCACACATTAGTATGATGGAGAAGAGGAGCATCCCCCATTTGGTATGAAGGAAGAAGAAAAAACTTACGGAATATTTCAAAACTTCTTATACTTCAATTTTTAAAGCTTTGAAAACCATAGTCTAAAACACTATGGTATTAGGGTGCTATAAAAAGGTAAAGAAGAAAACAGAAGATCACTAAAATCAGTCTGTTTGCAATGTGAAAAGCGTTAATAATGATCAGTGCTTTTAACCTAAAACCAGCATTATTTGACTCTACTAATGGTGATACAGAAGAGAAGTGAATAGAGACATTAAATGAAAGGAAACCAAGGATTTCAGAGTAAGGTTAGAGACATCATGGATATATGAGAACATCCTTCATTTTTTTTTTTAATAGCAGTAACAGTTTCAGGCTTTTGGGTCAGTATTAATTACCAGCTGCATACATTTCCTCCTAGCAGGCACTTCCAGAAAGGCCAATCTGCTACAAACATGTGGCTTTGCCTGTTACAGAACTGATAGATCATAAAGTGATAAATTAACCCATGGGTGTTACATTACTTGATGTGTACTGTTCTCTGAGAGATTTTTTTGTGCATGTGAATATGCTAAACCTAAAATATGTGCAAGGGTGTGTGTGGGTGAAAAACAGCACTGAGTTCTTAAATACAAACTCTTTACCTCTGGATGTTACTAGAGATAAAAGGTTAATTCTGCACATCAGCAGACACAGATTTTAGTTCCACTTCCAAATGTGACTTACTGCACTCATCAAATCTTTCTCAGCTTTCCCAACAGAAAACAGGGATGATACCCAGGCAGGGCATGAAAGAACATGTGTGGGAAAGAAAAGAAAAAGTGAAACTGTTGAGAGAAAAAGAATTGGTATTTCATGAGTGCACTTTAGGCTGCTGTTTCCTAAAACTCCTGGATACAGGAGAGGGAGAGAAATATGACTCAGAGGAGGGAAATAAAGGAACAGCAGTAGAAAATTCAGAGGGAGAAAGAACATGAAAGAAAGAAAAAGGTAATGCAGGATTAAACTGATAAAAGGAAGAGGCCTACAGCTGCAGTATTTTCTCAAAAATCACTTCCCACAAGTGCCTGAAATCTCCTTTCAAGGTAAAAAACTTTCATCTCAGTACAGCAAATATTGGCAGTGCTGCCTTTCTAGAGGAGAGGCAGGAGAACATGAGCTTTAGGTACTGGTTAGCCAAGTGATGAAGCTCCCAGCACTCAACACAGCAATGCTCAGTGCCAATTCTTTTCCCACTCTTCTCCATGTTACTCTGAAGAGATGTGCATTAAAATGATTCCATTGTTAAAAACTCCTTTTCTCCATCAGCATTTCAGATCCTCATTCTATTATTCCTGTTTGTCATGTTAACTCATGGAAATGTGAGTGTTTTCCTTGAAAAATCTTCTCCCAAACATCCATTTTTCAACTGAAATTCTTGCAGTCTATCAACACCAGTCCTGAAAGAGTCTAGAAAGCCCTCATGCACAGATGATCCACCACCAGAAACCCAACTAAGGTAGAAATGAGTGCTGGATATGAACCACATTGATGCTGAAACCATGGAGCATTCTCCATTCACAATGTAAGTAGCTACAGCTCCTCCAAGGACAGCCAAGGACAGCAAGGACTCACTGTCACTCTGGAGGAGGCCCATGCTGCACCTGGCCAGCTCACAGCCTCTGCTTAGTGTTTTGGTCACTCCATGGAACTTGTTTTGTTGGAAAATGCAAGTGTTGAGCACTTACTGGATTCGGCGTTTTCACAAGTTTCCATTTCTGCTGTTTCCTCCTCCTCCTGCTCATCAGTGTCTCCTGACTCGTCACTCTCTTCTATCCATTTTCCTGGCATCAGCCCTGCTGAGTCATAGGAGTTGCAGAGTGGTCCCACGATGTGGGTGATGAAGGACTCCTGGAGGTGTGCCAGCTGGGGAGCAGAGCGGTCCATGAAAGGGCTGATGGGCAGCCCCAGGCTGGCCTCTTCATCACCCTGCAGATGAAAAACAGCTGTCATTCCTCACAGCTAAATGAAACAAAACCATGCCACAAAAAGGAGTAAAGCATATCCAGCCAACTAAAAATGCTGAAAGGACAACATCTAGATGCCAGCCTGTTGTATTTGCAGGGTGCCCCATGGCAGGAAGGAATGATGAATCTGACCCCATGTGCTCAGAAGGCTAATTTATTACTTTAAGATACTATATTATGTTAAAGAGTACTAAACTAAACTATACTAAAGAATACAGAAAGGATATTTACAGAAGGCTAAAAAGATAATAATGAAAACTCCTGACTCTTTCCAGAGCCCTGACACAGCTTGGCCCTGATTGGCCAAAGAGTCAAAACAATTCACATGAAACCAATGGAACAATCACCTGTGGGTAAACAATGTCCAAACACATTTCAAAGGAGAAAAAAAACACAGGAGAGGCAAATCAGAAAATTCTTTTTTTCCTTTTTCTCTGAGGCTTCTCAGCTTCCCAGGAGCAAAATCCTGAGTGAAGGGATTTTTCCAGAAAATAGGAATGCCACACCAGCCTGGCACTTCCATCATGACAGTGCCCTCGTGTCAAATGGGCACAGTCACAGCTTTTTTCCTGTAGGAACTGATACCAACCCACTACCAATAATCTGAATTTAACAAGGATGAATTTAACAATAACTCTGCAGGAGGATGCCCCTAGCCCTGAACTTTACACTGTGTGAATCCTTGAAAATTGTTATTTAATTTCTTTCCTCACATTATTTAAAAAAAATCCCTTCAGACTGTGTGATTGCTAGTTCAAAACAACCTTGTTTACAGGGAATAAGACAACTTCTACAACACAGGGCTGTCTCACCAGACTAGTTTTGTAATTGATTTCATCCTTATTAAAAGTAACCTGGAGATGTCCTTTTGGCTTTGGGTCATAAATATTTGTTTCCTGTGAATATGAGAGTGAGCCCAATTAAAGCAATATATGACATTCATTTGTTCAAAACCAGTAAATCTTTCCCACAAAGATTTTTCTGGGGGGGAGAGAGAGAGGCATAAGATGAGGTTTTTTTCTCTTTTCCCATGATGTAAAATAAAGTAAAACTTCATTGCAGAGCCAAATCTGATATACTCAATTCCCTATCACAAAGCTTCTGGTGATATCAGTGAGCTTTCAGCTGAGCAGACATGACCAGAGCAGATGCTATCTCCCCCCCAAAAAATATCTAACCTCCCTAATCAAGCCTGATATGTAACTGAATGCTGTCATACAACACAGAGTTCTACATTATGGGATACATGTAGAATTTGGAGATGCATTTTCAGTTTCCATTATGTTTGCTTACAGTTATCTCCTTGTAATGTAAAATTTTTCAAAAGTAATGGTCTTCACAGACCAACATCCTGTCTGTGTCTGTATCTGGTGAAGGCCAAAAAACGAGAGCTAAATTTTGGAGTATGTACAGCAAATATCTCATTTCCTTGTGTTTTCTTTGCTTATTTTATAATGACCAACCCTGAAACGTTATATGCTATCATTAAAAACAAAATATTTGTGTTGACAAAACACTGCAACATGCCATCCATTCTTGAAATAGCAAGCACATTAAGAAGAGGTGACAGCTTGCTCTTCTTTACAGAAACATGTCTGAGATTTCCTAGCTGTGAGCTGGGAGAGATGCTGACTGTTGAAATGTTTACAAATTCTTCTTTATTGTTCTGATAAAACATGATTTATTATGAGAAACATCTTGCAGTGTGGTTTTTTTAAATTCTAATATGTCTGTCTTCAAATAATTCTACTGGACATGTGAAGAGAAGGAAACATCCTGCAACAATATGACACAGGATTTTGAATATTTTTATACAACACATTTTTAATAAGCAGTTTTTATGTATATGGGAGTGAAATTCTTGAAAGGAATTGGTTTTTATTTTAACAAAGATACTTCATGATTTTCACGGCATAGGTTGAATTCACATATGAGTGAATTTTCATAATACTTCCAGGGAAATTCAAACTTCCCATACAATTCTCCTTTTTAGAAATGAGAATATGAAGAGTTTTCCAGTCACAGAAAAAAAAAATCTAATGCTCAAAAACATGGTGAACATGGTTTGATACACCTCTTGTTGGATATTACAGTAAAGGAAAACAGATTTTAATAGAGATAAAAGAAACTGAGAATCTAGCTTATCCTCCTTAATGTCAAAAACAAATCCAAGAAAGAAAATGTTCTCTGTTCTGGATCCCATTTCTGAATGATGGAAAATAACACAGGCTTATACTGTGGAACAGGTAACACAACATCTTCCCACAGCTGTATCCTCACAAGCTTGATTCACTCTCCAAGGCTTTGCTGAAGATAATATATTGGGGAACTTCCCTCTGATATAACTTTTATTGGAAAAAAGGAAGGTCATATCCTACATCTGATTAATTGCTTCTGTCTGCATTCACTAGTCACCCACACAAGCTATGATCATTACCAGAATTGTGAAGCACAGTTTGTTGGGACAGTGGTAATGAAGAATAAAAGCATTTTCTGAAAGAAAATTTGGGGCATGAAGGTTGTTTTGGGACACACTCTCTTTTGTTAAGAAAAAAAAATGAGAAAAAAAAAAGAAAAAAAAAGATGGAACCAGCTATATACATACTACAGGTAAGGTACACTGTACTTTTTTTTCTTGGGAGATTTAAAAGAAAGGGAGAAGCTTCAGGTCAATGTCTGAATTATGTCCCTTTCCCTGTCTCTTTCTCCAGAAGCCAGCAGCAAATCCTGGTTGGAAATTTTTTTTACAAACTGTAAGTGCAGTAAATTTAAGGGAAGTTGAAAAAGCTCTAAAAGGGATTAGTCTGTGACTCCAAGTTACTGCACAACCTCCCTGAGAAGTCTGTGGGTTGTCTAGTTCAGTTATTTAGCCTGCTTGCTTCATCTGGAAAAGAAAGGATGTGGAGTTTAATCTGAGCAGAACGTCCAAAATGTTCCCTCTCAGGAAACAGAGGAACAGTGTGGGAACAGCCCCGACCCTTGCACTCAGCAGGGCTAAATAGTTTAAAATGAGAAAATTAGGTTTAATTAAGGGCTCCTTTACACCTAGAAAGAGAGGAGCAGTGCCTGGCTGTATTCCCAGGGTTTCTAAATCAATCTGTGCCTCTCCTCCTTCCTTGTGCCACCAGCATGGCCTGGCATAATGAGTGCAGCTGTTTTGACCAACCCCAGAGCTGCAAGGGCTGTCTTAAAACTGAAATATGGCTCTGGGAGCAGCTGTGGTTGGCCTGTGACGAACTTAAAGCCAGTGCTGCAGTCCTGCTCAGCACATAAAGGTTCTGGTCGCGTGAACAGAGGTATGGCCTGCAGAGAAGCTGAACAATCCCACTGCTCTGTTTAGACCATCTGAACAAGGATGTTGTGAGACTACACGTCAATTAAAGTGTGAGACTCCAGAGGAGAGCCATGAGAACCAGCTAAAAGAACACAGAAGGAAGGGTGAAAACATGGTTTGCACTAAAGAAGAGGGAAATGACAGCCATGATGGAAAGGAAAAAACAGGAGAAAAACAACAGGAAAAAAATGGAAAAACAGGAAAAAAAAACAACAGAAAAAAGAAAAAGGAAAGGAACATTTGTTCACCATGCCAGTGCTTGTCCACAGCACCAGACTTGGACAATCCAGCTTGTAGAGACACCATCACCAGAGGTCTCTGAGGACACATCAGAAACTTCAGTGACAAATGGACTTTTACTTGTCCAGCCAAAAATGGATTAATGTGACTCTAGCCAAGCTCTTCACCCCTACTCTCTGTGACTTTTCAGTGGCCAGCAGCACTGCCATGCCCCAGGAACACAGGCAGGCAGCTCTGGAATGCCTTTACCTGCTCATAGAACTCGTTGACGATGCCCTCTGTCCACTGCAGGTGCAGGTCCTTGCACTTGGCAGGCCCGTTGATGTCAGCCAGCTTGATGCACATCTGGCAGACCAGCAGGCGGTCGTTCTCGTTGGTCCAGTCAATGCCAACATCATCGTTCACCTGGAGACAGGGAAAGGAAACAGGATGGTGATGCCAGGCAAAAGAGGAAAATCTGACCTGGGCTACTGCACAATACACTCAGCTGTTCAACAAAATCACTAGCATAAGCAGGTTAGCTAACCCCAGGCTGGAATTAACAATATGGAAAGGGAAAAATAAGTGAAAAGCAATATAATAAATATATATATTATTTATAATCTATAAATATATTATAAATATAATACAGCAGCCAAAAGCACATTCAGGGGAAATAGAAACCCTTTTTGCTGGATGCTCTCAAGGCCCACAATCTTTTCTGACCATGCCCCAGAAACCCAAACTGATCTCACCTTGGCGTTGAACTTGGCCACGAAATCAAAGTGCTTCTTCAGGTCAGTAGCCAGGATGGCCTCAATGACGAGGAAGCGGAAATGCTTGAACTCCACGTGGTCCAGGTTGACCAGGAAGTTGTACTCTGGCCTGGACATGAAGAGGTTCCAGGCAGCAGCAGCATGGTGGTTCTCCAGCACGGAGCGGTCGTTGTACAGCACCGCCTGTGGAGGCAACGCAAGGGAGGAACATATTGGCAAAACCATCTGCACAAAACCATCCTAGCAAAATCATCTCAGCAAAACCATCTTAGCAGAACCATCTTTGCAGAACCTTCTTAGCTAAATCATCTTGGCAAAACCATCTTGGCAAAAAGATCTTCTCAATATCATCTCAGCAAAATCATCTTAGAAAAATCATCTTGGCAGAACCATCTACACAAAACCCTCTTAGCAAAACCATCTCGGTAAAACCATCTTAGCAGAACCATCATGGCAAAATCATCTCAGCAAAACCCTCTCAGCAAAATGATCTTCACAAAATCATCTTAGCAACCATCTTGGAAAAACCATCTTGGCAAAACCCTCTCAGCAAAACCCTCTGAAGAAAACCACAGCAATGGATCATCCTGTTTCAGGCCACAGGCTGCTGGCTAGTATAACATAGGTGTGCGCTTCCTGGATTGTCAGAACGAACCTCACTTAATTAATTACTGCTCTTTGATAATTGCACCAGGCAGTTGGGTCCATGCAGGACTGATTCCAAAGACAGAAACAGGTGAAATTCCAGTTTACAACCTGAAAACATATACTCAGGCTGACAGATGGCTCAGGGCTAAAATCCAAAATGGGTCAAATCTTTATCAAAATAAGATTCTGACCTCTCATAGGGATGGTAATTCCATTCAGAAAATAACAATAAAATTATTTTTTCCTATTAATTTATTTTCAAACTAGAGTAAATACAAAATCATCTAACTCCCTTTTCTGATTTTTACAAGCATAGAGCTACAGCACTTGTTTCTTACAATTAGATTTAAAGATAATAAATGTCTTCTCCCAGTCTATTTACCCGGCCAAAGTATCAAAGCTTTTGATCACAGAAATGCATCGCAAGGAGGAGAAGCATTTCTATCAATTCATAGACACAAAGTGATACCAGAGTGAGTTCAGGTGACTTGCTTTTGGTGACAGAAGAAGTTTGGTTGCAATCTGAGGAGTAAATCCAGAATTTCTGCATCCCTACCTGACCTGCCATCATTAAGATATATATTTTTTTAAAATTTCCTCATCAATAGAATATTGTGTGCTGAAGCCAGGCAGGTCAGCTATGTAAAGCAAGGAAAGGTGATCTCATAATTCAGCCAATAAAGAGTGACTCAGAATAGCTGAATTCAACTCTCAGGACTGGCAGTAACTTCTGTGTAACCTTAGGCAAGCCTGAGTTCTACATTTATAACACTGAGATTATTTTCCACTCCCTGCTTCCAAATACTTTCATAAAAAGACTGAAGCTGCTCATATTCTATAGAAGCAACAGAAAATGTGTTATGATCATGCACCATTAACTTGCAAAGCACAGTCAGCTGCACCTCTGGGATGTTTTATTTTATTTAATCTTTCTGTGCATTACTTGATAGAACAATTCTTCCATTCTTCCACAGTTACAGGTTCTTTTTCAGTCAGCAGAGCTTTACCTTCTTCACTGGCACAGTTTATCAGTACCTTTCTCAACAGCTCTGCTAACTCAGGGTGTGTAAGAAGCCTCTTACCAGCAATCCCCAAGTGAAGTGATTATTTCTGTCACTTTGACAAGCTGTTTCAAAATATTTGGCAGCCTTGTGCTTAATGGAAGCCACAGGCATCACCAGCAAGGAAAAGCTGTCATGGAGACCTTCCAAACTGCACAGCAACACTGCCTGAGGTTTATTTACCTGAGGAGCACTCGTTGCTACCAAGAAGGCATTGGTCCTTCCTGGGTGATCATAGTCATGCATGGCTGCAGCCACATAAAGAGCCATCAGCTCCAGGGCAGGGATGTTGCCAGCCAGGCACCCGTAGCTGTCGTCTGTAGGTGTGTATGTCTTGGAAAACACATATCCCATGTGGCCGTGGGTGATCCCGCTGTCAGAATCTGAGCAGAAAGAAAGAAATGGAAACAGTAAAAAATCCAGGGCCACTCTTTCAGTGAGAGAAGCAATAGAGCAGGGAGAGAAGGAGCAGATTTGCAGTATGGATAAATGCAGCCTGACCTCAGTGCTTTCTGTGCCTATGATCCAGTACAATAAGGCAAATAATTGGAAAGGAACAAATTCTGATCCCACCTGGGGGATCTTCCAGCCCTTCCAAAACCTCCTGTCCAACTATGTAACTTATAAGCAGTAAAACATGGATTGACAGCCATGCTGGAGCTTTGAGTGGAAACTTGATCTTCCCACTCCTTTCTGTAATTTCTTTTATCATGTAGACAAGTCCATGAGACACTGATAGTCCTTAAAACAATGGACTAGAATTTAATTATTAAATTCAGAGCATGTTTTCCAATACAAATGTCTAGACGTTGGATCTTTGCTGATAATCCTCTTATCATCCTCTTTTTGAAGAATCTTGAGCACACCTGTCAGAGACAGATACTGAGATGCTTTGCTAATTTAATCTGAATGACCTTGGATGGATCTTGCATGCAGCTGAACAATGTCTTTCAAATAACAAACATCAAAAAGGCCCAGAACTCAACCCCTTTTATCCCACCTCACCTACAAAGCCACTGAAATCCCTTGCTAATAAATTTTTCCAGGAATAAAACCCTTTACCACCACACAAAACAAAAACAAACAAAAACCCCAACAAAACCAAAACAAAACCAAAACAAAACCAAAACAAAAAAAAAAAAAAAAAGAAAAAAAAGGCAAAAAAAAGCAGAAATGGAACAAACTCCTGATTTTCCAGCAACTCTCTAAGAACTCCCACAAAACACAGACAGTTCCTCTAGTTACCACAACTGAACATGGAGAAATTAATATAAAAATGCAAGAAAAACAACTTCCTGTAGTGGGCAATCATAAAACAGAAGAAGAGTGGTCTTGTAAAGCAATTGCCAGATGGTAAAAAGTCTTTTTATTTAAAGATCGAGAGGAAAAGCAAAGAACATTTCATGATAGCCAAGCAGTGGCAAGTGCACAGCACTGCCTGCATGCCCCAGAAATTGTAGAACAGCAAAACAATGAAGGATTTAAGGATTTAAGTCTATACTGCCTCTGGTACAGCACTGGAAAGCACTAACAATGCAGTTTTCCTAGGAAAAAACCTTTTGCAAAAATCAAATGGTAACAAAGATCTGTCATTAAAGGTGACCCCAAAGGCTTGCATTCACACATCATTAAATGTGAAGCATTAAGTTTTGGAGGAACAATTCCATTCCCTTCAAAGTTACACAAACACACCTGCACACCTTTAATACCCATTGTGCTACTGAACTTTAACACTGTGCTACAATTTTCAAAAAATTCTGCATGCAATCCCCAGCTGTTGCCTTTCTGACAGCAAATTTCATGAGAGAAACTTGAGGATGATGCCATTTAAATATACCTGAATCACTGGCCGAGCCGTGGTCATTGATGACCGTGGGGAGTCCCGGGATGGGCTGCGTTGTGAGGTACCACACGGCGTGCAGCACATCCGTGGCATGGATTCGGTTGTGATCTGTGGTGGGGAGAAAACCAGGCAGCTGTAAAACACCAGGCACTGCTGACAGAGGGCTGCCAGCACCATCTAGTGGGTACCGTGTGCCAAAATCCAGCAGAGACAAAACCAACGTTAGCACGAGCAGCAGAGCTGTTCCTGCCTTTTTCACAGAAATGAAAAAAAGGAAGATAAATTGATGTTGTATTAGAAGGAGATTCCTCTTGATTAAAACAACAACAACAACAAAAAACAATTAAGAAGAAACCAAGGAAATAGAGTGCTAGGTTCATAAAAATCCCAGAGACTCTATGAATAGTTAAATGGTTTGAACAGACAGGAATGTATTCAACAGAACAGGCTGTGGGACTCCCATCTCTGACCTCCTCAAGCTGTGATCTGCTGCTTTGGATCCCTGATCCAGCTCAAACACAAGGAAAGGATCAAAACTGGGGCTCTCACTTTCCCAGAACAGACTCCAAACCACCTGGCTGAAGGCATTTTGAAGTAGCTTTCCTTAAATCCTTCCCACGGCTCCAATTGGTATTTAATATTTGACAGAGACACTACATGACTTACAATGATTTCTCCCACATTTTTCTGTGAGTGTAGAGAAAACAGGGTGTTCTGTGTTCCCCAGTGCTGGGTTTATCTGCCACTAAAATGGGTAATGACTCTTTCCTCTTGGGAAAACAAGAGTCTTTTGCGCTGAAGCACTTTGATAAATTTGATTTGAGTTAGTAAATACTTTGGGGATGACGGAAAACAGGTTTTTCAGGGAAAAAAATGTTTCCCACTGAAAAATATCAGCTAAGTTGTAATAACAGAACAGCGTTCACTCATGTTTTGGGTATATTTTTTCTGCTTATAAAGCTCATCTCCTTTGGTAGCATAGCACTGCTACTGTGTAAAAGTCCAAGTTGCCTTTAGGGGGTTAAATGTTTCAAGAACCTCCAACTGGAGCACTGGGGTACACTTGCATTATCAGGAAGCAGTCTTTATTTGTAACAGCTTTATATAATTTCTGGCTTGTGCAGATTTTGCCATGAATTATGAAACAATGTAAAAGATTAAATACAAAGTAAAAAAGATGACAGGCTGTGGTTCAGCACCAGCCTCTGCCTAGCCATCCACTTGGTCATGATGTACTTGGAAGAAAAAAAGAAGCTTTATAATGCAAGAAGAAAGGCTTCTTGCATTATACAAAATCCCCAAAACTTGAGGGAAGCATCATTATGTGCCAGGAATTTTTACTTACAAGGTATCTCTCGGTATCCACACTCCAAGGCATGAAAGTAGTTCATAAATTCCCTCACTGGTATTTTAAAGGTTTCAAACAGCCCCATGTCATCAAAAAGCCTGTATGATACCTGAAAACAACAACAACAACAATAACAAAAAAATCTATGTTGCTAAGCAGATGAGAAAAACTCTACAAATTAGATATAAAACTCCTTAGGTTGAATTACCCTGTGAAATTCTGCTTTCCTGGGAGTATTTTCCCAAATCCTTGACTCAAATCAATTCCCCAGGGCAGCACTGACTTTGACCCTCATTCATGGAGAAAGTTTCCTACACTTCAAGATAGACTGGAACCCACAAAAGTGGAAATAGATTATAGAGAGTACTGTAGGTGTATCACTGGATGAGAAATTGAGGTTTGGGGATTTTTAGTGTGTTGTGGATGGAAGCAAGATGGAGGGCACAGGGTGTCCTCCTGGGATTCTTCTTCATGCTGCTTCTTCTTCCTTCTTCTTGGGTTTGGGTGATGTTTTGTAATTGGGCAGAAAAGTCCCCATTGCAGCTCTGTGGGATCAGTTATTGGGTTAAAAGGGAAAATAATCCAGGTGTCAGTTCTTAATGGGGTAATTTAGTCTTAAAAGCCCTTGGAACAAGAGATTGTTGGCCATTTTGTGCCTTCTAATGAAAAGCTGCTGAGCTCACAGCAGTGAGACTGTTTTACTGATAAGGAATAATAAACACCTGAGTGTGAACATGAATTACTGTCTCAAGTGCCTTCAATCCAGATCCAGAGAAACCCACAACTGGTACCCTCACATATACTGGCCCAGCAATAAAAGCTAAACCACAGGTTTTAGTCTTCCAGGAGCTGTAAGAAAAGTGTTGTGTGACTAAAGATATTGTTGAATTTTACGGCCTCTTATGAAGCAACAGCTGAGTTCTGAGAGCTTGGCTCTGTTTCTGAAATAAGCCTGAATTTATGCTCCTCTCTGAACCCTTTCACGCACATTTTTCACTGCCACATTGACTGGGCTTGCCACTCCAGTTTGCACAGATGCTTTCATGGCTCCTGACTGGTTTGGGGTCTTTTTATATGTCTGAATCAATTTAACATTCCACAAAGAAGGAACAGATATCTCAAGCAGCTTCAAAGATGCTAAGCCAGCATTTGCCTTCTAAACTGAATGCTTCCCTGGAGGCATGTGTCAACTCTGCTTTGTTCCATCTCATAAATTTAACCTAGCATGGCAAACATAGTTAATTCAGCTTTTTAATTTACTTTTTTTTTTTTGAATGGGTTAGTCCATTTGATAGCAAAATACTGAGAATAAACCATTACAGCTTTTTTTTACCTTTGTTAATAATATCCCAGGATTTAAAAATCAAACCAGGAAAAAAAAATAGTGCTTTTGGCTGGAGAAAAAGAATTCTATATTTTAGTTTCCTGATTTCTGAAAATAATTTCATTAGCAACATCTGAGTAGGTGGGGGTAATAAGGATCTCTATTTTGTGAACAAGGTAGAACTTGCTATACTCTGCTGTTAGGGAGAAGGAGTTATTATAAACAGCTGTTACAGAAAATGTTCAATTTTCATCACAAATATAAAAGCTTCTCAATTTTATTTCTCAAGCCTCATTTTATGGAACTGTGAAGTGGATAACATGTTGAGAACCTGTGCAAAAAACAGATTTTGGGAAGCAGAGTGAGGAGCTTTAGTGCAATTTGAGGGAAGCACAGAAGATTTGTGTGCAGAGGTACAAAAACCCATGCAGCTTGGTGAAGTGCTTAAAGCCTACAGAGAGACCCAGGTAAAACCAGAACAAATTCTGGCTCATCCAAACTGTTCTTTATGCCATGAAAGGAAAGTTCTGCTTTTCCTTATGTTTCATTCATCATGCCATTATCATTCCATGCTATCAGAAAGATGAGCAGTATGATCTAGAGGAGCATTTCACACATCCCACACTCACTGTCCAGGGCAAAAGTGCCTCAGTGAGCATCACTGAGTTTATCCAATAAATATATCCAATATCCACAGCTTCCCTATTTCTCTAAAATGAACCTAGAGACTTGGCAGGCTGGTCAAGCTCAGATGTTGCTTGCCAAGCTGCAGAACACAAAAAGGCAAAGCACAGAATAAATCTGAATTCTTGCCATGGTTTTCCTTGTTGACCACCAGATAATTGAATCTAGCTGAATAATAGGTAACCACCAAGGGACTGTGGTTTGATCCAGCATTCTCTGGAGCTTGTTACACTGAAATCTGCCTGACACACTGACCTCTGTGTTTCTGGGGGGGTGATAATTGTACCACATTGTACCAATTAACTTTATCTCTTCTTTCCAGCACTCATCACTTCATAATGCCTTGTAAAGTGATCTTCACTCAGTCTGATTCTCTCGGGCTTGTTTTCCCTTTCATCTCTAAATAATAATAAAAATAATTACTTGCTTTTCCTGTTTAATAATCTTCAATAATTTTATAAGAAAAAATGACTAATTTGTCAGTGTGCCAGGAAAAGGGGCATAACAGAGTAGAAAGTTCAGCCAAGAAAGTGATTATGGGAGGTGACACCAACCGTGCTGGGTAGGCACAGGCTGTGTCAGTAGCTGAATTAAACCCACAGGAAGGAATAAAAACCTGAGAGCTGAAAGAAAGACTAGTAAGCTCTCCCAACTCATAGCAAATCTTTCCTATGTAATATTATATTAATTTTCTCTCAAAGTTCTGATTCTTAAAAATGAGGGAATCTAGCACGAATTCTTTCTATCCCCACTTCCTCAAAGCTTGCTTTTTTTCCTAGCCTGAAATCTGAAATGTTTTATTTCTAGGATCTTATACTGGAATCTTCAGTGTAAAAGAGGACCAAACTCTGTATACCTTGCATCCACTGAATATATTTACTGTTTAGCCCTCCCATGCTAAACCCTGTGAGAAATCCTTTCCCAAAGAACTCAGTAAGGGCTGGAAGCATCTCAAGAGAATATTCAGAAAAGCAGAGAGCAGAAAGCAAAATAGGTGCATGATTTCTATCCTCACATTTTTAAATTTAAAAGTAAAGACATTCAAAAGTAAGGGATATAATGAGACAGAGTTCATGTTGTCAGCTTTGAATTAGGTGTCAGGGCTCATCAGCTTGTAAGGACAATGCCTTTTAAAATGTCTGTGTCTAAATCTGCCAACACTTAGACACTGCAGACAAGGTGCACCTCTCACCTGACTCAGAATCCGACCACATTTCTTCCCAATTTTTTCCACCAAATCAAAGATTGGGAAGTTCCAACTATTTAGCTGCTCCATCAGGGGATCCAAGTTGTCCATAACCAGGGGCTCAGGAGCCAATACAGGCTTGTCCTGTGCCAGAAATCAGAATAAAAAGGATTGTTAGTTCAGTGAAGCATCTCAAGCAAAAATTGATGCTCTTAAAAGCTAAAGTCACATTAGCATCATGTGTAAGTCTGTAGTACTTCTCTCAGCTCAGACAGATGTCCTCATTTCTTGCAGCCCTGCAGCTACTCACTCTCCTTTGTAACGTGTTTCACTTGAATGGATAGGAAATTCTGTTTATGAAACAGCAGTGCCTGCTGCACTTAGCACTCAGACTCACTCATTCATTCACTCCTGGGAATCATTCATTCAATTCCAAGGGAGGCTGCCTTCATTCAGTGAAATTCACTGTGGTACACAGAGAAAAGCTCCCAGCTTCTACATCAGGATCCATTCACTGCACTCTAACATGGCTAACAGAGCTCAGCCCAAGTGAAAACTTGCAGTCCTTAAACTGAAACCTATCTATCTTTCAAGGTCTGCAAATAAAAGTTGGGTTGTGCCTCTCCTTTCACATTTCCCCCAGTATACTCCCTGGAATTTCATTTTACTTAGAAACTGGAGATAAGTAAATGCCAAAACATTTCAAGCAAAATGCCTTCTCTCAGCATGTCCAACTCCAGCAGATTACAATAAATTTTTCAAGAGCTCCTGCCAAGTGCAGATTATTAATTTAGTTGTACAACAGACTGTGGAAAACTTAACTGAACAAAGCTTTCCCTCTGCATCTCAACCAAGCTCACAGCTGAAAACTGTGAGACAATCATCACTTGTTCATCACACTGCAACATTTGCTGTTTAAGACAATAATACCTTGCAGCACCCTTAGACCACATTTTTTTGTGGGGATCTGGGTTTTTGGTTAGTTTGGTTTTCATTTTGTTTTTTTTTCCCCCTCAGTGTCAGCAAACACTCATTCTGATGTGCTCTTAGAGGAGCTACCTCAGGTGGTGTCAAGGGATGCAGGATGATGGTCTCAGGTGTGTAGGACCTACAGCCAGCTCCCTTCCGTGGCTGCTCCTTGGAGCAATCCGCGTCGTCGTCGTTCTGCACGATGTCGCTGCTGTCGCTGTTGTTGGTCTCGTAGTCAGAGGTGGCTTGGGCAGGATCCTCTGCAAACACAAAGCACAAAGCTTGTGCTGTGAACAGCAAGGGTTTCATGAAGTCAGCCTGTGACCTACTGAGTAACAGCAACAGGAGCTCTGGCTCACAATACATATGTGCCGCTTGGCTGGCTCTGAAGTCGGACAATCTGTCCAAGGGCATTAAAGATTTACCCTGCAGAGTGTAAAAAATGGCAGCAGGGAATGAAGAGAGAAAAAATTCTGAGGACCATTATTTAAGTAAATTGAGGGGAACAGTATCTCCTTTATAATTTAACTCCATAAGCATTTTGTACATGCTGTACATAGGAAAAGGGAAGGAGCATTTGAACATGAAATTGTCAAAGACAATTTGTATGGACTCACCTGGGTGTGTTCTCCTTTTGTGACAGACAAGCTCATCTGCCCTTTTAGTGGATAATTACTTAATTTGAGGGAACGAGATGTTTTTGACAAAGAATTACCTGTTCTGTTCAGGGTGTGTGTAGTAGCATCATTTCTATTTAGTGTCCCATCACCAGCTTCTATTTGGTTGTAGGGTCTGCCACAGCTGAAATACATAAGAAACACACACAATATGAAGAACCACGTGCCTTAGACAGTCCTGTGTAAAAGGATTTCCCTCTGGCAGTGTGAGATTATGTCATACAGTATAAGTCATGGTCCAGGGTATGTTCTCCAGACAAAATCACAGGAGAGTGATAAAGTTTTATTGGATCTTGAGACAAAAATTCAGAAAGATCTTGGATTAACTGCCCATCACCATGAAATTTATGAATTTTTATTTTGAGCAGAAAACCTGAATCGTGTGATTTCTTTAAATGATTTCATTATTCTCTAAGTATACCAGCACAAAATAAACCTTCTAGTTCTATATTACAGATGCCCTTTAAAGATGAATTAAAATTGTGAAACTATGCCAGAGTCTCATACAATCTTGCAGAATTCAGTTTGAACACAGTCATGATCTGGCTGCACTCTTCTTGCTTAAAACTTGAATATGTTCCTCTTAAGGAGGAAAATTATATTTTATCATTTCTTCAGTGACAGCATACCAAGTACATAAGAACCAAGAGGGCAGAGTTGGCTTCATCATTTCCAGAACATAAACACATTTTGGGACAGATCACAATATTATGACCTTTTCAAATAACTGGCTCTTCCCTTCCATTAAAAAGCTTTATTCTTTGTGCATAGTTCCCTTTAAACCCTAATTACAACCTGACATTTTAACATTTTCTCTGGTTTAAGTCAGCATTTTGTGGCATATCTTATATATAACTGTCTTCACAAAGCAACTATTACAGAATTATTTGGATTGGTCAAACTTTTTACTAGAACCTTTGCACCATTTTAAGTTCAACATATAAAAATGGCTTAACTCCTGGGCCAGCTAGCTTTTGGCTGGGTCATCCAAATATATCCTGGAGCTGGGTATGCCCTGCAAATATCATGAGCTCTTGAAAGACTTCCAGATGAAAATGCTAATGTTATTCAATGATACCCGTAGTGCATAGCCAAGCAAATAAACCTTGTATCAGTCAGGTTGATAAACAAGATGAAAAAGGTATTAATTTCATTACTATCTACAAGAACCTTACATTGACTCTTTCCTGACATTTTAAATGCAGTTCTTAGTTCCTTTTAATAGAAGGCTTCCAGAAATGAATGCCACTTGTGAAATAACTGTATTTTGTTGAAGTGATAATAAAGGCACAGCTTAATAAGACTGCAGCACCTTTATGCTTTATTTCTGTTGTGTAATATAGTTTTAATTTCAAATGAACCTCTCCAAATCCCAATTTTGGTATACCTTTGGACAACTCTTAAAAGCACTTAAGTTTCTATTTAATCTAAATCCATCTCAAAAGCCTGTTTGGATCCTACTCTAAACTCCAGTGAGGATGACTCCCTTGAGCAAAGTTGCATCTCAGTTTTGACTTTCTCACAGCCACTTCCTAGCCTTGCACACAGCACACTGAGACACATCCAAAATCATGTGACTGAAGGCAGAAGCTAAAAACTATTTCCAAAGATAGTCAAACTTGATAGTGCTCTCTGCTGGCTGGCCACTCGTGCTATGGCCAAAAGTAACATCTGGTGAGCAAAGCAACCTTGAAACTGCCCTGGAACAGGCTTGGAAGTACCAGTGCTTTTCACTGTTCTGAACTAGACACAAACTGCAAACTCCAGCAATTTGATTTAGCAACTGAATCCTTTCTGAAAAGACAAGCAGAATAACTTAGTTTCCAAAAATTATAATTTTGCAAAGCGAGTGTGGTTTGTGTTCCCTAATAAAGGGGTACTTTAAAGTAAGAAATTAAACTGTGTTACTGGAGCTCTTAGCAGTAGAAAGAACTTATCTGCAGTTGATTTCTAAAAAAAATTAAAAAAAAAAATCCCCACAGTATCTAATCTGACTCTGCCCAGGGAAGACAGGACCCACTCCTCCTGAGAGAAGGTTCAAAATCACAGAGTCTTCAGGCACTGCTGGCCCTGGCAGTCAGATTTTTCTATGCACATCAGGTGCCTGCTGTGCAAGCCTTGGCCTGTGACCTAAAGGTGACTGCTCATGTCAAGGGCATGGCTCCAGAAATACAAGCTGTAAACATGAAATCCAACTTTGGGATCTGCAGGTCCTTGACAAAGAATTTGTTTAGGAATCAGGCTGTCCACCTGACAGGAGCAAGAAATATAGGAAAAAAAATAGCCAACAGTCTCCCACTTTTAAAGTATTTTGTAGCATTGATCTTCACATTTACTGAAGCACTATAAACCTGAAAAATCAATATAAACACTGCAGTAAATCACAAAAAAACTGGTATGTGGGCCTATAGAACATGTTCATGAGAACAGTGTGAAGTGATTGCAAGGCATGTCAAATTATTCTCTTACCTGCTGCAGATGATGGAGGGGCTGATAACGGGGTCTGACAGGCTGGGTGCACTCTTAGTAGAAGTTAAGACTTTGTGTGGCTTTAGGCCCTGCTTGGTGTCAGTGTCTGTGGGCTCTGGAAATGACACTGAAGATGTTTTCCCAGTAGGACTCGTGGCAGGCGTCCCCTGAATCGGCGAATGGCACGGGGAGGTGAGAGGTGAAATATTTGGTGGGATACCTGGCCAAGGACAAGAGGAGTCTTATCAATTATCAGAAGTGGCAGAAGCTTTTATTAGTTCACTGTGGAGAAATCCTCTTCTTGAGATGCACCAGCAGTCTCCAAAAGCAAAATAGAGAACAGAATTCCCTTCTCCACCCTGAGCCAAGCCCAGGGCTGTCACAGAGTAATGAACTCCATTGCTATCAGCCACTTTTACCTGCTGAAGATCTGGCTCAAAATACAAAGCATATTTCGCCTGGTGAGCAGGATGCACTGAGTGGACAGGCATGAAATGACAGAGGAGTTTGTGGCACCACTGCTGGTATCAACATGTGCTTGTGACAGAGACACAGCCCAAACAGGCAGCTCCCAGAGCCATCTGCACTTTCTCTCTCACCATCTCTAAAGCAGGGTTGAGGAAGGCTTACACACATTCCCACAAAACTGGGATTTCTACAGGTTTGAAGACTAGAAATAAACCAAAAAGAGCAATTTTTAGTAGTCATACATTATACAAAATACTGCACTTCTGGGGCCATTTCTTAAAGATTTTGGCCTTGATCTTCAGTTTGAGTTTATTTTTCTATATCTGTTGCTCACTAAGGGAGACTTGCAACCATTTCAGCAGCACATGGTACTGTACACCAGAGCTAGAGCACAGAAACTGCCAATATCCACATGTGCAACACCAGCAAGGTGCAGTTCTCTCTGTCCCTTACGCCACCTGACTTACTCCAAGGCGCAGTTTACTCTGTCCCTTTCACCACTGCCAAGGTGAAATGCACCCAGTGTTTAATCAAAGTGCTGCCTTCTCTTGGAACCCACTTTACAACTCCTAGTCTCAGACAAAATGAGACTCAAAATGCAGACTTCATCTATCTTGAAAGGAAATGCATGGAAATTGAGTTAGCTCCTGTTCTGAAGTTTGCAGGAACTCAGCCCCAGTTAATTTACCACATTCATCTTCAAAGCCAAAGGATAGCAAGGCCTTAGGAACTTGAAGGGGTTTTATGTTTGAATTTTGCCCCCTATCTAAATGCATTCCAGACACAAAAATTGTCTTAAAATAAGGCAATATTATGTTGATCTAAGTTTATGAAACATTAACCTTGCAGGATATACATGTACACTTCCAATGTTTTTTCCCTAATAGAAACTTACTGTGATAGGAGGCTAAAATATGATTTACTGTTGACAATCCAAGAGTTTAAAAAAAAAATCTGATAGTTCCTGAGCTATAATTTGGAGATATCCAGCATCTCTGTTTTGATTAAGGGTATTTCTTCAGCAAATGTGGTATGTATTTAGTGTCTTAATTCAATGATTGCAAGTAGGATATAATGCCAGTCTTGAGATCAGAACACTACAGCCTGCAGAGCAATTAAAATGTTATCAGATGGCCATGACACAGGGAAATGGCTTTAAAATACAGGAAACCTCTGTTTCACATTTATGAATTCACTGAGATATCAGCTTTCCATCCAACAGAAATGTGTCTTTAAAAACATTTCACAGTCTGTTAGTTGCACAGGGGATTGAGTTGGATTATTGTCTATCTTTGAGATATATGTTACCAAGTAATATTCATAACTCTTAGAGGATGCAATACACATGGTCTTTCAACAATTTGAAACAAGTCCTGAGAATTTAAACAGCACTTCTCACAATAATGTCTCTAATCACAGCAAGCTTTCTCCTGCTGGCAGAGATCCAGTCTCTTGAAATATTTTTTGTTGTGTGTACTTTTGGGTTTTTCTTAAGAAAGTAATTTACCAGGGAAGGTAAACACAAATAAAATTACCAGAAAAAAAGCAAAACTTTTTTTTTTTCAATAATCCAACATTCAGACATTTAGTGGCAAAAGTGAGAGAAATCCTACAGCAAGGATTTTTTCACAATCAAGATAAGAGAAGCATAAAAATACAAAGAGAGTTATTTAAGTACATCCATGCACTTAGGTCCTCCAGAACTACTTCAAATGTGCAGTGTTGAAGATATAAACAGATATAAACCAGTGACTTCAATGTGATGCAAAACTACATATGAAAACACTTGAGTTTTTTCCAAAATAGGAAGACCTAGCAGTAATTTAAAATGTGATGATGAGAGAGAAAAATGAAAACCATCTCTCACAAACAACCTTCCCTGCATATACACATCAATGAGTGACCAATCAATACAGAAAAACAACTTGTTAATAGCCAATAAAGTAATTGGCAAGAAAGCTCCTGACCAATTGAGTCACACATGAGGTCTGCAAAACTGTACAAAAAAGTGAATAAGGAATGAGCTTTTTCCACCATGAAGAAAGCAGAGTCCATGTGATTTGTTGGCACAGTCAGGGCAGGCTGGCAGAGCCGGGGGTGGCACTCACCTTGGCGGCTCTGCCTTTTGGCATTCAGGTGGTTGGTGGAGGACACGGCGTAGGAGGTGGAGAAGGATCTGCTCTTGGTGATTGTCATCAGAATGGAGCTGTTCCAGGAGTCAGAGCTGCCAAACCAGAGCACAAACAAGCAACAGTCAATGCAGGACAAAGCCTCCTTAGTGGCAGATCTTATCAAGTGAGGAGCTGCAATAAGGAGTAGGTGATACTGAGATAGCTCAAAATCTGATGAGGGAAATGACATCCATGGGTTGGCTGAAGTGGTGTTTGTGAGGCACTCAGTACCACCTTCAGCAAAAATATTTACAATGCAGCCAGTCCAGAGCTGGACTTCCCTCAGTGCTGAGACCTATTTGCCTTATTTATACAAAGATGCCTTCATTATATTGTTCTGACAGCACAAAGAGGCTCAAAAGTTGGCTTGAAATAAGTTAAATTTATGCTCTCTTTTAACATCTCTGAGAGCCAGAAGTGACACAAGTTCTCAGCAGAACTGGAAACCCAGTGCCCTCAGGTGCTGGTGCCAGAGCAGGCACACAACAACCCTTGGGGCACTGGAGGAACTCCTCTGGAGCCTAGGGAGGACTGGAAGCATCCTGCTTGGCTGTGCTGAGTGGTGTGCCCCTTCATGCCCTAACCAGGTGAAATACCTGCTGCATCCCCTAAAAAATGCCCCTCTCAGACCCTGGAGACATCAGTGCAAGAGAATTGCGCTGAAGGAATCCAGGTGCATGTGTCCTTGTGTGTGGGGAGCAGTGTTAGTCCCCTGCAGCAGCATGGGTTCATGATTTTAGCCTTTGGGTGGTAATTGTATGCCAGAAGAGGCCAAAATCTTCTGCACAGCAAGAACACTGTTTCCTGAATGACACCCATCAAATGTCAGCTTCTTGCAGGGATGCAGAACTGGCTCTTATCAAGCTGTGAGCTCTCTGGACATGTCTGCCAGGCAGCCCAGGCTCCACATTTCTCCTCACAGCCTCACATCCAAGGGATGAGATGACACTCAATGCTGAAGACAGACTTTTAAAGTAGCACAGCTCCAGCTGAGCTTGAAAAAAATAAACTCGAAGGAAAAAGAAAAATAATTCTCAAAGAGCATGTGGTGCTGTGTTACCTCTGCAAACATCTTGTTTTGGACTATAAGTACTACCTACAAAAATACTTGCTGGCTGTCTTCATGGGCCCAAATTCTTAAAATCTGTGATGAAGTGAGGCAAAGAAAGAATACAGATGTTTAAAAAAAAAAAAGGTTTTGCTTTGTTTTTTCATTGTCATGAAGAAGATAACACACTGGCCCACTGTACAGTAAAATAACCCAAACCAAACCAAAAATCTCTCACCCTACAGGAGAATCACTCGATATAAAAGTGGGTGAGGGAAAGAATGTGGGAGCTCTATTATTTTTCCAGTATAATGTCTACCCAGTTCAGTGACATGGGGTTGGAAGAATACAGAATTACTAATCTCAGTAATGACAGTTATGGGGGATTTTTGCAAATATGTGACTACAGAAATCCAGAAGTCATGTCCCACATTGTGAGGAACAAGCTGCATGTTTTGTAACTAGAGAATCTGCCACAAGGCAATTCCAGTGTCAGCCTCTCTCCTACTGTTCAACTTATGAAATGTTTCTTTCTCTGTGACCAGTGGAGTGCTTGAACTTGGTACAGGGGGAAGTGGCAGATAACCAAGATATATTTTTTTCTCTTCAGCTCAAAATTCTTCTCCTTGAAAGCAGATCCCTCTTGGTCTGCCAACATTTTTAAAGCTAGACTTATAGGATTCCTTTTCCCCCTTTCTGGAATACACATTGTTTCTCCTACTGTGAAAGAAGTAGTGCAAACAGTAGGCTGGGAGGCCTGACAGAGCTATAATTACACCACTGGCTATGACATTAAACATAGGAAGAATTGATAGCCTGCTTAGCTGGCTCCTCATGCAGAGTTATATAACAACCACAGGGAAGGACCAACAATAATATTTAATTGCTCTCCCTCTCCTTCTCATCTTGGGACACTTACACACTATGTGAGAGTGGGATCAACAGCATAAATCAAATGCACCCCAGGAACCACAGGTCTGGGAGTGAAGAACGTTTGCATTTGGTTACAGCTTCCTTATATCTACTTTTACTGAAGCAGATGGGACTTCTCACAAAGGGAACTTTGGCAAACCCCGTGTTTTTCTTGCATGAGGCTTTCAGGGTACTCTGCAGGCTGCCTTGAGCCCCTCCACACCCTGTGTGACAGCCTCATCCATGGAACAGATTTAGGTATCCAAGGAAAGGCCAACCTTGGAAGGAAGGTGCTCTTTGGGGCTGCATTCCCCCCATCTATCCAACAGCCAACACTGGTGATGTTGGGCCTTCCAAGGTCCTCTTTCCCCACTACCAGCAGCAAATTTTGCAAGTGAATCATCTGATGTCCTAGCTCTGAATTCTCTTCTTGAACATAGTGCTTTCATTATAATCTTCCTTTCCCCCGTGCCTCCACACTTTTCATGCACCAGCTCCAAGGTGATGGCCCTTGTTGAGGTAGGGAGGGGACCTGAACTTTATTCTCACAGGGTGGTACCACAACTGGCTGCTCTCCACCTTCCTTTGAAGGCTCTGCTCCTCTCTGACTACAACAGAAAAGTATTCACAGAGCCAGAAAGGAGCAAATCCTGTTGTAATGACACAATGTGGAGCTAGTACAACTTTTACTACAACATCTGCACACTCCCCAAGCAAGCTGGCTGCTGGCTACAAGCAGCTGAGCAGACACAACTCTCTCTCCATTTCATAGGGGGACCATGTGCTTCTGATCCCAGCTCAGGGATCAGACCCTGAGAGGAATGGGAGATGGAGAAGTGCTTCAGGAACTGGTTTAATGACAGGACCACAATACATGTGTTCTTAGAAATTGCTGATATAATTGCTGCAGTTTTTCCTGGCTGGGCAATAACTATATAGGCAACCCTTACATATCATGAAAACTTTAACCAGATATCTTGCCTTTCTTCCAATTTTATTGGGCAGTCTTGCACTTCATTAGCATAAATAGATTTTTTTTAAATTTATTTTTCTACCCAATAATACGAATAATTTTGGCATTACCTGACAAAAAATGGGAATGCTGCTTCTTTGTCAAATCAATTTAGAGAAACACAAAGAAGTAATTCTAACACAGTTCACAGCCAGCATTTTTGAATGCATTTTGAACACAGAACCAAAGAAATCTGCCCAAAGAGAAAGATAAAAGAGAGAGGAGGCCGTGTGTAACCTGGATGACGAAGATTCGTGAGGTTTGATGCTGGCACTGCGGTCCCTCCTGACTGGAGCTGGCTCCAGAGTGGGCAGTCCTGTGGCTGATGTGGTGGTGGTCCAGGTGGAGGACACTCGTCTCAGCAGTCCTGGAGGCAAACTCCTCCGTAAGCGCTGCGGGGAAACCAGGGCCCTTCAGTTGGTACAGGCTGCAAAACCTCCGCACATGCACAAATACACCGCTTCCATTGGCTCCATTCTGCCTGGCAGCACCTTTAAATCTGGGTTCTCCCAGGGATTATTCATGTCAAACACAGCCAATGCTTTAAATGCTTGGACAGTCTGGACCATCCTCCCTATCTCAAGTTTAAAAAAGGTTATATATATATATATATATTTATATCTCCACAGCCCCATAGCCACACATGTTCAACACCTGATGTGGCCAAAGGTACTTAAACAAGTTAGCAGGGCCATAAAGGTGACTGAAGCACCTTTATGGTGAGGTGAGGAGTTGGAATTGCTCAGTCTAAAGAAGAGAAGTCTCAGGGTAGATCTTACCAGGATACACAAATAGCTAAAGGGAGGGTGTAAAGGAGAAGGGTCTTTCCAGGGGTGCCCAGTGACAGGACAAGAGGCAGTGGAATAAGAACTGAAGTACAAGGAATTTAATTGCAATGTAGGATTTTTTTTTTTTTTTTTACTGTGAGGAGGACTGAACACAGAGAAGTTGCCTGAAGAAGCTGTGAAATCTACATTAATGGAGATATTCAAAACCCAACTGGACATCCTCCTGAGCAACCTGATCTAGGCTGAGCCTTGAGAAACTTTCTCCTCAATGAGCTGAGGGATAGGACTGGACTGGACAATCCCCAGATGCACTTTCAACCTCAACTACTCTGATTTAAACTGTCATGAATCCTCAGAATCAGAGATTCAAGCCAAGAAAGGCTGTAAGAAAAATAAGGCAGTGGAGCTCCAACTTTTTTCCCTGCCATATCTACCCAACTCACCGAAATAAAACTTTGATGCTCTGGGATATGATGTCTCAAAAAGCTTAGAAGAAGCATCACTGTTTACAGCAGATTTTTCTTGACCACCCTGCATTTTTCTTTCACCTGACTCCTCCATTTCTCCAAATAACAAGATTCACATGTTTTTTTCAAATTTTTGAAGGCAAACATAATAAAGGATCTTTTTTTTTGAGCCAGATTTGCTGTTGCAGATCCTATAATTTTGTAAGCTGCTTCTCTTGTGCAGTTCTTGTGAAGTGTTTATAGCTAAGAACTAAAATAAATATATCTGCAATGGAGAGCTTGGACTTTGCCAGAGGGTTAAGAAATATGAGATGGAAGACATCTGTGGTTCTGAAGCTCTAAGTTGCAGATAAATATGTTAACACATTATCTCCTTACACAAAAGGCTCATGGTTAAGGTGAAGGTTCTATATCTGCTTTTAGACACTTTAAATAAAGACATGCAAACTATTTATTTTATGAACCATAATACATTTAGGTCATTGAATTCTTCAATCAAATTAGTTCTCTGCAGCATTAACTCATTTCTTCATCCTTCATTTCTCTCCTCCTCACAGGGTATTATGCAACAGCAAACTTGTATCTGTTCCCTGTGTGTGCTCATGTGAGAGCAGTGCTCTTCCACTTAACTCCTCCCCTCAGAGCCCGGGGTACAGCTATTACAGATATGGTCACTAAAATAAACTGGGAAATGTGCTTAAAAACCTGTGAACATCCATTTTGTACATACAGCTGCTAAACAAGCACATAGGGTGGCAATTATCATCACACTAAGCTGTAATAAAAGAATCACGAGCGTTGCAATTCAGATGCCTGGAAATGCTGGAATGAATGACTGGCTGTGCCATTTAAACTGTAAAAACATAAAAGCATTTGCCTGTGCAATGTACTCTGCCTATATTTAATTTTACAAGGGAGGCTGCAGTACAAAAGCATTTTGGTTTAGTTTCAGAAATGAAATGTAAGCCTTGCAGGACAGCTAATTAGCAACAAACCTACAATTCACACTACTTCAAATCTGATATGCTCTTTCTAGCTGTTCACTTGCTAAGTGTGGGTGGTTAACACTGGTTATTTCCTGCCTGATCCCTGAGCATTCATAAAGCCATTTTTCAAGGCAGCATAACATTTATATTTATGGTTCTGTCATCTTTTTCTTCTCAAGACAACTTCTATGAGCTCAGTATTTGTCATATAAATGACTGTGATATTTTTGTTAGTTTGTGGGGTACACAACAGTTTAGACTCAATCCAAAGCACCTGAAGGTCATCAATTGAAACTTTTTAATTGACTTCTGTAGAGGGCACAGTCTCCAGCTACGTCAGGGAAGGGACAGGTTGGATATTAGGAAGAAATTTTTACCAAAAGAATAATAAAGTACTGGAATGCTCTTCCCAGGGAGGTGGTAGAATCACCATCTCTGGATGTGTTTAAAAAAAGACTGGACATGGCACTGGGTGCTACAGTCTAGCTGAGGTGTGAGGGCACAGGTTGGACTTGATGATCTCAGAGGTCTCTTCCAACCTCATCAGTCTGTGATTCTGTAGGTTTCACCTTGCTTATTAAGGGAAGGAAGAAGAGATGGCAATTCACGCAAAAAGCCCAGGGACATCTGAGAGCCCAATGACATCCCTTTAGACATCCCCCTAGGGAGAGGCAGGCTCCAGCACTCACCTTGGGAATTGCCAGTTTCTCTCCCTTCTCTGGACATTCCTCCGAGTCAGAGCAGGTGTAGTTCTCACTGAAGGACACCAAGGGATTCACCCTGGGCTTGTGGATGGCCTGGAAGGTCAGCTGTGTG